>CM060869.1:28475698-28675698 GCA_030737845.1 Acorus calamus | reverse complement strand
AACAACTAAATAGGAAATTAATTGAATTCTCTCTAAAGAAAATAATATTTTTTATTATGAAAAAAAATATTTGTTCTAATTGTAATCATTATTCCATGATAAATTAATATAAATCCTCATAATTAATGAAGACTATATAAAATGTGCTCATATTTCTCTATTCAAAATTATAATTATACTTTAATAAGACGTATATTTATTAACATCAAATTTTATCTAAAGAAATAAATGAATTACAATAAGAAAAATCATTGAATTCTTTTCTATCACTCATGCTCGAAAAGCTATCCGCCAACAAAACATGTGGTGTCAGCTTTAATTCAATGTAGTAAAAAGGAAAAAGAATGCTGAGTTAAACTTTTTTTTTTTTTTGGTTCCGGTTATTGTAGTAAAAAGGAAAAAGAAAAAGGCAACAAAAATGTCATTTTTCGGGGTTTAAATTAGGAAAAATGATAAAAAAAAAAAAATCTATCAAAAGTTAGAAATATCCAAATCAGTCACTTTTTAAAATTAGACCTAAAAAAGTCTCATTTTACTATTTTGAAAATATAAAAGACTAACATACCCTTATGTAATTAAATTCTTAACATATTTTATACTCTTAATTTTGTTAAAATATTTCACCATGTTAATTTTATTAATTTCACACATATTTCACCCACTTTTTTTTACTCTAAATTTTCTGTGATTAGATGGATTTTATAAGATATATGATAGTATAATATGAGGTTTTTTTTATAATAAACTCCATTAAATGTTGATGTATTTATAAAAAAAATGGATACGTAAACTAATTTGAGTTTTTTTTGATAAATTAATTATGTCATAAAAATATGTGAATAGTCAACTAAAAAAAATGTTAATAAGGATTTAGACTATTAAAATATCATTAGATGCACTGAGACACAAAACAAATTTAAATTACATATTATGATTATACATAATGAAAAATGATAAATAACATCATGTAAGATATATATAAAAAACATATAATATGATATATAATAACAAAATTTTTAAAGGGATTGATTTGGGTCAGATAATCATAGAGAGAAATGGTTGTTTTGTAAAAAAAAAAAAAAAATTTTGGTGTGAAATAACATAATAAGGGATGTTAAAAGTTTAATTACATAAGAGTAAATTAGTCTTCTGTGTTTCCAAAATGGTGAAATGATATTTTTTTAAATATAATTTTAAAAAGTGATTGATTTGAATATTTCAAACTTTTAAGAGATTTTTTAACCATTTTCCCTTTAAATTATTAACTCTTATATATAATTATGAATATATGTACAATGTATTCCATGGAGATCAAATATTTCATGAGAATAAAATGGAAGGACATACCCAATTCCAGCGAAGAAGGCGAAAGACATCATCATTTCCCACCCACTGATGCTCATGCTTTAATTTATCTCCACGTGGACAAATAAGAGACGTACACGTACATAGACACAGAAAGAGGACAGAGAGAGAGATTTGTGTGTTTTATTAGATAAGGATGTAATCAGAGAGACGTTTGTCCATAAAAAATATGGACTCTATATAAAATAATATTTTGTGGTCAATAATCCCGTATGATATCTTCAAAAAAAAAAAAAAAAAACTTTTGTCAATGGTGCCATTCATTTAGGAGATCAACTCTTCACCTTGCCAGTAATAAATAAAAATAAAAATAATTTTTATACAAGGTAGGCTCTCACAACATGTCCATCACATAATTGTTACCAAACGGATGAAAATTTAATATAAAAAGTTAAATTACCATCCTAGAAAAACAATTCATTTCATAATTAATCCATGTACAATAGAAATTAGTTGAATCAATTTTAGTTCTTATAAAATTAAAAAATCGTCACAGATCTCTTTGTTATTAAAAAAATATTGTTTCAGTCCTTACCATCACCCTTAACTAACCATGTACATGTATGTTAACTCTAACTACATATTAAAAGTAACTAAAATGTCATCACCCCTTATTTTCAAAAAATCGATCTTCTAAAAACTTATGAAAATTGAAAAGGTCCATATAAAATTGATAAATCACATCAAGTTCTTATTTTATTAAATAATATTTATTTTAATCCCTACCATAATCGAAATTAACTAGAAATGTGATTGACTCAAACCATACATGATAAATTACTGTAACACTTTTTTAAAATTTATTTGATAAATTACTGTAATACACTAACCATATTTTTTATTGATTTTAAGAAGATTTATTGATTTTACAGGGACCTTTTTTTTATATATAAGTTTCCATGTAGTTATATCGATTTTTCCTTCTTTTATTTTACCGTCTATGAATATAGGATAGTATGAGAATTTTTAGAAAAAAACGGATATTTTTTTCAATCAAAATGACTAAATCAGATTTTTCATATTTTGTAGGAAATGTTTAAAACTTCTCATCAAACAATAACCTGATCCGGAGAAACCAATGGTTGGTAGTGCATCACTATGAGAAATAATCTTTTCTAGCAGTCTATTGCATGCCGCATATTGCTCATGTACTCTATTGTTTATGTAATTTTACTATAAGCAACAATATTATTTAATTTTTCATTTGAAAATTGTAATGTCGAGTTTAAAACCCAGTATTTAGTGTAGTTGTACATGATAAAATAAAGGAATATTTGTTTTGTAGAGTGATTTATTGTAAAACTTAATATTTAGTTTAAGGAAAAATCGATATAACTTCCTATAAAGTTAGCTAAATTAGTTTTAGTCTCTATAAATTATATTATCTAATAATACTAGTAGTATTACTTAATAATAATAATAATAAAATAATAATAATAATAATTACTGAAGGAGATAAATTTGAATTATACCGGATAGAGAGGGCATTCACAAATCACAGCCACTTCAGCATTATTCATTTTTCCAGCCAGTAACACCAGCACCCTGTAGTACCAATTCTCCAAGCTGTTGTTCATACAAAAATGCCAATTCATATATTTTTTGAACAATCCCCACATGTTAATGCCAATTCATATATAACTTTAAAAAAAAAAAACAAAAAGCAATCCACTTACTCCGCAAAGTGAGCTGCTTAAATCAATCAGAAAATTCATCAAATGAAATGAATTTATGATTCATCCCCAATATTCCATTCCTGATCTAATCAATTCTTAACATATGACCTATATATGTCATTTCATCTTAAAACTAACCAAACCCAATGAGAAACAGTAAAAAAAAAAGAAAAAAAGTGTACCACGGCACGACTCCAGAAGCGGCGGAGAGCTTGAGAAACTCCCAGAGACCGGAGAAGGCCTCAATGGAGAACCCGTTCCACGACCTCGCGCAACCCGGACTCCACATGACGTACAGAAACATCACCGCCGGCGACACCCACCACGAAAGATTCAGCGACACCGCGATCCCGACGGTCCACAGCCTCCCCACGACGATGAGCAGGAAACTCGCGACGACGTGGAAGGCCAGCGCCACCGCGGACGCGAGGGCGATGACGCCGTTCTTGAGCTAGCACTGCAGGAACCTCGTGAGGGTGAACAAGAACACGAACGAGAAGTGCTGCGGTATGAACCACACCGCCACCGCCCCGGTCATCGCCGCGATGTCCCTCGGCTGCCCAAACAACAGGAGGATCGGCTCCGCGAAGACGTACACCGCAGGAGGAGGAGCGCGCACGCGGACAATATGATCCACGACCTCTGCATGTACACGCCCAACATGTGGTACTTCTTCGCCCGTAGCCTGCCCGCATAGCGTCTCCAACGCGCTCGCCATGCCGAGCTGGAGTACTAGTTTTTTTCATAAAAGCTGTTTTGTTGATTACCGATGAAAATTGATTTCACAGTTAATTTTAATTTACCAGGTGGCCGAAGTTGAGGCCGACAATGACGGTGGTGGCGATGGAGATGTAGGCGAGCTCGAGATCGCCGAGGTGGCGAGCGAAGGCCTGGGAGATGACGTTGAGGCCGTACATGGTGAAGCGGCTGAAGATGGCCGGGCCGACGATCTGCCATAGTTTCTTGGACTCGGTCCAGGTGCGGCTGACGAGGGTTGGTGGCTCGCGGAGGTGCCTCCAATTCTTCACCACCCATGTTGTCTGTGTTGTGCTCGGTTTTATTTTCCGGGTTGGGTCAGATTGTGAGGTTCCCTAATAAGGAATTGTGTCTTACTTATAATATGTTCATGGGGTTTTTGTGGACGTGGTGAATAATGTTTGATAATTAAATAGTTCAATATCTATTGGACCTAATCCGATTCCATAGTTTAATAATTGAGAACTAAATATATGGTCACAGTGTCATGAGCCCTTACCTAACAATAAAAATATGTTGCATCATTTTGATGTACGATGAAATACAATAAATTAGTTATCACATTACAAAACATAACATTGCTTTTGTTCATCTACAACCGCAACAGCCACTATCACGTATTGAGCCAATGCAAGTTAAATGAATTGGGGTTACAAGTACTATACCCGAGTGAATCATCTATCATACATAAAAGAGAATATACTATCATTCAATACATTCCGGTATGTACATTATTATGTTAACATATCTATTTCAAAAAAATGTGTAAAAATGACATCTAATATTTCTAATGTTTAGCACCAATTGGATTTTCATTTATCAATAACTAAATTGATTAATACATTTGATATAGCCACACTGTTCCAACAGTTCTACCATAGTGTTAATTAATCATGGATAGATATATTCTCATTGAAATACATAATTATATATAGATAATTAAGTTTATTGTTCTCTTTTCTTCTTCCCCTGTCCAGCTTTGTCTGCCACACTGAAGCCTTGGAGATAAACACCTTCACGATCATTACCTTCATTGGTCCGATATCAAGCCATAATATTCATTGATCGATTTCTTGATCGATTGCCAGATCAACAGCCATAATTTGGCATAAAACAAGAATAAACAATCAACATATTCATGTTGTGCTAATGGACCTCCTCAATGATGAAGAAGAGAATCAATAATCTCATTTCCTCGTCTCCCATTTATCAACACGGGTGCTCGCTTTCATGGCCTACACAGAATTCATTTACTCAGTCCATAATTTTGTAAAATGAGAATAAAAAATGACAGAGGGATATGATAATAAAATGAAATAGCATGAATCATGAGCAATTTTGACCTCTCACCTCTTTTTCCCAATCACATCTAACAGTGAAGATAGTCAGTATCAATGTCTGAACAGCAGTTCCACCGATCATTCCAGCCCATAGACCCTATTCAGATTCAAGAATAGGTTGCCAAATTCTCAATTCAAAATTTTGCGATTACACGTCATAAAGGGTACAAAAAAAACATGGAATAAGAAGAGGTGAATTGCATGGTATTTCAATAATGGTAAGGACAATTTCCCGTATACTTATGCATGATTTCTTAACAAAATAATGTATCATATTAGCAAAAATGAGATTGTACGGGGTACTGCATAAGAGGACAAGGCCTAAGGTGTAAGTTTAACTAGTCATGTGAGATGGCATACCAAAACATCAAGGTGGAAGACCCAACCAAGGAGAACACCTAAAGGAACTCCAATTATGTAATAGCTTCCAATGTTGACGTACGCCACCACAGTTTGCCACCCAGAACCCACAGCCACACCTGTGAAAAATCGAATGTGTAATTCTGATCGCACAATAATAATTCTTCTTTTTCAGAATCTAATTTTAATAGATTTCGTAATAGAAATAACTTTTATATAAAATGTTTAGAAATGAACATATGAATGAAGAATTCTAAATACAAATATTTTGAGCATTCCAGCAAAAAGAGAATAAGAATGAGCGTTAAAATGATCATAATAAGTGAAATTTATGATGGTGACAGACCTGAGAGAATGGGTTGGACGCTATTGAGGAGGATGGTGAAGGCCAGAAGTATGGATAGCTTGTCAACGGCTTTGAGGACGACATGCTCGATGTGAAAATGAGCGCGAACTTGTCGTGGAAGGCGACGATGAGAGCCCAGAAGAAGAGGCCTATGACGGATGATGTGATGACGGAGACAACCGTCGCAAACCTCGCCCCTTTGCCATTGCCTGCTCCGAGCTCATTTGCGACTCGCACTCTGCAGCATTGTGAGTTATGAATTATGAATTTATGATTATGCAATTGGTGGGGATAAAAATGCGCTTGGAATGAAGAGGATTGGATTAAGGCAGTCTATTATTCTATCATCACTTACCTTTGGTAGGTACTTATGTTTGATTTTAATGAAATGAGATCCAATTAGTTTTTGTCGTCACCAATAAGAGTTTGACACATATCATTGTCATAAAATTCATATGTTAAGCATATAATGTGATATTTGTCAGTATGTTATTTAGAGTTTATGTGATGCAGGATCCTATACTGATTTTAACATGGTGCTTGGTTAATATGGATTGAATTAGGTAAAGTCGATTAAATCCCCACTGGAATTATGGGTAAAGGTTTGTACACCTAAGATAAAATTACCACCTCCATTGTGATTAGATTACCTATATATTCTTGTGTAATGTTGAGTAAGAAAACTCCGGTTGGTTCATAAATAATAATAATAAAAAAGTAGATAAGAAAAGAATATTTTTATTATTAAAAAAATTATATGTTCTAAATTGTAATAATTATTCCATGATAAGATAATTTAATTTGTATCTAAAAAAATAAAGGAATAACAACCAAACAAGAAAATCAAATCATTGAATTCTATATATCTAAAGAAAAGAATATTCTTAATAATGAAAAAATATATTTGTTCTTTTGTAATTATTTTTCCATGATAAGTTAATATAAACCCTCGTAGTAAAGCGATGATATAAAATTTATTCATGATTAATTATCTACTCAAAATTACAATTATATCTAAACAAATAAAGGAATAACAATAAAACAGAAAAATCAATCACTCATTCTCTTATAAATCACTCATGCTCGAATAAGCTATTCTGTGAACCAAACATGTGGTGTAAAGAATTAATATAACCCATATTCTAACCTTAATTATTAATAGCGATAAGGTAAGACAAAAAAATTTCATACGTTCGTTTCTTCTTAGTGAGGACTATATATATATGAATTCATGAGAAAGAAAAAAGGAAAATAATTATTATTTGAAAAGGCTTACCATATAAAGCAGTTACACTATTTTTATAGGCAATGCACTGTTAATGTTAATTAGTGAAACCATAAAATAGTAAATATATGCTGTCATATGATTATTATTGAAATATGTTAAATAAAGGAAAACAAACTAAAAACTAGTCATTACATCCCTTTCATAAATGTATCACTACATGTAGCAGTACCTAGCTTGACAAACTAA
Source organism: Acorus calamus (assembly GCA_030737845.1). Taxonomy (NCBI): domain Eukaryota; kingdom Viridiplantae; phylum Streptophyta; class Magnoliopsida; order Acorales; family Acoraceae; genus Acorus; species Acorus calamus. Next base: position 28,668,381 of record CM060869.1, on the reverse strand, counting down.
ATTAAGTTTAAATGTTCTCATATTTTAAAAAGAATTTACATTTTCATCTTGCCTGGCTGGAAAATTTATTAGGCCGATCTTTTAATAGTTGTCCATGAAATATTTATTATATATAAATGGGTAGCTCTCTTACAGTCTTACTTACTATAACAGACCTAGACCTTTAATTACGTGTCACAGCTTCACATTGTAGAGCAGAAATTTATTTTGGCAACATTAGCTGCAACTTGCGACGACACTTCATTGGCTTTTTTTGGTTGGCAAGAAAAAAACCTTACTATTCTATAATAAGATGTGACAAAGAAAGAAAAGTCTTTTGCATATGACAAAACTTACTATGAAATAAGATGTGACAAACAAAAATACTTCTTTATTCAGTCTTTGCCCCCTTTTGTACTTACATAGTTATTCAAGATTATATTACTAAACTATTTTAATTTTGATAAGGAATTAGAATAAATCATTTTTCATTTTATTGATTGTGCACACATTTAAGAATATCCACTCATTTGTAGGGCTTGAAATTGATTGTGCACACATTTAAGAATATCCACTCATTTGTAGGGCTTGAAATTGATTGTGCACACATATCAACACCTATCTAAATTATTATAATATATATGTACAGTGGAATCCATGAAAATATTTGATGGTCCCAATCAAAACCTAAAGTTCATGTGAAAAGCAGAAATGAAAGGACATACCCGGTTCCAGCGAAGAAGGCAAAAGGAATCATCAACTCCCACCCATTGATGCTCATGCTTTTATTTATCAACACGTGGACAGATAAGAGACGTGGACAGATAAGAGACATACACATATAGAGACAGAGGATCAAGATAAAGAGATTGTGAGTATTATTATATAATTAAGAATGCCACGAGAAGGTTTGAGAGAAAAGAAGATGGACATATTCAGAGACATTTGTCCATAAACAATAAGGATTGGAGTTTGAGAAATAAAATAATATTTGTGGTCAATGAATCCCATATGATTTTTCTAAAATTAACTTATGTCATATGGTCCCATTCATTGATGGTCCCATTCATTGATTAGGTCAACCCTTCTCCTGCTAACAATTAACATGCATCTCTGCATGTATAATTATTTAATTATCTCTACTTCTTAACATTAATATTTAATTATTTCTACATACCCTTCCCAAAAAAAATTATTTCTACATTTTTCTTGTCCATTCAAGTCCTATACACAACATCTTAGCTGAAAAAATAATCTAAACGGTCCTATTTTAAACTTATTTACTAACTAATAATGGATTATAGTTTATAAAAGAATCTATACATATCCTTTAAATGAAAATATAATATTTCAACTTTGGTACATACTAAATAGACTAAATTAGAGCTGGCTGTATATATGAGGTTTTTTAGCAGTTTTTAATTAACAGATTAAAAACTATTAATAAGTAAAATCTTGAACTTTTTTTTTACTAAAATGATAGACATACGTCATAATATTAAATTAAACCGATATGTCCAAATACAAATACAACCAAGACAAAGGGCCGGTAGAAGAGAGGTCACCGACCACAGAAAAAACTAATGTATGATTTACTCTTTTACCATAATTTTGTCCCTTATATACAACACTCTGTTTGCCCCCGCACAAACTTGTCTCCATGACTTCGAATAAAAATTCTAACCTATAAAAAAATAAATTACTAACCTAGAATAAAAATTCATTTCATAATTAATCCAACACTTTGCTTATGTAAATTATAAATATTAAGTTTTACAACAAATATTCGGGCTCTATACAAAACAAATCATTCATTTGTTTTATGTACAATTAAACTAAATACTAGGTTTACAATTCAACAGTACAAATTAAAAAATAAATAATTTTGCTGCCTAATAAAATTACACAAACAATAGAGCACATGAGCATGCGCTGTAGACTGCTAGAAAAGATTTCTCATAGTGAAGTATTGCCCAACCTTTGGTTTCTCCTCAGGTTATTGTTTATGAGAAGTTTTACACAGTCCAGCTAATGCATCTATTAGGCCTTTAATTCATAATTAATCATCATTAATCACTTAATACCAAAATAACAACAACAACCACAATAATAATAATTATAATAATAAATGAAGGAGATAAATTTTAATTATACCAGATAGATAGGGCATCCACAGCCACTTGAGCATTCTTCATATTTCCAGCCAGTAACACCAGCACCCTATAGTACCAATTCTCAAGGCTGTTGTTCATACAAAATCCAAATTCACATTAAATTCATCTAGAAAAATTAAGTGAGATGCTATATGAATAATTCATCTAGTTAAAATTCATTTCATGAAATGGATTCTTTTATCACACATAATTCCATTAATTCGATGAAATAAGAATCCCCTGGTTTAATCAAGTAAAAACAAACGCAAATGGATCATGATTCATTCCAATCCCAGGCCTAATCAGTTCTCAGCGACTGTCAAGACCGGATGGGATACAGTCTCATAAGAAAGAAAACGTACCATAGCATGACCCCAGAAGCGGCGGAGAGCTTAAGAAACTCCCAGAGCCCGGAGAAGGCCTCAACGGAGAAACCCGTCCACGACCGCGCGCAACCCGGACTCAACGTGACGTACAGAAACATCACCGCCGGCGACACCCACCACGAAAGATTCAGCGACACCGCGATCCCGACGATCCCCAGCCTCCACACGACGATGAGCAGGTAACTCGCGACGACGTGGAAGGCCAGCGCCGCCGCCGACGCGTAGGCGGTGACGCCGTTCTTGAGCTGGCACTGCAGGAACCTCTGGAGGGGGAACATGAACACGAACGAGAAGTGCTGCGGTATGAACCACACCGCCACCGCCCCGGTCATGGCCGCGATGTCCCTCGGCTGCCCGAACAACAGGAGGATCGGCTCCGCAAAAACATAAACCGGAAGGAGGAGGAGCGCGCACGCGGACAATATGATCCACGACCTCTGCATGTACACGCCCAACATGTGGTACTTCTTCGCCCCGTACGCCTGCCCGCATAGCGTCTCCAGCGCGCTCGCCATGCCGAGCTGGAGTACCAATTTTTTATATTTTTTTTTATAAAAGCTATTTTATGAAAATTGATTTGACGGTTGAAATTTTTTTTTTTTTTTTTTTACCAGGAGGCCGAAGTTGAGGCCGACGATGACGGTGGTGGCGATGGAGACGGAGGCGAGCTCGAGGTCGCCGAGGTGGCCGGCGAAGGCCTGGGAGATGACGTTGATGCCGTACATGGTGAGGCGGCTGAAGATGGCGGGGGCGACGATCTGCCATAGTTTCTTGGACTCGGTCCAGGTGCGACTGACGAGGGTTGGTGGCTCGTGGAGGCCGCCTTCTATTTGGGGCAGTAATGGCGCCTCCAATTCTTCACTGCCCATGTTGTCTGTCTGTATGTTGTTTTATTTTGATTTTTTTTTTTCTGGAGAAGGAGAGAGTGTTGTTTTGGTTTGTTAGCTGGGTTGGGCCTGACAGGGTTATCTTACTTGTCGTGTGTTTATAAATGAGATGTTGGGGGTTCTTGTGTGGACGTGGTGATAATTGATTTTCTTTTTGCTTTTTTTGTTTTGTTTTGTCGATTAGCTTTTATAACTATTAATCATTAATGGATTCGCATCGCATATTTTTTAAGATACACCCGTACGTCTATATTAATGGGATCGATTGGGTGGTATAACAATTTATTTGTGATTGTTCTGTATTATAACAATTTATTTGTGATATTTTGAAAAACTTTAAAATTTAATTAAATTTTAATTTTTTTTAAATATTCAATTAATTTATATATCTCAAAATTAAAATGTTAAACAATCAAATTGTTAATGAGTTTAACCCAATCCTTGTATTAATAATGATATATAAAAATTACTTTTCTAAGACTAGTAAGTGGAATCTCTTGACATAGCAATCATTGATTGAAATGGGCGTAAGAAAACACTTTATTCACCTCTACTTTTTTGTATTCTTTGCTTAAAGCAGGAGCACTATGTCTGTTTTGGTTATGTGAGATCAAACATCCTCATTTTAAAATATACATATTTAAAAATTAATTTTTTTTATTTTTGTAATAAAATAATATTTTAGTGAATCTTAGGGTTCGTTTGAAAACATATATTGAAAAGTAGATTTTAAAATAAAGCTGCTTTTAAGATGATTTTAGACCTTTGACTTTTTTGGATGTTTTTTTTAATTCAGGAATCAATATTTGGAAGAAATTTAATGTTTGGTAAAAAAAATTGCTTTTCAATTCAAAAAATCGATTCCGACCAAAAAACGTTCTTTTTGATATTTTAAAAACACGGATTTCGAGAGAGAAATTAAAAGGAATCCAGCTTTTGATTCCGCCGGAATCCGACCTATTTGGTTGCGCGTTTGGGCGGAATCCACTTTTTAAAAAGCGGAATCGCCCCCAAACGCACTACCAAACGGATCCTTAGTATATGTTTAACTTTCTATTAAAGAACGTGTTTACGCAACGTATATTTAAAAAATGAGGGTTGTGGACGATGATACCCATAGGTCATTGGGTTTGATATATTATTTTATATTTTTTATTCTAAAGATAAAATTGTAATGATTAAACATTGTATATATGAAAATGATTTGATAATCCAAAATATGATAAAAAATTAAAATTTGACTGAAAATTAATAAAAATATTTTATTTTTAGAGAACCAATACCAGGGGTGTAAATCGGTTAAACCGTATCAAAACCGATCAAAATCAATTTTTTTCAGGGTGAGGTCAGTCAACCTCACCCGGTTCAACAACCCCCAATCTCACCTATCCACTTTTGCTTTGCATGTAAGAGCTTTATATGAATACAAAGAGAGAGGTTTTGGATTGTATACACATTTGGAGAAGAAATGTGTTTGGGCGAAAAGGGAAGAGAGAGATTGTGGTTGAAATGGTGTTTTGGGATTTGGGAAAAAGAAGAATGAATGGTTTGGGGAAGAGGGTATTTTTGGAATATCTAATGGTAACATAACAAAAGTGAGTGAAATTACTCTTTAACAGTATATTTAAATGTTAACTAAATGTTAATATCAAGTTGTTACATAACATGTTATTGTTAAATAAATTTTTAAAAAAATTCATAAAGCACAATGGATCTAAAAATAATACATGGGTGATCTGGAAGACCTCGAATAAATTTCTCCATGTTATAATTATTGCATTATTGATTTTAATGTTTAAATATTGCTAAACATTCAATTTACTTAGTGAGATTATTCTCATTTATATTTATTAGTTTCTAATTTCATTTATTTTATAAGTATAGATTTTTACCGCTGTGATTCAGCTAAAGTGTTAAATTTTCTAATATTTATATACGATGCGACTTATAATAGACATACTTTATAAATATGTAAACCAATTCTCATATCATTTTCATGCTAGAACACTGAAATCCTTAATCAACTAAATATTCTCATTAAATCTGGATTCTCAATGAAAATAATAATAAATGATATGAAATCTTTATCAGCTGTCACCACGGAATTCAAAGAACTTTGAGCCTGCAAGCGTTAAATAGAGTTGTGCGTGGTGTCATGGTATAATTAACTCCCACTACACAAGCACCAAGGGGGCATGTGAGCATTAACAAAAATGGTGAGTCGCCAGTTGCCATGGCATAGCAAGTCAGACCCACACACACAGGTTCTACAAAAGAATGGGCGGTCAAAGTTTTGGATATTCAATGACTTAAAAATGTTACATTCCATTTATTTTACAATTCAAAACAAATACGGTCAAAGTTTATAAAAAATAACAAATATGTTCTAATAAACTGAATTATATTATTTATTAAAATTATAAACTTTTTAATTAATTATATACGAGTGAGTGAAGAAGACTCCCTGTGGAACAATAAAAAAATTCACAGATTTGGATCAGCGAATTGAAGTTGATCCGTTGATTTTGAAGGCTATGGACCGTGGTATAATTAGCTACGTCATCCATGATGAATGGAGGCAGATATTTTTGTACATTTGACATATTATAATATAATTCTTTAAAAGCACATGTTTATGATTTTTCATTTTTTTTTTTTTACATGGACCCTATAAAGTGAATACAAACCACAGGCTCCACAGAACGAGTACAAACCATATGTACAGTCCTCCTAAACTAACGCAGCCCAAAGGTACAAAAATATTTTTGTACTCGCTCTGTGGGAGACGATTTTTCAACTATTTTTGTTTGGAACATGATTCCCCCTCTGGTCTACGAATGTAAAAATACATTTTTTTTTAAAAAAATTCATATAACCCCTGTATAAACTGAAATGCATATAATTCCTTGACTTTTCTTAAAATTTATAAAATCACCTGAAAACATATAGTAAATTTAAATAACTCTCTAAATAAAATTTAGGTTTACAAATGATGAATATTTTGTGAATATTATATTTGGTTAACCTTAGTTTAAAACAAAGTATACAAAAAAACCGTAATCTATGTCAAAATTTTAAAATTTGTATATAAATGACAATTTTACTCATCTGGATAGAGTTTTATAATATATCTAGATATGGTAAAATTGTCATTTTCATATGACATTTCACATTTTAAATAGTGGTTTTTTTTAGTATATTGTGTCTTCAATCAGATTTAATCAAATGAAATATTCACAAAATATTTATCTATTGATAAAAAATTTATTTAGAGGGTTATTTGGATTTATAAGGTTTTTTCAAGAGTCATATGGATTTAAAAAAATATCTGAAGTTATATGAATTTCAATCAGATTTCAAGGGGTTGCATGAATTTTTCCCTTTTTTTATATTTGTCAATTGCAGATATTAAGTGGTGATCCAACTTGAGATTGAGACTTGTGGACGGCATTTTGTCCTTACATAATTGGTGTTATTGAAAATTGCTAATATTCAAAATGCTTTATCTAAATATATTTTAAGAACACAAAATATATATATATATATATATATACAGTTCCGATTAGGTGCGGTGTGCGGTTGGTGTGGTGCGTGACGTGGGCCGTCCGATTGCGGGTCCATCGCATCCAACGGTCGACGTGAATCGCACCCGACCGTCCGATGCGATGGACCCGTGATCAACGGCCCGTGATCGTGCACCGCACCGATCGACACCGTACGTAATCGCGACTCTATATATATATATATATATATAGAGAGAGAGAGAGAGAGAGAGAGAGAGAGAGAGAGAGACAATACTATGCGGACATGCGGATTATATTGTTACATGCAGATCAATTTTCAACCGTTCGATCTGATTTAAACGGTGCATATCATTAACAATTAGAGTTCATTTTCAGGCTTGATCTCCACCATCCGATGGTCCGAAATGGTATGCCATTTGATGGAGGGTTTGGAAACCCCTCCATCTTCTCTCTCCTCACTCACTCACGAAATCACGAACCCTAAAATCAACAAATCCGCTGGCGCTCCTCCATCTCTGGCGACCTCCACCTTTCTCCATCTCCAGTGTCCACCACCTACGGCGAAGCCCCTTCCACCATCTCTGGCAACCCACCTCCATCTACGACGCTCCCCCTTTCCCCATCTCCGGTGACCTCCACCTACGGTCCCCCCCTTCCTCCATCTTTGGCTTCCTCCACCGACGGCCCCCCTTCCTCCATCTCCGGCGTCCACGACCTACGGCGAGGGCCCTTCCTCCATCTCTGGCGTCCACCACCTACGGTGAGGGCCCTTCCTCCATCTCCGGCGTTCAAGCTTCTCTTTGTTGTCTATTGTTGTTTTAGCATTGATCCTATGGAGGAAGGGGGGCCGTCGGTGGAGGAAGCCAGAGATGGAGGAAGGGGGGACCGTAGGTGGAGGTCACCGAAGATGGGGAAAGGGGGAGCGCCGTAGATGGAGGTGGTCGTCGGAGTGGAGGAAGGGGCTTCTCCGTAGGTGGTGGATGCCGGAGATGGAGAAAGGGGGAGCGCCAGAGATGGAGGAAGGTGGAGGTCGCCGGAGATGGAGGAGCGCCGGCGGATTTGTTGATTTTAGGGTTCGTGATTTCGTGAGTGAGTGAGGAGAGAGAAAGAATGGAAGGTAGAACGACACATTGTCTTTCAATTGTGATATTATTTCTGCATTAAACGGGCCATTGAAAGAGATGAAAAAATGCAGGAGATGAAAAGTTTCTCATGGATAGTATAATTCAGTGAATTAATTTCATTTGGATGGGGATGAGATTTCATAAAATAATAAGGGTAAAACTGTCAAATGAAGGTTTTTTCGGTAAAGAGACTTTTAAAAGGTAGTGTGTGTGTGTGTATGTATGTATACTATCTATAAAAATACCAATCCTTGAAAAACATTCTTTGAACATGTTTAAAATTAAACACAAATAGATATTACTATAGATATAGATAATCATGTAATTGGTTTTCAAGAATGTTAAATGACAAATACGAATAGATGTATAAAATTAAATACATTATATATCTTTGATATAGGGTATTTGATTTCAAAGAATTTGAAAGGGTAAATATTTCTAATCAAATATCATTTGAGGGTATGAATGAATTTTCATGAATTGGTAAGGATAAACATGTTCAAATAATATTTTTCAAGGATTGATACTTTTATAAGTAGTATAGATATAGATATAGATTATGTGACCGCATCAAGTAGCACTCAACATTATTGTTGGATTGTTGGATAAGTATTCAATTGTCATACATAATTATTGTTTTTTTGTTAGAAAGATGGGGGAAATTAATTCTAAGTATTTCATTAATCCTTATGTCCCTTGACTTTTCAAAAATATCAAAATACTTTCAGATTTTAATGGTTATATATTTCAGGTTTTTTCAATGTATATAAGATGCATAATACTGTATAGGGTTGTTATAACAATATTCAAGGGATAAATAACAAAAGAATTCAAATGAAATAATTAACAGATAGGAGACTAGAGAACTCAAAAAACATGTTACTGTTAACTTATAAGTATTCAGGCTAAAAATCCTAGGCCCCCATTTGGAATGGGGTTAGATTTTATTCTAAGGTATAGATTTATTCAAGCATGAGTGAGTATAAATACGAATAAAATGATTTTGTGTTTGGTTGTGTTTTGAATTATTTTCATTGGTAAACGTAAGAATAAATGTTTTATTGTTTGGATAAAATGTGAATAAAGTATAGATAATGACTATAAAAAGTAAAAAAATAATAATAGTTGATTTGATAAGTGATTTATAAGAGGTGATAATAGTTGATTTGACAGTAGGGCCACATATTCTTTGGGTGGAATAACCTTGGATAACTTTAATTCCAGGGGTTGATTGGAATCCATATACCACTTTATATGGGTTTATTCTGACATACTTGATCCGGGATAAACAAACACTCTAAAATACTTATCCGGGGGTTATACGAATTCCAAACGGGGGCTAGGGATCGACTAATAAATAAGGGATCGAAAAATATTTGAAATTAAATTTTTCAAAAAAAAAATAATAATGTCAAAGATGCAACTTTACCAAACGAACTGCTAATTAGGAAGGGGCGTGTCTATCCCCACCAAGCATTTTTCTTATCGTGTTTTGCTGTTCCCACCAATCCAGTTCAATCGAAATCGGTCGCCATTTCAGGTTTTGGGCGACCAAATTTGGTCGTCATTTCAGGTTCTGGGCGATCATAATTGGTTGAACAGGGTTCAGAACTATATTTACTTATTCTTTGTAAATAAATAAATTTTTGGGTTTATCCATCATATTCTACATTTATTCTTTTATCCAAACAACAACTAAGGGATTGAAAAAAATGTAAGTATGTATACTTTCAATTAATTCAAATTTTTATATAAAAATATCTTATTAGACAAATATATATCATTTTTAAGTTTTGTTTGAATTCGTAGTTAAGATGATTTTTTTTAAACAAAAAAACCTACTAGTTGATCCAAACGTCTTTTATATTTGACTTTTGAAATTTGTCTGTAACTTGTGTAAAAAAATTGTTCTTATATTCTACATTTAAAAATAATGATTTATTCTCCCTATATTACAACTCAGATTTGGAGTGATATGAAGGATTCGAGGAGGATACACGTCGTTGGATTATGTTTTCAAGAAAAAAAAATTATAAACTTTATTACAAATCATGTTCGACCAGGTTTGGTTGTTCAAAACCTGAAATGACGACTAAATCTAGTCGTCTAAAACCTGAAATGACAACCAAGTCTGATCGAACTGGCCGAATTGATGGGGATAGCAAAACACCGGGGTTTTTTTTAACTGATTGGTGGGATAAGAAAAATGGTGGGTGAGACTAAACGGGCCCATTAGGTAGCAGTATTTACTTTCATTTGGGCCCATGTTGTCGCGCAATTCGATGTCTAATTGATTGTCCCGCAGATCAAGTCTGGTAGCTACGTAAAATTTGCGGCATATGCCTACTGTTTCTTAAAAAAAAAAAAAAAAGTCCGATAGCTACATTGTCACTGGCAAAAAAAAAAAAAAAACAGATTGGGTTGTGTGTTCGCGTGGATTTTTGTTCCCAGTACAGTCTATCTGAACCAGTCAATTAGTTAGTGATAACTTATTATACCTAGATAATAATCAATTAAATAAACTTTTGATTGGTTAATTTTTTTGTTATTAGTTTTTCTGTTTTTCCCGTTCAGAGTTTGTAATTCGAATTTATTTAAGAAATTGGGTAGCAATTATTTATTTTTCTTTCAACAAAAAAAATTATGTTATTCTTATTGGATGGAAAAAGTAATATTTTTGTTGTTTAGTTCACTTTAGATAAAGTAAGAATAAGAGGTGGATAAGAGTTTGTGACTTTGTAAATGGCAATTATACCCTTGTATAAATTATTTATGTTTTAAAATAAGTGTGAGAAATGTGTGTGATTAAGGTAGATGTGATATTTTTTAGAATGTGTGTGAAAGTATTAGATGAGAGAATTTTTTTTAAATGATAGATAAAACATATGCATAATTAATGTGAGTATATGATGCTAATGAAGCATATAAAACTAGAATTGATGTTAAAAAGTAGACTGTGTACATGTAGCTACACTCAATTTTGAATGGTGTAAACAGTGACACCTTATTCGTTTACGTGCCGAGTCAGGCCGGTATGCTTACAGGCCCATTTAAAGGTGTAAAATGGGCTATGCTGAGCAAGGCTGATAATGAAATGGGCTAACAGGCCAATGGGCCGTGTTGGGTCGGCCTGTTAACTTTAACGGATCGTGCCTGGCGCGCTGGGCCATCCATGGGCTTAGCGATATATTACATATACACTTATATACACAAAAATATTATATATACTTAATAAAACAATAAGATAAGATATTCATTCAACACATTATATACCTCATTTATTTTGAATTGTCATGTCTGTTATGCCCGTGTCTATCGAGTTGTATTTAGACCCAAGGAGGTCAGGTTGCCATGGGTCACATGTATATATAGGTGGGTGGGTATAGTATTGAATAATATGAAATGAGTGGGTTTGAAATTACAAAAATGTTATATTCAGGTTTTTTTAAAAAAAATCGTGAAAACTTTATTTTCAATGGAATATTGATATTTGATTTCGAAGGATTGAAAAATAACTGATTTGACTTTTTTAGTAAAAACCTTTTGTTTATTTTTTATGATTGCCATATTGAGTCTCATATTTTCTTTGGAAGTTAGTTTTTAAAATCTCTTCCCAATAAATGATATATTTGTATGTTTACGTGATCAGTAATTTTCTTCATATTTACATTTTTGGGTGTTTGATGCGGGTTTGAAAAGATTATGAATTTACATGTTTTTTTTATAATATATGAAAATTAAAGAAAAATTAATTCTCAAACTCACATCCAAACTCCTCTAAACTTCATTTTTTTTCCTGTGGAATTGGTAAGATTTGAAGATTTTTCGTTCTATCTCCTGGCCCTCTCCCTCCTCTTACTCTAATTCCTAATTTCACCCTAGCACGTCACAAAGTTGGCTCCGCACGACCTATATACTTTAATGTGTTATGTTGTGTTGTGCCAATAATGTCTCGTGCCATGTCAGTTTCTTAATGTGTCGTGCCTCGTACAGTGTCATGCTGGCATGACCCATTTTACATCTTTAGGCCTAGTAGGATCCATAGGGAAGATTCGGCAGAGTGGTAATACACTCAGTCTACTTTACAGCTCGTTTTGCAGCTTTGTACATTATGACAGTATAACATATATTGTGTTAACATAATATATGTATAAACTTTTTTTTTTTTCAAAATGAAAAAAAATATATTGTTTTATATAACTATATTCACTTCCATGAGATAATGCATGATAAAAAAAACAATGTTAGACTGCAAACGGGGTGGGGATATATCATTTTTCTTCGGGCATGGCTCGTCTGACTCCAATCCGAATCAGCCCGCCCTGGCCTAGGTGCATATAATGATTTTTTTTAAAAAGAAAAATTAAAAAAGAACAATTAAAAAAGAAAAAAGATACACACAGCCCTAATTACAGTCCGTTTTGTAGTTCATGTTTTTTTTAAAATCATATACTAATTTTTTGAAGTAAATGTTATTATATGACGTGAAGTATATACTAAGATACATTAGTGTATTTTTTCATAATATAAAAATTTAAAAAAAATTAGGTCATATACTATGTTAGGACCCATATGTTATGATAACATAGTATATACTATATTATCTTAACTTATGAGACTACAAAACAGATTGCAAAAAAGACTGCGTATATCATCGCCTAAATCAATGGCAGACTATCGTCTTTAGTATTATTACAACTGGAGGCCCAATTACATAAAAAAAATAAAAAAAATAAAAACATGCCTGCCCAAATACATATTTTATGTTTGTTTTTCTTTCCTCTACCGCGACACGTTGGTTTTTCCATCAACGCTTCGACCTAAAAGGTGACCCCATTTTTATACCCGCCAACGAAGCAAAAGCAGCGGAGACATATCGAGAGACTGATTGTGAGGGAGGGTTTCGGGGGTCCTCTATAATACAACCGACCGGTTCTTCGATTCCTCGGCTTCGGCGATAAGGTTCTCAACTCTCCCTCCATGTTCTTCCTTTCGATTTCTTCTTATCCTACACGGATCGCCGCCCGATCGGAACGATCGGCGTTCGTTCCCCTTCAATTTGAATCTTGTTCCATGTTTTCCCCCTTTTTATTGAATGATGAAATTTGAACGCAAATACATCCATCGGTCTCACCGACCATTTTATTTTCCCTGGACATTCATTTTTAGGGCCAAAAAACATTGATTTTGCAGGATTCGGTGTTGGTGGTTCTTATTAAGATCGATCTTTGTATAACCTATTGAAGTGGAGGAGTTGCTGTTGTGGTGAAGAAAAATGAGCGAGGTGTTCGAAGGATACGAGCGGCAATACTGCGAGCTCTCGGCGACCCTCTCGAGGAAGTGTACTTCTGCTGCTGCCCTTGATGGAGGTAAAAAAAATTATTTATGTGGACGTTATCGGGTTTTGCATCCGTTGATCAATCTTATATTGTTTCAGCATTTGATTCACATGGAGCTGGATATTGGTTTGTTTTGTGTCTGATTGCTTGTGGAACATAGAAAATTTTACATTTTGGTTATAGGTAGAGGGAGAGAGGAGGTTTGTTTTGTTTCTGATCGTTAGTGGTTATCGCGGAATCTAGAAAATGTCAGATTTTGGTTTTAAATATAGGGAGCGAGGATGAATAGTAGTGCTGTTTTTTATGCTAATTGTAATGTATGCTTGTTAGAGAGTGTTACAAATTTATTTTTATGCGCATGCCATGGAAGGTATCATGATAATGAAGAATAGTATATAGTTTAATTTAAGGGATTTTTAGTTTTAAGTCCCCGGAAACTATCGAATTTAGCGATCGATCCCTCACTTCTTCATATTTTGGTTTTAGTCCCTGCATTTAAATGATAATTTAGGAATAGGTCCCTGGGAGGGACTTATTCGTAAATTATTAAGTTTATTTTTTAGTCCCTGGGAGGGACCTATTCCTAAATTATCATTTAAATGCAGGGACTAAAACTAAAATATGAAGAAGTGAGGGATCGATCGCTAAATTTGATAGTTTCCGGGGACTTAAAACTAAAAATCCCTTAATTTAATCAATTTAAGGGTTTATTACTTGACACACTGTTTTAGTTATGGGTCTTCAAATTTAATATTAGAATTCACGTACATGTATGTTGATTCTTTATTATTTTGGTATATGATTCTGTTGGTTAGTTTTATTGAGATAGGGATTAGGGATGCAAATTTGCTTTAATAATCTTGAATTGCTTATTTCATTTGCTCAGCGTCTTGAATCCTGAATCATTATTTGAACAATGTTGTCTCTGTTCAATTTTGCAGAGCAAAAGAAGCAGAAGGTTTCTGAAATAAAAACGGGAATTGATAATGCTGAGGCATTGGTATTGAATCGGCTGTGTTCTCTTTTCTTTTGAAAAAATATCCTTCTTTGTCGTGGATTTCTATCAGCCTTATGATGATCTTGTTTTGTTCATAGATTCGGAAAATGGACCTTGAGGCTAGAAGTTTGCAGCCTAGTGTGAAGGCCATGCTTCTTGCTAAACTGAGGGAATACAAATCTGATCTTAACAATTTGAAAAGTGAACTCAAAAGGATTTCATCACCAAATGCTGGTCGCACTACAAGAGAAGAACTGTTGGAATCAGGGATGGCTGATACACTGATGGTATTCTTTAACTTTTCTCTTCATCCATTTTTATCTTCTGTTTGTTTCTTCTGTCACCTTCTACCATTACTTTAATCAGGAATACTTGTTTTCCATATGACTGATGACTGATATTGGGAATTTGGGATTTATTGGGATAGGGTATATTTGTTTGTCAAAGGTTTCTGACTTCTATTTGGTTTAAAAAGTTTGTGTGTTAATTAAACCCTGTGAAAAAAGTATACTTAACAGACATGAGATGACAATTTAGGTTTCTGGTATTTGGATCTCTTGAAGTTTGAAGTAAGACCAATTAACTTTCTAGCATAAGGGAGGCGAAGGTTCTTCGCATGAGGCAATAGCCTTCCAATTTTTTAAAAATCGATAATAAAAAAGTAAATATAGGAAAAGCATGAAACAAATTAAAAATTCATCATTCACCACAATACCATGACTTGACAATGAGACATGTTTAAAATTGAAATCCAAACCTCTCAATAACATAAGTAATGTCATTTATTTATCGCTCTAGTCCTAGCCTCTATCTATCTAATAGTCATATAGATCTTGGTTTGAGCATTCTTCATCCTCATCCTTGTTATCAACTCTCCTTTTTATTACCTTTTCCATCTGTCTTCCTCCTTGTCTTCTATCAATATATTCATTAATTGGAAGGATTTGTTATTATCTTTTTAAGGATTCCTTTTATGGGGATTTCTTAGATGGGTCTCTTTTCTAGTAAAAAGAAAAAAGTAAAGCAAAAGGCAAAAACAAAAAATAAAGGGAAAAAAGAATTTGGAATTGCTGCATGCATGGAAGGCATATGTCTCAGACAAAAGGCTTGCACCTCCATGAGACATATTCCTGCATTGCACCTCAATAAAGAAGGTCTAATCCTTGCATTGTGCCTCAGAGCTACGCACCTCAAGGCGTGTGCTTCCAACACCTCTGAAAACATTATGGAATGTGATTTAAAGGAACTTAAAATGTATGATATTTGTCATTTGATTTACAGCTGGAGATAGTACAATAGTATTATTGATTGCGATGGTTGGAGGAGATAATCTAAATATTCAAAAAATATGGGTAGCCATGTGGCCTAAGGAGATTTATTTGACAAATCGACGGCTTAAAGCCTTAAACATTACATAAACACTTTTTCCCATTAAAGTCAACTTAAACCTTTTTTTGACTGCTACAAGTTCAATTGGATATTATTTTATATCATTTTTATCCCTTCCATGCTTTATATGTTGGTTTCCCTAGAAGTTTTTTTTTCTCTTTTTCTTTTTGGTCTTTGTTAGTTTGTGTGACTGCTTTAGACATTTCAGATAATAAATTTTATAATCATCATGAGATATCACATTTATTGTTATGGATCATGCTTATACATCTTCCAATATCAATATGTTCAATGTTTTTTTTTTTTAAAAGTGATAAGGTAGGCTATCGCCCTCGTATTAATATAGGAGAGAAAAAGCCCAAAGGGAAATACAACAAAACAAACAGATAAACACGACTCGAGACACCGTCTGTCGTGAAGGCCCCAACAAAACAGTAATGCCTGAGCCCCATCAAAGGGGACATACAAATCACCCCTGAATAACAAAAGACCCTCCAACAATTGCAACCACACTCGCACCCACACAAAACCTCCCCCAATCTGAAATAGAACGAACCACCAAATCCCAGATATTATCTGAATAAGGGGAGCCACCGCGGAACACCACATGGTTGCGAGACAACCAAATCGACCGCACCACAGCAGGAATAAGAATCTGAGACATCTTTGCACTGATGCTACGATCCCCATGGCCCCTCCACCGCCAACCAGTCTTCCATAATTCCTCCAGTGAAGTGAAGGACCAAGATAACCCCATACTCCCTATCATCCTCCACTAGATAACCAGTATGTTCAATGTTGGTTATATTTTTGGGATCATTGATGATTTAAGTTTAGGTTTTACTAAGAATGGTGATTTCAGCTATGTTGGATTCTGACCCATCTAAGTTCCAACCATCACTGCCTACTCAGCAATGTAAAACAAATACTTTTTTTTATTATTTAATGCAATATATGTACAACTTTTCGCGATGCTCTTCCCAAACCATTGATTTCTTTTCTTCAGCTATTTGGCAAGATAAGTTGTTTACTGGTAACGCTTCTATATATTTTGTTTTTCTTTTCTCTTCCCTCTCTTCTCATTGGAGAAAATCACCCTCTCCACTTATCATCTTAATGAATGGCATTTTCACTTCTCTGCTTCTTGAATTTTCTTTGTCGTTCTAATAGTTCTTGACAAAGTAGATAATCTACATGTCTTTTTCTAAGGAACAGATTTATATTTACAGGACACCTCATGTAGGAAGATACCTTAAAGAATAGGTTTACTTTAATTTGTAAGAGTTTCTCCAGTAGACTTCTGTGGTTTTTGTCATATTATATTTACGTTTCTATGCATGTTTTCGGTATGTATAGAATATTTTACAAACAGTGTATTTTGAATTTCTTTGCAGAAGTCTTTGTTTACTATTACCATATTTATTATCAGTTTGTTTTTAGGCTAATCCTTCAGCAGTGGATGTAATGCATTAACCTACACTGGCTAATGTGCAGGCCTCTGCTGATCAAAGAGGAAGATTACTGATGTCGACTGAGCGATTGAATCACTCTAGTGATAGAATCAAGGAAAGTAGAAGAACCATGTTGGAGACAGAAGACTTGGGTGTTTCAATCCTTCAAGACCTGCATCATCAACGTCATTCTCTCTTGCATGCCCATAACACGGTACGTGCTATTCTCTTTCTTTCGTATTTTTATTGTTCATACCTTTAAGTAAACAGGATAAAATTTTGGTTTATTTTCGTTTTTTGTTTGTTGGATGGAAGCCTCTTGATTTGTTCATATGGATTGCTATCCATTCTTCATGGATGTATGAAAAGTGTCATTTCTTATAATTTCCCCGTTTTCTTTTCTTACTTATGACTGCAAAGGGAAAAGAAAAAATTTAATGTTGAGATAATAGGAAGAGTACCTAAATGACTGATCTAAGAAGTAAGAAGAAGTTTGGTTGAAGGCTACTTTTATATTTTATGAGTTGCTTTAGTTTTTAAGTGGCAGATTACAGGAGGCGGATTGAACATTTGTTTCTGAAGAAGTTCATTGTAGCTAGCTTTTACTATCCTAGTATCCTGTATGCTGCTGCTGGAAGAATTTTCTTTAACAAAGCCGCCAAGACCATTTATTGAAATTTATAGAGTTCAGTTACCTATTAATTTACTTATTCCTAATCTGGTGTACTCAATAACAAAATGAATATCTTGGACGTACTTCTCACTTACAAGTAATGGTGATTTAAAGAAAGGATTTTGTTATTGATTGCTCAGAAGGTTGATTAAGACTGACTTCCCTTGTATTTGGAATTGGAGTGATCTATAGGTTTTAGAACTGAACTAATCTAGCTGATCAAAATAAACTCCAAAAATCATTTGTAATGATTTTCCAACAAAATCTTTGAAAAACCCCTAACCCGATGCTTCCCAAAAAATTTCAATCATCACTTGTAAAAAGCCCATTGCACTTCTTTTCATATAGAAAACTGATCCTTAATATATTGAGGGTTCGCTAACTACAAAACAAATATTGGTTAGTAAATATAAAGTTGCAGGCAGGCTTTGTGATTTAATAGGAACATATTTTTCTGATTTTAAACTAACAGAACATCCTCAATTTTGATAAGACCCCAGTGGACATGCAAGCTGACTTGTTGAATATTGTTTTTTATTAAGAATTCTTGTGTAGGGGGTTTAATAATTTTTCTGCTTCTGTCTTCTTCATATGCACTTGCGTCAGACATCAAGATTTTGACATGCCAAATCTTTGTTGTCATGTCTTTTACGTATGATGAGTTCCATTACCGTTAAGAGTCAATTATTGTAAGATGACATGTGAAGTAAAATCGGTTTCTTTAAATCACTTTAACGCTAGAAGGAAAAAAATCATTTGGTAGGCTTATTGTTGCATCACAAGTAAAATTGCTCTATACACACTTCAAAATCCACAGAACCTTGTGTTACCAGTTCATTTTCTAGTCTAATGAAATGACATTTCTATAACCTTCGTCACCCCTCTATTACTTAAGCTAAATTAGTTTTTTTATCATCACTGTAATACCCGCAGCTTCACGGAGTGGATGACATGATCGGAAAGAGCAAGAAAATCCTGACTGCCATGTCTAGGAGGATGAGCAGAAACAAGTGGATCATAGGTTCCATCGTCGCGGTCCTCGTACTGGCCATCATCGCAATCCTGTATTTCAAGCTCAGCCATTAGTCGGTGGCTGTTTGGAAATGTTTGTTTTGAATCCCACGTCTGGGTTTTCCTTGGGGTAAAACCTGCAGTGTGTGCATTATAACAGACAATTGGAGTGTTGAATCTGTATAAAGTGTGTAGTGTTCATATCCAAACAACTGTGAAATTTGGTGTTATTTGAACCTTTCCGATTTGCATTTCCCAACACTGTATACAAGGGGAAAACAAATCTAATGTTCCAAAAAGGAAAAAAAAAATGAATGAAACTCCTTGTAACATACTAATTTTTTTCAAAAAACATACTAAATTTTTTATTTACATCCTGTGTTTTCGTACTCTAATAAATGCCTATTGTTTTCTGAAAGTACATAGGGGGTGGGGGATAAGATATGGGATAAGTTTTTGATGATAAATTGTCTTAATTTTATGGGATAAAAAATCTATTAATTTTGTTCATATTTACATTTGTTAAAATTGAAATAAAAAGTAGGGATAAATGATATTCTAGCATTTAGGTGAAACAAAATATCTTTATTTTCATTTCAAAATCGGGACAACTATCCGTAGCTTATCTCAATTATTTTTTATATCAAACGAAGATAAACTAGCTTCCTGCTCACGTATCCTTATAATTATTCTTTATTCTAACACTTATCTCCTTATATGGGGTTGAGATTTTGAGGATAAATTGTCTTAATTTTGATAAGAACTCTATCAATTTTATTTATATTTATATTTGTTAAAATTGACATTAAAAAATGGAGATAAATACTTATCACAGTTTTGAGATTGAACAAAATATTTTAATTTTCATTTCAAAATTAGAATAGTTGTTTGAAGTTAATCTCGTTTATTTTTTATATTTTATATACTATTTTCCAACTCACTCATTTTCATCATTATTCCTTATACCACTGTTTATTTCCATATAATCATATCTTACCTCAGACAATTGAAGGATGACACAATTAATGATAGAGACTTTCCTTGTAAAGACATATCAAAGCAACATTGACTATAATATATATATAATAAGAATTATCAAAGAAAGGGAAAAAGAAATCTTTTGATCATTCTACTGTTTGGAGGGACTCCACCTCCTTTGGCATAATTTTTTTTTACTTCTGATATTATTATATGAAGCCGGGTGCATGATCCATCTGGAAAGCTATATTAAAATGATTGCCCCCATATCACTTAATATTTGTATAAAAGCATCCTCAGCTTTCAGACAGGTGACTTGACAGGGACTGATATGGAATCTCCTTCAAAACACAAAAGAATGGGTTAAATTAAATCTCTTAATTAAGTTGGGGCCGGCTTGCAATCATCCATTGTGCCCTCCCTAGATATGTCACTTGTCCAACTAAAGATACTGATTCATGTCGAGTTTGAAATTTGTGCAGAGCCACTGACTGTGTGCAACCGAAACATTGAAAGAAAATAACACCAAGTGCGCATCTCTGTTTCTCACTTTCTTTAATACATGTGCCATGTCCAACCTATGTGGGTCCAGGATGGGTTTATCTCTAACACATTACAATACTTTCATGTAACAATCAATGTATAGTCATCACGTGTATACTCTTTTCGGTAAAAGACTCTGTCCTCTACTCACCCATCCCAATGATATAGTTTTTTTTTTTATCGATAGGAGTTTTACACATGGCTACAATTCATTGGTTGATACAAGGAAGAGCTTGTAGCACACTATTGAAAATTTGATCCCCATGAGGTCTATCCTTTCACACACATGCCCTACAAATAATATATATACATATAATTCAAATTGTTATTACATGTATCATGTTCTTTGGATATACAAAACATTGGAGTATATGCATTTTAAACTTTTTTTAATGCCATACACGTGATGGGATAAATTTCAATAAGATTCTTAGGGTGTGTTTAATAATGGACCAGGAAATTAGTTTTTACAGAAAACAATTTTTGAAAATAATTTTTAAGATTTTTGAAAAACTGTTTTTTAAAACTAAAACATGTATTATACTGTTCTCAATAATTAAAACAATTTGGAGGTGTTTAGATTAAGTATGATTAATGTAAAATCTTTAAAAACTATCTAAACTCATTTTGAGACTATATATTTTGTCTGTATATCCAATAGTTAACTAGAAGCTATTTTGATTGACTAATATAAGCACCGGTACAATTCAGGTAGAGATTGGAAAGAAAATTTATCCATCTTTGTTTATGTGGGTAGATTGATATAATTTTTCATGTCATTTAAAAAGAATTTCATATCATAAAACATGTCTCTCTCCCTCTTTATATATTCATTATTAAAATAAATATTACTATATTTTACATCCTATTCACCACTTATCTATCTCATGATTTTTACATTTCAGTCAGAATAACACAAAAAAACATAATTTTGTTTATAATGTCGAGGTTGTTTTCTATCCCTCTATATCCAAGCATGCTGAATAGTACTGTACATGAATTTATCTCAAAATCAAAGGTAGCTAAATATTTTATTCATTAAAATACACACTTCATATATACTTAATTCTTTTTAAAAGAAGTTATTAAACTTAGCGAACAACGAGAGCCACTTCCATGCCAAACAAAATTCAAGACCTAAAGTCATTCCTTCATCATATTACAATTCAGATAAAGCATAGACAGACTCATAAAGCCACACAATAATAGACCAAGACACCCAAAAAAAAAAGACAAAACCAATGGAGTCTCCAACCCCCCAACACCACCCCCCCACCCCCACCACCACCACCACCACCACCAACAACCCATTAAAGAAGACCCTCCTCATCCTGAACTGCCTCTTCCTCATCCTCGGCAACGTCGGCGGCCCTCTCCTCCTCCGCCTCTACTTCAACCGCGGCGGCTCCCGCAAGTGGCTCTCCAGCTGGCTCGAGACCGCCGGCTGGCCCTTCCTCCTCCTCCCCATCCTCCTCTCCTACCTCCACCGCCGCCGCCACCACCACCCCACCCAACCCTTCCTCATCACCCCATCCCTCTTCCTCGCCTCCGCCGCCCTCGGCCTCCTCACCGGCCTCGACGACTTCCTCTACGCCTACGGCCTCTCCTACCTCCCCGTCTCCACCTCCGCCCTCCTCATCTCCACCCAGCTCGCCTTCACTGCCGCCTTCGCCTTCATCATCGTCCGCCAGAGGTTCTATTAGATATAAATAAAATGATTTAATTAACAAAACTCTGTTGAGATTTGAGTCTTTTTTCTCTGCATTATCTTTATATTTTATTTTTAGATTTTAGAATTTAGATTTTTTACAGGTTTACCGCCTACTCCCTCAACGCGGTGGCGTTGCTTTCGGTGGGCGCGGTCGTGCTCGCGCTCCACACGAGCGGGGACAGACCGGAGGGGGAGTCGAAGAAGAAGTACTTCGTGGGCTTCTTCTTGAGTCTGGCGGCCGCGGCGTTGTATGGGTTTGTGTTGCCGATGATCGAGTTGACGTATAGGAAGACGAAGACGGTGGTTACGTATGCTCTGGTGATGGAGATGCAGATGGTGATGTCGTTCTTCGCCACCGCGTTTTGCACGGTTGGGATGATCGTCAACAAGGATTTCCAGGTGCCTGACCCGACTCTCTCTTTGTTTTTTGTGATGCAGTTGAAAATCACTTGCATCGAATGCATCGATTTGATTTGATTTTTTTTTAAAAAAAAATGTTAGATGCAGTAATTTTGATGACGGCGTGTTTTTTTTATTTTATTTTTAAATAATAAACTTTGTTTATTTAAAGTATATGTTTTGATAAAAAATGCATATCGCTTCATTTCGAATTTAATAAATACGAGTTTATGCAGCGCGAATAATTAAAAATGTAAAACCATAACTCCACTTTTGAGAGAGAAGTGGAGTTATGGTTTTTAATATGAAAATAAAAACATCAAAAAATTAATCAAATTATTTGAAGAGACTAGGGTCACGTTCATTCTCTTTTTTTATTGGAACACTTAGTAATTTTTTGTTGGATTATTAGAAATGAAGAATTAACTTTCTAGTTGATTACAAAAAAACTGAATATGAGACTACTTGTGATGATATTGTATGTAGGCCATGGCTAAAGAGGCGAAGGAATATGAGCTGGGAGAGACGAAATACTATGTGGTGCTGGTGTTCTGCGCAATATTCTGGCAACTCTTCTTCATGGGCACCGTTGGGGCGATCTCTTGTTCTTCGTCACTACTGGCTGGGATCGTCATCGCCGTGATGATACCGGTGACAGAGTCCCTGGCCGTGCTATTCTTCCACGAGAATTTTAGCGGGGAGAAGGGCATCTCTCTCGCACTCTCCATATGGGGCTTTGCATCATATTTCTATGGGGAGTATAAGATGGAAAAGAAGAAAAAGAAGAAGATGATGATGGTGATGCAGGATCAGTGCTAGAGAGGTTGTAGAATGGAATGATCACTTTTTTTTATTTCAATGGGTGCTCAACTGGGTTTGATACCTGACCTCTTTTATGGAGAGGGGAAGTATTAGCCAACTAATTAAAGCTTGGTTTGCAAGCTAATAGAATGACCTCTTGTTAAAATAATTTGCGCGCATAACTTTTTTTAAGGCCTATTTGGCCCCATAATTTGAACAGATCGACCATTTAGACGAACCCATTTTGTCATAACCTTCCTGGTTAAGTCTCCCCAATTCTTTAATTAAGTCAACTAGCACCCTCTCTCCATAAAAAGAGGTTAGGGGATCAACTCTACGGGGACACCAATCTTATAGAAAAAAATGCATAACAATCAAGGCCTTATAAAAGGAGAATGAGTCTTACACATGGTTGGTAGAAGCCTTTTGCAGTTCAGACAAACCTCTCTTACTTCATGCCTCTTCCTATAGTAGAAGGAATAAGTGATACCTGTTGAAGAATTGACAAGAAGAAGAACCTGGAAGTTTTTGAGATGCGTAGTTTAATGCTTTCCTTAATTAAAATGATATATTTTCCCTTGCTCGGAACAAGTTTGTTGATGAGTCATTCTCTATTCTTCTTACCCTAATTCAGACTTGTACTAATCTTTTCGTAATGAAAGCAATTGGTGGCGTTTGTCTATCGAGCTTCTTCAAAAAAAAAATGTTTGTTATCTAACGATCATTTTTAGAATACAACAAAATTTTAAAAAAATTACACATGGAATTCTGCAACTCCCTGCAAAAATTGTTTAAAAAGTTGATGTTTTAAGTTTTAAATCAATGAAATTTTACGTGGCTTGTATGATTGTCTATTTGACTAGTGTATTCCATTTCAATTTGAATTTGCATACTTTCAAGAGTTCCAATTTTTATATTAAAAAAGGTTGAGAATTCTGAAGAGTTGGTATATCAAAATTATTCAAATTACATAAAATAAACGCGGTAAAAAATTAAAAATATTTTTCTTATTACATGTTTAGTGTTAAGTGTGTTAATATTAGAGCTATGCGTCTTACAACCCCACGCGTGTGCACACATGAAATCACTTTCTTCCCTCTTTCTTTCAACACACCACTCAAGAAGCTAAGTGGTCTACTTTGAAACATGAGAAAAACTTTTCCATTTCATTTATGTGAGACTATTTTCCAAAGGAGATCACTTTCTCCTTTGTATTACAATCTATTTATCAATGCCAAAAATGGTTAAGAAATAAAAGAGAACGGATGATGGCTTTAAGAACATGTGTAAAAATTATAGTTGCATGTCAGTTATCATATCTGTTCCTTGCAAATAAATAATATTTTTGAGTTTATTCTCTCATATTCCATTCCACCTGTTCTTATACCAAAAAAGGGCTAATAGAAATAATATTTCTATCTTCTATTCCCATTCTAGCAAGACAATGTCCATTAGAAAGTAATTTGGTAAACCAAAATCAAAAGGAATATATTACAATCAGTCCGACAGCTCAAAACACCAATTGCAAATTTTCATTTTAAAAAAAATCATATACATCATCTAATAAATTATATATTTATATAAAAGGTGAAATATATACTCTAATGAATTAAATAGTGTCATTTTTTTAAAATGTAAAATTTTTCAACGAGATACATACCTTGATATAGTGAATGAATAGTAAGGGACGAGATACTTATGACTGCATTTAAGACTGTAAAAATGATCAAGTACAACGGAGCTCAAATCAAGATATGACTAAAAAATTTGACCCACTTAATACAATATGACAATTCAACATGAAACCCATAAAAAATGATAGAAAGACATGTCATATTTTGATTGTTTTAAATTGTAGTGTGTTAAAAATTGATCTATTTTCTTTATTACACGAATAAAATAAAAAAGATTCAGAAAAAATATTTGACTAAAATATTAATCAATAAATGCTTACCAATTTTTAACTCCCATCCTAAAGAATAATAAGATGACATACCCTTTCATTTGGTGAAATCTATTTGATTAAAAATATAAAATTAAGATCAATTTGACATTTATTTTAATTATCATTCTAAATGCGTATACTCTATTTATGTATTCATTCTTGCACGCAAAATTTATCTTTGTGCTTAATCTAGCACGAGTGGATTACTAGGAAGTAGGAAGATGGAAAGAAGAAGAGTGTGGCTAAAGCCACCCCACAAACTCTCCTACCCACCCCACAATCAAAATAATAAGTCTCACGCTCCTTTTCTCTCTCTCCTTGTTCGACATGCTCCATGTCTTCCGTGTGTGATTTGGTTCGACATGATCCATGACTTTCTGGAATCGAAAACCTTTGAAGTGTTCTGTATTCCGTTCTACATGCTCCATGTCTTACGTGTTTAATTTGGTTCGACATAGTTCATGGCTTTCTGGAATAAAAAACCTTTGAAGTGTCTTGTATCCCATTCGATATGCTTCATGTATTCCTTGTTTGATTTGATTCGACATGGTTCATGGCTTTCTGGAATAAAAAAAAACTTTTGGCCCCCGTTTGGAACGGAAATATGACTTATTCTTGGGTATATATTTATTCCGGCATAAGTGAGAATAAATTAATTTTGTGTTTGATTGTGTTTTGATCGTTAGTAAACATAAGAATAAATGTTTTCTTATTTAGGTAAAATGTGAATAAAATATGTATAAAAATTTATAAAAAATGAAAAATTAATGATGGTTAATTTGACATGTAATTTATAAGAAATTGAAATTAATGATTCTAAAGAGCAAAGTGCAGAAGTTATTTATCCTACTGTCGAAATGTTCTTTCATTCAGAGGATGAAGTTAAGATTTTTTATAGAAAGTTTGCTCACAGTGAAGGTTTTGGCATTTCAAAGATACACGGAAAAAATGTTGAAAATGGGAGGCAGAGATTCTTTACTTTAGTACAACTGAGAATGCTAATTGTAGTTCTGCATGTGAAGAAACAATTCCAGAAAGAAATGTGCACTCTCCTACAAAGGTTTGGAGTAAAGGGCGAGTACCGTCGAAAAGGAAGGGAGCTAAGATTTACAAACGAAAGTCCAAACACGCCAAGAATTATGAAAGTAATGTGATGAATGCTGCAGAAGTGATTTAGATTTGGCCCAATTTTATTTTCATGATATAGGAACTTGTTTCAATTTTGTGTTGAAATTCACCGTGTTAAATGTGATTAACAAACATGGTTTTACTGTGTTACATTCGAGTCCGATGTATTAGTTTTATCAAATGTAATAGTGTTTGCCAATTTTTAATGGTTACTCTATTTATTGTTACGTTCAAGATGCGTGGTCTGTGTGAGATTGAATATGTGTGTATAGTGTTACATTACCGTTAAAATGTGTATACTGTGTTGGATCCATAGAATACAACAAAATTTAAAGAAAATTTACACGCAGGAATTCTGCAGCTCCCTGCAAAAATTGTTTAAAAAGTTGATGTTTTAAGTTTTAAATCAATGAAATTTTAAATGGCTTGTATGATTGTCTATTTGACTAGTGGATTCCATTTCAATTTGAATTTGCAAACTTTCAAGAGTTCCAATTTTTATATTAAAAAAGTTTAATTATGAAGAGTTGGTATATCAAAACTATTCAAATTACATAAAATAAACGCCGTAACAAATTAAAAATATTTTTCTTATTACATGTTTAGTGTTAAGTGTGCTAATATTAGAGCTATGCGTCTTACAACCCTGCACGTGTGCACACATGAAATCACTTTCTTCCCTCTTTCTTTCAACACACCACTCAAGAAGTGGTCTACTTTGAAACATGAGAAAAAAAATTTCATTTCATAAGTTATATATTCTAATAAATTGAATGGTATCATTTTTTTTAAAATGTATAAAAAAATTTCAACGAGGTACATACCTTGATATAATGAATGAATAGTAAGGGGGCGAGATACTTATGACTGCATTTAAAACTATAAAAATGATCTAGTACAACAGAGCTCAAACCAAGATATGATTATAAAATTTGACCCACTTAATACAATATGACAATTCATCCTGAAACCCATAAAAAATGATAAAAAGACATGTCATATTTTGATTGTTTTAATTGTAGTGTTTTAATAATTGATCCATTTTCTTTGTTACACGAATAAAATAAAAAATATTAAATAAAAAATTATTTGACTAAAATATTAATCAATAAATGCTTACTAATTTTTAACTCCCATCCTAAAAATTAATAAGATGACATGCCCTTTCATTTGTTGAAATCTATTTGATTAAAAACATAAAATTTAAGATCAATTTGACATTTATTTTAATTATCATTCTAAATACGTACTCTATTTATGTATTCATTCTTGCACGCAAAATTTATCTTTGTGCTCAATCTAGCAAAAGTGGATTACTAGAAAGTAGGAAGATGGAAAGAAGAATTCTCTTTTAGTTTTCGGATCGCGTGATTAAAACCCTTCGTGTTATTCTAGTTCCCAAATCGATTCTAGATCCAGTCAGCCTAGCACCATCAATACCATCCGTCTAGTCTACTTGCACAGTCTATGTGCATTTTGATGATTCATTAACTGTGCAATACTAGGATTCGACGGGTCATCTGCCATGGGTCGGGTCCAGGTCCATTCCGACCCGGCCCGGATGAACCCGGACCCGACCTGATCGATTTGACAAGCCTATCTATGACTATAGTAATTTGATTAATAGGGTGTGAAATTCGATTAATAAATTGAGCAATACTTGTGATCGTACCGGATCCGGACCTTGAGACCTTCCCAAATCCAAATAGTATCTCCAAACCCTCTCTCTCCAATTGTGTTGCCCAAGGACCCTCTCACAGGCACACTCAAAACAACAGCAATGGCTTCGTTGCCCTTCTCAGAAGGTATAGCAAAACAACCCCATCAACTCTTCTCCTCTATTTACTCTCTCCATCTCTCTCTGAACGATCCGTCCATCTAAAACCCTAGAAAATGCGGCCGCCTGGGAGGATCTCAAGCCCCGGCCCAGTCGAGGCTCCTTTTCGCCGGAGGATCGCCCTCCCGAGCCTCTTGTCCCGAGGATTCCCCGGTGGAGCCCCAGATGGACGATATGAAGAGCAGGGTATTCCGGCTGAGGCTCCCGAAGCGGAGCGCGACGAACGCCCTGCAGAGGTGGGTCGATGAGGGAAGGGAGGTTTCCCTCCCCGAGCTCCGCAACATATCCAAGGAGCTCCGGCGGGCCCAACGTTACAAGCACGCACTCGAGGTCGGTTTTCGTTCTTTCTATCGATTTGGGTTCGTTTAGGATTTGTACTGATTGTGAAGTGATTGATGCACAATATGGAAAGATTTGCAATTTGATCCTTGAAGTTGATCATGAGATTGTCAAGCTAATGAGTGGAAAGGTTTTCATTTGAAGTATGAAATCATATACAGGGATCGTTTAGATTTAGCGGAGGCTGTGTGTGGTTTTTATCATGCTTACACGTTATTAAATTTATTATAGTTTGGCATGAGTATACATTTGGATTGTTCGATGTTGCTGGGACTGTCATTTTATTTTGCAAGTTTCATAAATTTAGTACTGTGTAGTCCACTTGTATAAATTTTGTCATAAGTACGGACTTCGACACTTATATCAAATATGTGACGTGCATTGGACATGTGTATGGTTCTAAAGATCAGAGAGATCGTTTGTTTTCGGAGATGTCTCATGCGTGTCCAAAATTCACAAATAATTTTTTGAATTTTAGACAGACATTTATCATTTATCGCTGGATGGACATGCACGAACACGACACTTGTGCACATGACATTGTAAGGTTTCACAGTCCTTCATCCCCGCAGTTTGCTGGGCACTGGTTATCTTGCAATCAACTTCTTTTCACGGGGACACCTGTGTATATTGAAATGTTTGGGAGAGTGGTGTTAAGGACTGGGGTGTAAGTTGTGCCGGTGCTAGTTGGGTATTGTACCGCAGAGGTCGATTCTCCATTGAGCAATAGGCTGTGTTTTCTATTATTTGGGATAGGGTGGGGTTAATGTAGTTCCCTCTTCTACCTTGGTCCCATCCCTTTTGTCTGCATCTTTTGTAGCCTAATTTTCCTTTTTTTTTTTTTGTATGCTTTGAGCATTCTCTTTATTTAATATAATTAAGGCTAAATGCCAAGTGTAAAATATTTGAATTTGAACAAAAAATTGTCAAATTTTATGTGCATGATTCACCATAAGAAGTGCATGACTCATGATCCAGGATGAGCTTAATGTTCTTCAATCATGTTATGCCGAATGATGTGTCTTCAAAAGCTATCTAAACTCATTTTCAGACTATATATTTTTGTTGTTGTATATCCAATAGCTAACTAGTAGCTACTTTTAATTACTAGTATCAGCAGCAACGATACAATTTAAATAGAGACTAGAACAAAAAGTTATCCATCTTTATTTATGTTAGTAGATTAAAATAATTTTTCATGTCATTTAAAGAGAATTTCTTATCATAAAACATGTCTCTCTCACTCTTAATATAATAATTATTTAAAATAAATATTACTATTGTCCACCTCCTATTCCCACTTATCTATCTCATTATTTTTACATTTCACAGCTAGAATAACACTAAAAAACATAATTTTTTTATAATGTACAGGATGTTATGTATCCCTCTATATCCAAGCATGCTGAATAGTATACAGTACATGCCTTTATCTCAAACTCAAAGATAACTAAATATTTTATTAATTAAAATACACACTTCATATATACTTAATTCTTTTAAAAAAAAGTTATTAAACATAACGAACAACGAGAGCCACTTCCATGCCAAACAAAATTAAAGACCTTCTCATTCCTTCATCATTCATGATTCAGATAAAGCATAGACAACTCATATAACCACACAATAATAGACCAAGACTCCCCACAAAAAAACAAAGACAAAACCAATGGAGTATCCAACCCCCCAACACCACCCCCCCACCACCACCACCACCAACAACAACAACCCATTAAAGAAGACCCTCCTCATCCTGAACTGCCTCCTCCTCATCCTCGGCAGCGTCGGCGGCCCTCTCCTCCTCCGCCTCTACTTCAACCGCGGCGGCTCCCGCAAGTGGCTCTCCAGCTGGCTCGAGACCGCCGGCTGGCCCTTCCTCCTCCTCCCCCTCCTCTTCTCCTACCTCCACCGCAGCCGCCACCACCACCCCACCCAAGCCTTCCTCATCACCCCCTCCCTCTTCCTCGCCTCCGCCGCCCTCGGCCTGCTCACCGGCTTCGACGACTTCCTCTACGCCTATGGCCTCTCCTACCTCCCCGTCTCCACCTCCGCCCTCCTCACCTCCACCCATCTCGTCTTCACCGCCGCCTTCGCCTTCATCATCGTCCGCCAGAGGTTCTATTAGAAATAAATAGAATGATTTAATCAAGAAACTCTGTTGAGATTTGAGTCTATACAATTTAGCATTATCTTTATATTTTATTTTTAGATTTTAGATTTTCTACAGGTTCACCGCCTACTCCCTCAACGCGGTGGCGTTGCTTTCGGTGGGCGCGGTCGTGCTCGCGCTCCACACGAGCGGGGACAGGCCGGAGGGGGAGTCGAAGAAGGAGTACTTCGTGGGGTTCTTCTTGATTCTGGCGGCCGCGGCGTTGTATGGGTTTGTGTTGCCGATGATCGAGTTGACGTATAGGAAGACGAAGACGGTGGTTACGTATGCTCTGGTGATGGAGATGCAGATGGTGATGTCGTTCTTCGCCACCGCGTTTTGCACGGTTGGGATGGTCGTCAACAAGGATTTCCAGGTGCCTGACCCCTGACTCTCCCTCTGTTTTTTGTGATGCAGTTGAGAATGAATCGATTTGATTTTTTTTTTTCTTGAAAAATTTAGGTTTAGTAATTTTGATGACGGACTATGCATGTTTTTTTTTTTTTTGGTGGGTAAACCGAGAGTCGAACTCCCGACCTCCATTTGGGGAGGGTGTGTCTCGACCACCCTGTTTATTTTTAAATAATAAACATCAAAGTATATGCCTTTTGCTTCATTTCGAGTTTAATGAATATGTTAATGAGTTTTTGTTATGGTTTTTAGTATGAAAATTAAAACATAAAAAAATTAATCAAATTATTTGGAGAGACTAGAGTTTAATGAATATGTTAATGAGTTTTTGTTATGGTTTTTAGTATGAAAATTAAAACATAAAAAAATTAATCAAATTATTTGGAGAGACTAGGGTCAGTTCACGTTCATTCTCTTTTTTTTAATTGGAACACATAGTAAAATTTTATTGGATTATTGGAAATGAAAAATTGACTTTCTAGCGAGTTGATTATGAAAAAACTGTATGTGAGACTACTTGTGATGATATTGTATATAGGTCATGACTAAAGAGGCGAAGGAATACGAGCTGGGAGAGACGAAATACTATGTGGTGCTGGTGTTCTGCGCAATATTCTGGCAACTCTTCTTCGTGGGCGCCGTTGGGGCGATCTCTTGTTATTCATCTCTACTGGCTGGGATCATCATCGCTGTGATGATACCGGTGACAGAGTCGCTGGCCGTGCTATTCTTCCACGAGAATTTTAGCGGGGAAAAGGGCATCTCTCTCGCACTCTCCATATGGGGCTTTGCATCATATTTCTACGGGGAGTATAAGATGGAAAAGAAGAAAAGGAAGATGACGATGATAGTGATGCAGGATCAATGCTAGAAAGGTTACGGAATGGAATGATCACTTTTTTATATTTAAATGGGTGTTTAACTGGGTTTGATATGAGACCTCTTTCATGGACATGGGAAGTATTAGCCAACTAATTAAAGCTTGGTTCGTAAGCTAATAGAATGATCTCATGTTAAAATAATTTGCGCGCATAACTTTTTTTAAGGCCTATTTGGCCCTATAATTTGAACAGATCAACCATTTAGACGAACCCATTTTGTCAGAACCTTCCTAGTTAAGCCTCCCTAAGTCTTTAATTAAGCCAGCTAGCACCCTCTCTCCATGAAAAGAGGTCAGGGGATCAACTCTAAGGGGACACCAATCTTATAGAAAAAATGCATGACAATCAAGGCCTTATAAAAGGAGAATGAGTCTTACACATGGTTGGTAGAAGCCTTTTGCAGTTCGGACAAACCTCTCTTACTTCATGCCTCTTCCATATAGTAGAAGGAAGAAGTGATACCTGTTGAAGATTCGACAAGAAAAGATCCTGGAAGTATTTGAGATGCGAAGATTAATGTTTTTCTTGATTAAAATGATATATTTTTCCTTACACGGAACAAGTTTGTTGATGAGTCATTCTCTATTCTTCTTACCCCCAATTCAGACTTGTATTAATATTTTTGTAATGAAAGTGATTAATTGTGTGTCTACCATTCTTCAAAAAAAAGTTTGTTCATGAGTCTAGCGATCATGTTTAGAATACAACAAAATTTAAAGAAAATTTACACATTGGAAATCTGCAACTCCCTGCAAAAATTGTCTAAAAAGTTGATGTTTTAAGTTTTAAATCAATGAAATTTTATGTGGCTTGTATGATTGTCTATTTGACTAATTCCATTTCAATTTGAATTTGCAAACTTTCAAGAGTTCCAATTTTTATATTAAAAAAGTTAAGAATTATGAAGAGTTGGTATATCAAAACTATTCAAATTACATAAAATAAATGCCGTACAAAATTAAAAATATTTAAAAATATTTTTCTTATCACATGTTTAGTGTTAGGTGTGCTAATATTAGAGCTATGCGTCTTACAACCCAGCGCGTGTGCACACATGAAATCATTTTCTTCTTCTTTCAACACACCACTCAAGAAGTTGTCTACTTTGAAACATGAGAAAAAATTCTCATTTCATAAATTATATACTCTAATGAATTGAATGATATCATTTTTTTTAATTGTATGAAAAAATTTCAATGAGGTATATACCTTGATATAATGAATGAATTGTAAGCGGGCGAGATACTTATGACTACATTTAAGACTGTAAAAATGATCAAATACAACAGTGCTCAAACTAAGATATGATTAAAAAATTTGACCCACTTAATACAATATGACAATTCATCCTGAAACCCATAAAAAATGATAGAAAGACATGTCAAATTTTGATTGTTTTAAATTGTAGTGTGTTAATAATTGATCCATTTTCTTTGTTACACGAATAAAATAAAAAAGATTCAGTAAAAAAATATTTGACTAAAATATTAATCAATAAATGCTTACTAATTTTTAACTCCTATCCTAAAAAATAATAAGATGACATGCCCTTTCATTTGTTAAAATCTATTTGATTAAAAACATAAAATTAAGATTAATTTGACATTTATTTTAATTATCATTCTAAATACGTACTCTATTTATGTATTCATTCTTGCACGCAAAATTTATATTTGTGCTTAATCTAGCAGAAGTGGATTACTAGGAAGTAGGAAGATGGAAAGAAGAATTCTCTCTTAGTTTTTGGATCGCGTGATTAAAACTCTTCATGTTATTCTAGTTCCCAAATCGAGTCTAGATCCAGTCAGCCTAGCACCATTAATATCATCCGTCTATTCTACGTGCACGCACAGTATACGTGCATTTTGATGATTCATTAACTGTGCAATACTAGGACCCGGCGGGTCATCTGCCACAGGTCGGGTCCGGCTTGGATGGACTTGACCCGATCCGTTGACAAACCTATCCATGACTCGTGTAATTTGATTTATAGGGTGTGTAATTCATTCATAAATTGTGCAATAGTCGTGATCTCACCGTCCGGACCTTGAGAGTTGAGACCTTCCCAAATCCAAACAGTATCTCCAAACCCTCTCTCTCTCCGATTGTGTTGCCCAAGGACCCTCTCACAGGCACACTCAAACAACAGCAATGGCGGCCTCCACTTTCTTCGTTGCCCTTCTCAGAAGGTATAGCAAAACAACCCCATCAACTCTTCTCCTCTATTTACTCTCTCCATCTCTCTCTGAACGATCCGTCCATCTAAAACCCTAGAAAATGCGGCCGCCTGGGAGGATCTCAAGCCCCGGCCCTGTCGAGGCTCCTTTCCGCCGGAGGATCCCCCTCCCGAGCCTCTTGTTCCGAGGATTCCCCGGTGGAGCCCCAATCGGACGATCTGAAGAGCAGGGTATTCCGGCTGAGGCTCCCGAAGCGGAGCGCGACGAACGCCCTGCAGAGGTGGGTCGATGAGGGAAGGGAGGTTTCCCTCTCCGATCTCCGCAACATCTCCAAGGAGCTCCGGCGGGCCCAACGTTACAAGCACGCACTCGAGGTCGGTTTTCGTTCTTTCTATCGATTTGGGTTCGTTTAGGATTTGTACTGATTGTGAAGTGATTGATGCACAATATGGAAAGATTTGCAATTTGATCCTTGAAGTTGATCATGAGATTGTCAAGCTAATGAGTGGAATGGTTTTCATTTGAAGTATGAAATCATATACAGGGATCGTTTAGATTTAGCGGAGGCTGTGTGTGGTTTTTATCATGCTTACACGTTATTAAATTTATTATAGTTTGGCATGAATATACATTTGGATTGTTCGATGTTGCTGGGACGGTCATTTTATTTTGCAAGTTTCATAAATTTAGTACTGTATAGTCCACTTGTATAGATTTTGTCATAAGAAGTATGGACTTCGACACTTATATCAAATATGTGACGTGCATTGGACATGTGTGTGGTTCTGAAGATCAGAGAGATCGTTTGTTTGCGGAGATGTCTCATGCATGTCCAAAATTCACAAATAATTTTTTGAATTTTAGACAGACATTTATCATTTATCACTGGATGGACATGCACGAACACGACCCTTGTGCACATGACATTGTAAGATTTCACAGTCCTTCATCCCCGCAGTTTGCTGGGCACTGGTTATCTTGCAATCAACTTCTTTTCACGGGGACACCTGTGTATATTGAAATGTTTGGGAGAGTGGTGTTAAGGACTGGGGTGTAAGTTGTGCCGGTGCTAGTTGGGTATTGTACCGCGGAGGTCGATTCTCCATTGAGCAATAGGCTGTGTTTTCTATTATTTGGGATAGGGTGGGGTTAATGTAGTTCCCTCTTCTACCTCGGTCCCATCCTTTTAGTCTACATCTTTTGTAGCCTAATTTCCTTTGTTTGTATGCTTTGAGCATTCTCTTTATTTAATATAATTAAGGCTGAATGCCAAGTGAAAAATATTTGAATTTGAACAGAAAATTGTCAAATTTTATGTGCATGATTCAGCATAAGAAGTGCATGACTCATGATCCAGGATGAGCTTAATGTTCTTCAATCATGTTATGCCGAATGATGTGTCATTACAACTGTATCTCTGTTTCAGTGTCTTGTTCTTAACTACATGATTGCAGTTCAAGTTTTTTTTTTTTTGGTAGCGTTCCATCTCTATTTTTAGTCTACGAATAGTGAATCATGATAGCTCATGATTTCAATTAAGCTTTTTCTGTTACCAATTATGACTACATTTTTATTCATTGTGATTGAAAAGAGTGATCATTTCTAGTTATATAAATCAAATTGCAGATTTCAGAGTGGATGGTAACTCAGAGAGGGTTTGACTTGTCAGATAATGATTATGCGATTCGCATAGACTTGATATCCAAAGTTTTTGGTATAACGTCTGCCGAAGAGTTTTTTAATGGGCTTCCATCAACTGCAAAAACCTGTGCAACTTACACTGCTCTTCTCCACTCATATGCCAGTTCAAAAATGACGGAACAAGCCGAGGAGCTATTTGAGAAAATCAAAGAATCCAGCGTCAGTCTAAGTATTCTGGCATACAATGAAATGATGACTCTATATATGTCAACTGGGCAGCTTGATAAGGTAACTTCAGTTGTTGAAGAGCTGAAGTGTCAGAAGGTTTCCCCAGATCTGTTTACCTACAATCTATGGATAAGTTCATCTGCAGCTACGATGGACATTGATGGTGTAAGAAGGATCCTCGAAGAAATGGGGCATGATCCCAATTTGAATGAATGCTGGATAACATACATGAAACTGGCAGATGTATATATTACCGCCACTCATCTTGTCAACTCCTGTAGTTCTCTAGTTGAGGCTGAGAAAAAGATTACCCAGAGAGAGTGGATAACCTATGATTTTCTCATTATTCTATATACTGGTTTGGGTAACATAGAGAGAATCAATGATATATGGAAGTCCTTCAAACTCACCAAACAGAAAATGACGAGGAGGAGTTATGTGTGCATTCTATCCTCTTATCTCATGCTCAAGCAACTAAATGAGGCTGCAAAAGTCATTGATGAATGGGAGCAATCTAAAGCACTGGATTTTGATATTTCTACATTGAGAACACTTTTTGATGCATTTCTGAAAGCTGACTTACCAGAGATAGCAGAATCACTGAAAGAACTGCTGTTGCAGAAGAATTATAATATCACAGATAGCTCCCATGAGCAGTAGAGTCACTCCTTTCCATGAATAAATGTTTGCTGCTTTGGAACATTTTTATTTGTCTTCCTATTTAGAGCAGACGATGAATACTAGAGAATGAACACTGGATTGTCTCCATCCGCTTCCATTGGCTCCCCCAAGGTACTAAACAATGTCTAACTTCTCTGTCATAAAATTTAAATCATGGAAGCATCATTGTTTATCTTACAAAATACATCACCAAGGAGCATTAGTCTGTAAATTGCGAGTATCTTCTCTCTGTTTTTATAGTTTCTGCAAGCAAGTGTTCCATATTTGCTTGAATATTCATCTTTCAGTTGCTTTCAATGATGAAATTTTAAATGGTTATGGGTCTGACAAAGAGATACAATGTTCTTACTTGCGATCTGTAGTTGCATCCCTATGGTGACCGTTGGCTGTTGGTCACTATTGGTTTTGCTACAGCCTACAAACCATATCCTTTGATCTCTTTTTTATTGCTGAATAAATAGTTTAATATGAAGGATCATAGTCCTCTGGTATCACAAACTGTCTCAGATTTGTCTTTTAAGTTAATAGATGATCACCCTTGGTTGCTCATCCTGGATCTTGCTCATCCTGGATTGCAGATTGCGTGAAACTGTCAGAAATTGAATCTCCATACCTTTTCAAAAAATGAAAAATTAATTCCAAGTATTTTTTAACCCCTTTTCTAGGTCTATCAGGTCTATCAAACTTTTTTAACATATAAAAACATCTTTTATTATATTAGTTATATTTTTTTAGATTATGCATGAGATGGTTAGTAGTGTGAGATTTAACATTTATTAGTTAACAACTAGTTATCACGTGGTACAATATTTCAAGTTGTATATAAATAAAATAATAATTCTGATACTAATTCTAATACTACAAATTCTTGTAAAAATAAGGGATTATTAGTTTTAAGCAATGTTTTAAATATCGATATAATCGATATATCGATTAGGGGGTGTCCAATCGATATATCAATTGGCCAAATTTATTAAATATATACGTATTTATAATGGGTAATAATACATACACATTAAAAAAATAATACAATATAAATTGTTATAAATAAAAAAAATAAAAATGAAAATATAAAATATAAATTGTTATTGCGTTCTACCCTAACTTAACCTAACCTACACTAATTACACATGATCATCACTATCATCCGAAGTTTAAAAAGTTCCGCCACCACTTCGGACGGGAGCAGTCTCATCTCAAACAGATTGAACCCTTTATATTTTAATATATACGTATTTATAATTGATAATAATACATACACATTGAAATAATAATACAATATAAATTGTTATAAATAAAAAAAATAAAAAAAATAAAATATAAAGTGTTATTGCGCTCTACCGTAACTTAACCTAACCTACAAACCTACACTAACATGGTAACACATCACATTTTGCGGGTTTTTCGATATATTTCGCTGACGTCATTGTAAAACCTCGCGAAGTCACCGATTTATCGCGTTTTCGTCAGCAAAACCGATATATCGATAAATCGATCGCGATTTGAAACCTTGGTTTTAAGTCCTTGTGAGTATGTTTATTAAGGATCGGTCCCTCCATACTTTTTTTTGTAAGTCAACCGTGTATTTCGATTTTAGTCCATCCGTTCAAACTTAAAAGTCCGTCCATATGATATGTGAAATGAGATTTTTATTTTAAATTCTATGTAATCTATGCTATTTAGTGATTAGTTCCTCTCTTTTCAATATTTCATTTTTAAGTCTGTAATTTCAAATGGTTTGTTCTTATTAGTCCTTGGACGAAATGTTTATATGATTTTGTAAGTATTTTGATATTTGAAACTTGTATACAATATATTTAGTGAAATATGTAAATGGATAAGTATTTTGATATTAATTTTTTAGTTCAGCATATCTTTAACTTCCATCATTTGATAGTTCAATACAATTATGGTGTATAGTGGCATGGCCAAGATTTTATATCAGTGGGTGAAAATCTCAATCTTGGATCCTTCCTGAATGAGATTTTAAATATAAATAAATAAATAAATAAATAAAAACAAAAATAATAGTAGCTTAAATGTTAAATAAATAAATATATAATATAAATGTATTAGATCCCCTAAAATCACTAATCTCTAAATAAATAAAATTTTAGAATTATGTAAAATAAATTTTTCATTGACTGCATACAAATTTTTCAAAGGCATCTAAATTTTTAAATTTAAAATTCTAAACACACTCAAATATTTAATTTAATAATTTTCGACAAGAAAAAATAAGTTAAATCAAAATTCAATAATGAAAAAATCATCAAAATTTGTTTATATAATCATTATTTTTTTTTTGCTTATGTAATCAATATTAATTAGACAACTAAGACTATAAGATAATGTAATTTCATATTAGGTGGACATATGCAGTGTTGAATGACACTGGAATTGTCTTTGAATGCCTAACAATGCAAATGTAGTTTTGATTTTGATATTTGATCAAACTATTTATAATAAATTTCAAATAATAAAATACTTATAAAATCATGTATGTGGACTAAAAAGAAAAAAAAACATTTGAAGTGGGGGATTTAAAATGAATTATGAAGAATGGATGAATTGATCACCAAATAACATAGTTTACAGAGATTTTAAAATAAAGTCACATCTTGCAAACTAATGATGTATGAACATACGTTTGATGAAAGGACTAAAAATCAAATAAACGGTTGAATTTGAGAACTTAAAAAACGAAATATGAAGAAATGATAGATCAATCCCTAAATAAGTATGTTTACATGGATTTAAAACTAAAAAAACCCAAAAAATAATGATGTCCCTAAAAATCATTAAATGTTTTTAATATGTATATATTGTATATATATACCGTATATAGAGTATTTAATGATATGATTTAGTATGTTTTAATTCAAACCAAAGATTTAACTTGGCAAAAAAAAATTTAAAATGTTCGAAGAAATCGATACAACTCTCTCGAAAGTTAGTTAAATCTATTTTAATCCCTATAAAATTGAAAAATTGTCATGTCTTCAGAAAATATGTATGGTTAACAAATTTAGTCCTTGAGTTAAATTGCTCCAAAAATTACATTCAAATATGTCCCTAAAAATTATGAAGAATCCAATTTAATAATTTTGATGATAAAAATGCCCCTATTTTTCCTAAAAATTTTCTTGTTATCTTATGCTCACCAATAGTAAAAAAAAGAGTGAAAAATTGATATAAATCCGTAGAAACTAATGAAAATTGAAAAAAGTCTCAATAAAATTAATAAAGTCAACCACAAATTTGGTAAGTCTATTACAATAATTTATCAAGTAAATTTTAAAAGTGTGTTATAATAATTTATTATGTTTGGTTAGAGTTAACCGCATATCTAATTAGTTTCGATAAAGGTAGATAATAAAATAAATATTGTTCAATAAGAAAGGATCTGAGGAGATTTATCCCGAGTTTATTGTGACCTTTTTCAATTTTCTTAAGTTTCTAAAGAGCTATATCATTTTAAAAAAAATAAAGGGCGAGGGCATTTTAACCATGTATCTAGTTAATTGAGGTGATGGTAGGGACTGAAATAATGTTTAGCTAACCTTCGAGTGAGTGATATCTATCTTTCCCTAAAAAGTTAAATAAGAAAAACACACGGCTGTTGTTAGAGAGAATACGGGCTAATAAGTTGAAATATATATAAGAGAAGAGATAGAAGATAGAAATAAGTGTACAATCTAATAATGTTCATATGATGAAGACTCATCAAAAAAAAATGTGCATATGATTCGAAACAATACAATATACATAAAGACGTAACAATGTATGAATAATCATTAAACTAGAAGTTGTTTTGGTATTCTAACATGATCCAATTGCCTAACATAGAAGGGATTGAAAAAAAAATGTTTGGTACAGGGGTAGTCTATTAGTATACAGTGCTATATAGTATGTGCATGAAAAGAAAAAAAACCAATTTCTCTAGTCGTTAGCCTCAATTTCTTTTCAACCCGTTTGTAAGCGATATGATATATTATGCTATATATACATAAATAATATAATAAATTTTTTAATAATTATTAAATAACATCATTTGTAAAATTTATTATGAAGTTACATATAAAAGAGATCCAATAATTGACAATGAGTTTTTTTTGTATATATACCCCTCAATCTATATCGTCAAAAATCTCTCATTAAAAACTCTAATAAGACATAGTTTGATAAAAAGATAAATATTTATGAAATAAAAAATTCATTATTTTTAGGATTTTTTAATTTTAAGTCTTCATAAACTATATGATTTAGTGATCGATCCCTCACTTATTTATATTTTGATTTAAGTTCCCAGATTTAAAGGATATATTTGTTTATTCCCTTGGAGTAGGCCTGTCAACGGGTTGGGTCCAGACCTGGACCCGACCCAGACCCGATTACACGTGTAATATATCCGACCCGATTTGAACCCGAACATACAAACGGATCGGGTCCGGATCCACCCGCCCCGACCCGTTGGACCTGAGACCCGTTTGATTTATTGATATATGCTCATATTAGTATTAGTTGATTCATAATTTTATTTTTATTTATCAATTTATTAGTATAAATTTTAACTCATTTTTATTTTCATAAGTCTATAACTCTATAACAAGCCCACAATCACAAGTCATCTACAAAAAAAAAAAAAAGTTAAAGCCCATGAGACATGAGTTAACAACCCGGCCCACCATCAAAAAAACCCTAAAGTCAAAAATGAAAATGTGCCCTAAAATCCTAAATGCCTAACTCTACCGCCTCTGTCTTTGCGGGATTGCCTCTGCCGCCTTCGTCTCTGTGGGACTGCGGCCCTGTCTCCGTCGGCCACTTTGCGCGATCTTGAAATTAGCCGCGACAGCCTCCGTCAGCCCCTCCGCGCGCTGTCTGCGTCTTCATCTCCATCGGCGGAGCTGTCAGAGAAGAACGCGGAGCAGAGAATGATGTTGGGGGCGTTGATGCGGAGGGTGGAACGTCTCGAGAGGATCGCTGATCGGGTGCCGAAGAAGAGCAAGTGCAAGCCTTGTCCTACTGTCCAGGGTTTGGGCTTGTGAGTCTTCTTTGATTTTTTGTTCATAAGATGGGTTTTGTTGAAACTTTGAAGGATTCATCAGTGTAATGAAATTTTTTTTTCAAATGTTTTCGTTTCAGTGATTATGATTAATAATATTATTGATAGATCATTTTCGTTGTAGATGTTTGTGCCTTGATTGTGATGTTGGATTTGATTTGAGTTTGGATTAAGTTCAGTTTCATCCATTCAAATATATAATTTTTTTTAATATTACCCAGACCCGACGGGTCATAGGTCCGTCTTTTCAACGACCCGCTGGGTCCTGGGTTGGACGGACCCGTTGGGTCCAGCCACGGGTTGGGTCCGGGTCCACCCTGTCCGGACCCGACTCGTTGACAGGCCTACCTGGGATTAAAAAAAATCAAATAATTTATAGATAAGTCCCTCTTAGGAATTAATAAGAAATATACCATTTAAATCTAGAAACTTAAACCGAAATGTGAATAAGTGAGAGATCGATCACTAAATCATATAGTTTACAGGGACCTAAAAATAAAACACCCTTATTTTTATCTAGATTTACATTTGATAATGCATTTTTTTATTTCTATTTTTTATGTTTTTATCATTAACTTTGTATTTGGATCACATAATCTAAAATATGAGATAACTTCAAAAAAATTTAAACAAATATCAAGTCTACTCTTTCTATTAACGTAGCATTAATATTGTTGATTTTGGTTTCATGAAGTTTTTTATTTTTCTTTTTTGAAAAGGGCAATAATAAATATTGTCCATGTTTTATAAAATGAGGTTAAAAAATGAGAATAAAATATTTTCCGCCTTTTATCAAGAACAAAATATCTTCATTTTTTTCTCAAAATACGGACAAATGCTTTATCTTTTTTTTCTTATATGATAACATGTGATTTGACCCAATTATTTTCTTATCCAACCCCTATCACAATGCCAAAATAGGCTTAAGACCATCAATTTTTGGGTAAAAATGACATTCGTGCACAATTTAAACTTTTTCGAGGGATATTGTTGAAAATAACACATCACTAGAGATTAGAGATATTTGGTCAAAATGTGATTTTTGTATGGTATATAAGCACAAAAAACAAAAAAACCTCATTAAATAATATTGGGATTTTGATAGATGTGCATATGATATTATCCAATTATATATAAACACACATATATAAATTTATAGATTTTTTGTTACATCCTTATCTCATATAAAACAGTAGAAGCAAAATAATAAAAATTGATGATGTGGAATGATCAATATCATCTTTAAAATTTTATATTACTTTATTTTAAAATTTTCACATTTTTAATTAATTTATTAGAGAATTCAGTTATAAAATCTAATTATTTATTTAAAATACTAAGGGGAGTAAGATAATATCACGAGAATAAATATTGATTCTAGATTTTAATGGACTAAAATAAATTAAATTTATTCGAAGGTATAGATAAAAAAAATTGTGTCAAGTATTCCTCAAAACTCTTTCCTAATGACTGGAATAGTTATCCTGGATATTCGGAAGATTTTTTACATGCGGATCAATAGAGATATAAATATACATCTCGTAAGGCCTATATGAAAAAGATCCCTCCGAATCTTCCACGTAAGCTCTCCAAACAACACCAATCCTTTTCGGCGAATCCAACATACCACGAAACAAATCCCAACAAACCGCGCCTTTTTCTTTCCGTTGCGCGCGACGATAATTATAAAATGACAAAATAAAAAAAAATCTTGGTTAGGGTTTCTCCAAATCGATCTCTTCTTCTCTCTCGTCCTCGATTCCCCCAAATCGATCGACCCCCTGATTTCCTCACATGGAGGAGGAGTCTACACGTCGGAAGCGAAAGGGCACCGATGCGATCAGCAGAACCCCAGCAGTCGTCGGATCGCACCTCTCCCTCGATGACCATCCCCGGCCGAAGCAGAAGAAATGCAAGGAGGAGGCCCTTCCGGCGGAGGAGAAACTCGATTTCAGCCGGCGGTCGCTGTCGTCGGTGTCCCTGACGCGGGGCATCAAGAGGAAAGCCGGGTGCGTCGACTCGTGGATGCGGATACGCGTGAGAAGAATCGGACGGGATTACGCGTTTTGTCGCCCAATCGGGCAGGGGAAGTTCGGGTCGGTGCGGCTGTGTAGGTGCCGGTCGACGGGGGAGGAGTTCGCGTGCAAGACCTTGGTGAAGAACGGGAGCGAGCCGGTCCACCGCGAGGTGGAGATCATGCAGCACCTCTCGGGGCACCCCGGGGTGGCGACGCTGAGGGGGGTTTACGAGGATCGTGAAGGTTTCCACATTGTGATGGAGATGTGCTCTGGTGGGAGGTTGGCGGATCAGATGAGGGAGGGGAGGTACACGGAGAGGAGGGCCGCGCGTGTTATCGGAGAATTGGTTTCGGTTGTCAAGTATTGCCATGAGATGGGTGTCGTGCATCGGGATATAAAGCCGGAGAATGTGCTTTTGATGGCGTCTGGGAAGCTGAAGCTTGCTGATTTTGGGTTGTCCGTGCGGGTTGCGAGTGGTAAGGGATTCTGGGATATTGGTTGTGTGAATGCTTGGTTTATGTTTTTTAATTGATTACAGAATCTCGGATGATGCATTGATGCAATCAATCTGATTTGTAGCCCTGTTTGCAGTCGTCACGTCATTAATGTAGTATATATTTTACTATATTAATATATACTCTATTACAATA
The DNA here is from genome assembly GCA_030737845.1 of Acorus calamus. Taxonomy (NCBI): domain Eukaryota; kingdom Viridiplantae; phylum Streptophyta; class Magnoliopsida; order Acorales; family Acoraceae; genus Acorus; species Acorus calamus. The sequence goes on along the minus strand of CM060869.1, from coordinate 28,623,886 downwards.
TATGTAAAATATATGAATTCAATACATACGAGTATGTATTTTATTTTTCATAAAAGAATGTACTTCATTTTTCAAAAAAAATCAAAACGTTCTGGGTTGCAAACGGGGCGTTGAAAGGACTGTGTCAATCAATATTTTTCCTGGTTGTAATTGAGGACTGGGGAAAACTTGTAATTGAGGAATAAAGAGTAATTAGTTGCAATCAGACATTTTTCCTGGTTGATAGATATTTAGATAAAGAGGTGATCTTCAGTGCATGTTTGTGAACTCTTATTTGAGAATCTATCATTGGATAAGATTGAGCTCATGGTATAAAGACTCTATCATGAATGCTTTTACATGGGGTTTTTCTCTGTATATGTGCCATTCTACTGTTTTTTCCCTGTCACTGCTCTCAAAGATATTGCAGTCACATAGTCTGGTTGTTCATCAGAATATTGCTGACACAATGACATTGATTCTTTCTATTTTGGAAGGGAATGCTAATTTCTATTTGCATATGAAACTGATGAACTGAACTTTTGTTGTCTTGCATTACCCAGATAGAGATCTGTGGCCTTCTTTGTGGCAGTTTGATTGTTATCACCTTTTTTCTGACAAATTCTTACTGTTACATCAGATTTCTTGTAGGCTACTGCAGTCCATGATTTGAAACTTTAATCTTCTAATGTAAAATCCCAGAATTGATTGTTGGTGTAATCTAGCATATCCATCTTGTTTCACTTCTTCAGCAACTTTGGTTTACAACCCTTGCATATCAAACATTTTGTGTGGTCTTATTTAGTCAATGTTATTGTGTAGGTCAGAGCTTATCGGGTATTGCTGGCAGTCCGGCTTATGTGGCACCTGAAGTTCTTACAGGGAATTACTCAGAGAAGGTTGATGTGTGGAGTGCTGGTGTTCTCCTCCATGTGCTTTTAGTTGGAGTTCTACCCTTCCAGGGGGATTCTTTGGTAGCCATTTTTGAAGCAATAAAGACGGTTAATCTTGATTTCAGCACTGATATGTGGCAATCAATATCAAAACTTGCACGCAACCTAATTGGAAGAATGCTAACTAGAGATGTAAGAAAAAGGATAACTGCTGATGAAATATTGAGTAAGCATCTTGACTTTTCTTTACATAACAAAAGCATATGACACTTGGGCCAGACTTTTAAGAGAGTGATGATGTTTGATTGTATGTTCTCTGATGGCGTTGATGTTTTATCTCTTTTGTAATTAAATCCTAAGTATTAGGCTTACTAGTAGTTGTAGAACTAAGACTCGAGTAGATAGAGTGCAGGTGTCTGTTTATGTATTAGAGGTATTTTTTTTAATCAGTTGGTCCCACATGAGATAGTGAGGATGATGTTTCTGTTTAAACAAATCTTCATGTCCTGAACATGCTTCAGATAGAAGTAAGATAATAAAATTGAACCGTTAGTAAAGAGATTTTTATCATGATTGAATGCTCCTAACTTGGTTTATAACTGATTCTTACTGTTCATTTACCTTGTGAGCATAGTTGGTCAGTTGGAATATTTGATTAATATGATTGTTATCATTGAATGAGGTCAGTTTGTGAATGTTCCAGTGAACAACAGACTTTGAACTCAGGGTCTCTTGGGGGCTGGTTGTACATCCTTTTCTGTTCTTATGCTTTCTTTGTTTGGAGGAGCCTCATCTGTTTTAATTTTGGGATTGTCATTGTTGAATTAATATAGTTCTTGTGGAGCTCCTACTTTTATTTCCAAAAAAAGTGATATCGATAAAGTACTCCTGATGCAAAATTTTCTCTCCGGGCATTGATTAATCTTGATAAGATTGAGATTTTTTTTTTGCACAAGGAATTGAAAGGGAGTTTGCAATATAATTCATATGGTTACATGCTTGAGTTTACTGTTTTATTTATTATATTTTTATTTGCGTGACTATCCCATAAAATTAATTTTCTATCAGTAGTAATTGTCGGCCAAGATTTTGTCAACCAGTCGTGCTATCATGGTCTTCCACTTCTTATACAGTCAAGCTTGCATTTTGAAATATGTGTCATTCATATGTACATGTTTGTTAGGACTGGTCACAAATGTGGTACTGTGGTGTCTTGAATGCAATGCCTATAAGGCATTAATCTTGTGATGTAATAGTAATATGTGCATATATGTTTTTTGAAATAGATTTACAAAAAGTGTTACATACCTTCACAACCTGGATATGAGACCCAGGGTATGCTTTTTGATACCGATTTTTTTTTTCCACCACCAATTGCATCACTTATGTTATATATGCTTCAAAAGGCAGTTATCATGGTCCTTCGATTTATTTGATAATTGTATTGAATCTATATGATGTATGTGAAGTGAATTTTCTGATAAATATGAAAGGCTCATTGTACAAACTAGAGAGGATCATTGTATTCAGCACCAAACAAAAAATAGAACTATCAAAATCATTTTCCTTCTAGCTGCATGATACTGATGAGGCTGATCCATTTTCAGGTCACCCATGGATCACATTCTACTCGGATGGCCCGAGAAAAGCAGTTTCTCTGACTGATGGTTTTGGCAAACTATGCTCATTGGAGAGCTCGAGCAAGAGATCGGACAAGGATGGCACCGACTTTGTTGACGCTATAGCAGCAGCCATCTCCCGTGTGAGGATATCTGAGCCCAAGCGAAGTAGGATAAGTGGGCCTGCGGGACCGATGCTGCAGAATTGTTCATCTGACATGAAGACTAACTTATGTACAGCATTATATGTACAGCCTATCTGACCTGCTGGAACAGACAAAGGTCTGACACAAATCGTCGAAGCCCGATGCCAAAAGATGGCAAGGGAGAACTGAGTGATTCCCTCCCTGGTTTTAATATTGGGGGGAACCGAAATTCTTTTAATTAAATTTGTTATACTAATTGATTTGATTACACTGATGGTGTACTAAGCAGGAGTATTTTTTGTAAATAAGGATGTCCATGTAAGGTCTTCTTTCTTTTTTTTTTTGTTTTTTTTTCACTTTAGTTCTGAAAGAACTGGAGAATGGGTAGATTTTTATTCTTGTATATGCCACTAAAATCAGGTTTAATGCTTGACTTGTATATATTTTTGAACTTATTGAATAGTTTGGTGTTGGAAATGGTGATGAAAGGAAATTTAGTACGTTGTGACTTGTGACATCGTGGAATGAAAACAATGTTAATGAAGCTTTTAGAGCAATAACTAATTGAGTGTTTTTCAAATGTAGTGGATAAATGGAATTTAAGTTTGTCAGCCGCTTGATTAATGGTATAGAAATTATTTAAATGTGTTAGGTAATTCAAGCATTATCTGAGAATACAATTTTCATCATATTATGCATATGATTAAATTTATGTTCTCAATGGAATAACTCAAACCAACTATTTTTTAGGCATCGTCGTGTCTTGCTGTAGTGAAAATATTGTGGTCAGTGGAACAATTTATCCAAACATTTTCTTAGTGAATGCATCATTAAGTAAGCTTGTCCTCAGTGTCCATAGCACAACGGTTCAGGGTTTAGCGGTGTTACCGATAGGTCATGAGTTCGAGTCTTGGCGTTGACTTACCCACCTGTTTGTTGGCGATTATTCGAAAGAATTTTCCGTGGGACCGGGGCAAACATGAGGAGGTAGCTTTCCCAGCTCGACCGTAAGGTCAGCCACGGGAATCCCTCCGATATAAAAAAAAACAAAAAAACAAAAAAAAAAATCATTATATAAGCATTAAAAATTTAGAGCTTTTTTTAGATGATGACGAACAAGTGTTGTATGCAATTGAGTTAAGATACACTAAATAAAAAAACATGTCTAAGCAAATCTTTCATGTTTAGATATTCTGTGTGACAATCACATACAAACTCTATATTGTTTAATAAAAAGAGATCAGATATGGATTATCTTTTTCACTTTTTAGAGTACGGGTTTGGTACGCAATCTCTCTGCTTGACTTGGCTCGTGTCATGAAAAAGTATATGAAAATAGAAATGAATTAAATTATTTGATTGTTATTCCTTTCTCAATTTTTAAATTTTTTTGTGCCTGCATCATCTTTTCTCTATAAAAACCAAGAAGAAACTACACCCAAATTAGGGTTTATGGAAAGTGATGAAAAATGAAAAAAATTTCTCTGATCATCCAAAAATCTAGTATTTGTATATCACTTTCGTTCTCCTATTTTGTCGTATTAGAAAAATTGGAAACCAACCCCCCCAAGTGAGAATTTAAAAAAACAGTGATAAAAAAATCACGTGCATAAATACTATAAAAGTTGATAAAAAAGAAAATATTTTATTTTCAACTTGATTTAAAATTCATTCCCTTCAGATTTATATACAAGCACAACACAATAAAAAAATAAATTAAAACTCAATCCCAAATCAAGCACTCTCAATCACACACTATGACCCGCAAGAACAGCCAGCCACACCTTCCTCCACCACCCTTCCCTCCTTCCGATCCAACTTATACTGCTTCGCCCGCTTCAGCACTCTTTCCGCCCATCTCCCAAAATGCTCCTCATCGAACCCGATCTTCTGATCCTTGTAAAAAGTGAAACACTTCCCGGGCTCCCGCACCATCTCTTTTGGGCACTCCACCCCGTTCGGGTCCCGCCACGCCCCCTCGTGCCTCATCCCCGACCACCCCGCGATCCAGTGGTACACGTACTGTCCCACCCCCGCCATCTCCAACCACCCCTTCGGGAAGAACTCCATCACACTACTGTTCCTCTCCATGAAGAACATGTTCGTCAACTGCGCTCCATGCGACGACACCAACACGTCCGTCTCCCCCATCAGTCTCACCTATTGAAAGTTGCAAATCAAAAGGTTGAAGACGTCACCCATCATAAATATAAAAAAAAAAAAGATAATAAAGATGAAATAATTAATTTAATATTATATTTTCATATTAGAATAATTAGATAATCATGGAGAGAGAGTTGTAGTGTTTTAGAAACACAAGTGGTATTAGAGGGATACCTGTTCGCAGAACGACAGCCCGTTCGGCCTCCTCACCCGCACCGCGCACCCCTCCACCTTCCCGCACTCCCTCTCGAACACCCCAATCACCCCCGACTCGTTCGCGAACGCGCGCGCGCCCGTCCTTAGGAACAACGTAACATTCAATGATGACGGAGAGTCCGCTTTCCTTTCGTTGATGTTGCAATACGACCTTGCCCTGCACCGCATCATGTCGTACACCGCGCGCCGGTTCGGCACCGACATCGACCCCTCGTTGTGCCTGAACACCACCGCGTCCTCAAAGCAAGTGGGACCGGTGGCGTTGAAGGTCTCTATATTGGGTTCCCCCCGAAGGTCGCGTCCATGAGCGCGCGCAACCACGGACCCATGGACGAGCGCGCCTCCCCCCAGTGGAAGAGCACCCACCGCGCGGGCTTCGCGCAGAGGTTCCTCGCGTGCCAGCGCACGAACGGGACCACCGCGGAAAGGCCGTGCCATATGTTGTCGTAGTCGTAGTACGTGTCGGAGACGAACGTCAGGCCTTTGCGGACAGACGCGCCGATGGGGAGCGCGTCCGGCCACGCGAGCGCGTAGTGGTTCTTGGCACCGTCGGACTTGTCGCGGGCAATCATGCACAGGAGGCGGCCGTGGGAGGCGGCGGAGGGGAAGCGGAGGTGCTGGGACTCGCCGGGCTCGCGCGTGTCGTTGATGGAGCTCATGAACCACGTGTTGCCTTCCATGGCGGTCTTGGCGAAGCGGAGGTCCTTTAGGGGGAGGAATGTGACTGAGTCGCGGAGACGGTCATCGAGCGAGGCGGTTGAGGGGTTCGAGAGGGTGGCGAAGGAGGAGTAGGTGTTGTAGAGGGACCATGTTATGGAGGAGGAAGTGATGGTGAATGGGTTGTGTAAGGACTGAATTTGGAAGAAGAGGAGGGTTGTTATGAGGGTGATGAGGAGGAGGAGGAGGCGTTTTGGCCATGGATGGGTTAATGTGGAGGTGGAGGAGTTGAAGCTCTTTTGGGTGGTGAAGGTCTTGGGGCTCTTGTGATCATTAGTCATGGTGGGAATGTGATACCACAGTTAATGATGATGATGATGATGATGTTGAATTTGATATATATAAGATATGAGACGTCATATGATTTGGATGTGAATGGAATGCTTGGGAACTAAGGGAAGGATGAGTGGAAGTGTGTATGCTTTGGGATTTGGTTGAAGAAATAAGAAGGTCAACTACTCCAGATGAGGGTGGAGATGGCACTAAAAATTGGATTGACAGGACCTGATTTTAGGTAAAAGTGGGTCTTCCTTTTTGGACTACCAAGTAAAAGGATAATGGTAGTCAACAAACTGCACGTGGCGAAGTGGTAAGGGACGACATTTCTCTATCCGATGTTCCTAGTTGGATATCTATTGCGTGTTGGTCAAAAAAAAAAAATATATATATATATATGTCTTTATTCACAATGAATTATAGATACATATTTTAAGCTTTTTAGTATTAGAAGTGATATATCATTATATGTTAAGTATTATGATATGTCATCTGTTATAGATATGTGTCAAAAGAAAAAATAAAAGGATATACATGTAACTTCTATGCATGTCCCATGGTTATTACTTTTAAAAATATAGATTTTTATATTGTGTAACATGTATCTTAAAAACATGAAATACATATTGTAATTGATGAATTGTATATGGTCCAACTCAAAGAAAACATAAAGATTACATCATCTGCATGTCTCATTAGGAAAAAAAGCACTTCATATGATAAAACATATAAAAGAAGGCAAATAAAATGCTCAGTCCTGTGTGCAGCCACATCCTCAGCTCTCACCCTTTTTTTTTGTAAATATACAACTCACTCATTGAAGTAGATATTATTATAACAAATGAAGTATACACAAAGATATACTAACACATTTTTTTATTTGAAAAACTAAAAAAATACATTCATAAAGTATGATAGTGCAGTATATTGCATTATCGCAATGTATAGATAGTTGACATAAGAACTACTTTTGGGCTGCAGAATGGATTGAGTCTATCTATGCTCATAAAAAATTAAAATATATAAATTGTATATGTATTCTAATTACACAAGAAAAAAAGCTACATGCTACATCTATACAAAGCATATACCTATCAAAATTGGTATTTCAGATACGAAATGAGCATATACATGCATATACTCTGATTACGCTGGAAATAATAAAAAAACTACGTGCTTCCTCCCCACATGGCATGTATGGAAAACTGTATCAATCATATATAACAGTGTAATTTTATATGATAGAGGTTTTTTTTTATGTTGTTCAGAGCTTGGCCTTGTATTCTATTGTTGTTTTATCTAACAAGGCATGCATGAACAATTCTTATATTAAGCTTGAAGAAAGATTTTGAAAAAAAGGAGAGATGAAGATACAGATCACTTAAAAGATTTAACATGCATGTACACACTTGACTTCCGAAACCATCTATTCGGCTATTCTCAAGATGCAAGCAAAGGTGGAATAAAATCAGATTCTGGCTTACATGATAAGCGCGTTTAGGTATAGGATCATCAAGTCACAATATATAAGCTTGTTTGAGACCTAATTTTAGGTGGGGATGTGGCTTTTTGTTTGTGACCAAATATATAAGATGGATAACTGAATTTAAATTTATACTCTTTTGATTTAGATAGCAAGTCAAATAAAAAGAAAATATAAAAAAATAGAGCACACCAGAAACCAGGTGGGACGCACAGGCCACAAACCCAACTTGTTTGTGTCAACTATGTATGTTACATGACATGCACTCAAAGTGGCAACATGAAATTAATTAAGGTCAACTGCCTTCATTGATTAAAACCATTGCTATAAAGTACCACTTTAAAGGTACCTAGCTACGTTGCATTCTACAACTATGGCTATTGTGGAATTGACTAAGTTGAGTTTAAGAATCTTATCTTAAATGGAGGGATGAGCTTCATCAATCATTCTATGTAGGCATGAAATCATTCCAACAACTATTTTTTTTTTCTCACAGAATCTATCACAACCTTCCATGGAACGAGAAATTCTTCTTTAAACTGGCCCCTAACTAAACTTTTTAATTAGGAGTCTCAGTACCTGAAATGGAAATTTATTAAATGTACATATAATGGGAATTAGGCACCAATCTCATCTGCGTTTGAAGATTTTGTGGTTCAAATGCCAAACCCGGATTTAAGTGATTTTCAAAGATTGGAGTTTGCACGTGTTTTACACTTTTTTATTGTTACAATTTTAACATTTCATAATCTGTCGAGAGATAAGTGTTTTTAAACAACGGTATGTATTATGAGAAATCTCTGCTTAGGAAAGTATCTCCTGATGTACCGGGCACGCACCACTAGAGGTGCATCTTTAATCTGAATTGATTCAAATTGATTTTTTTAGGTTTGAGTTAATAGTTTTATGGTTTGGTTTGGGTATAAATTAAAAAATTAATAAACCGATCTACAATGATTTTAGTTTGATTTTACTTCTAAAAAAATTGAATTAACCAAACCGAATTAAATTTAAACACATGATTATTCATAATCAATATTCATTTAGATCATTCTTTTTATATTAAAAATTATATTGTTATACCATTCATATTCGTAAAAATGAATATACTAATTTATACAAACAATCATAGCATTTTAATATCTATGTAAAGTTGTAAACTAACCCTCCAAAAAACTCTAACAATCTCATTAATCTTTAATGGTTCGGTTTTGTTTAGTTTAGGTTAATCAAACAAAAATGCTTCGATTTTGGATTTTTGGTTTCAGTTTCGGTTCGGTTCGATTTTTGAGTTACATGTGAATATAGTTTGATTCAATTTAGATTTACAAAAAATCGAACTAAACCAACCGAAGTGCTCCCCTACGCATCACCATGTTCTTCTCCATCCCGACCACATGCAGGTCATATATTTTGCTGCAACTAAAAAAAAGGGGATTCATTCAATTGAATAAATCCAGTTGTGACTTATACCTTTGAGGATCTGATCACTTTTTTTTAATCACCATCACATGCAATTACATTTTTCAATGACCTGGGGTTTCTCAGAACATTTTTCTCTGACGGACCACATGAAATGGTGTTCCATTGTACATAGAAGAAGAGCAACCGACAAACCAAGGTACCACTCCCAGACATTTTTACTATAGCCTCAAATTATGCATGACAACCTAATCCTTTCAAAATTGTTTACAAATTGCAAGTGAAGCAGCGCTTTATCTAATTATCTTCTATTTTGTATAACCATTAAAGAGAATGAGTGCAAACCCATGTCCGGATCTTGATGAATGAACAGGTAAAAATCGTGTCCTCGTAGAGTAAAAATATAACATATATATATATTAAAATCTCATACTTGGCGGAGTACATTTATAATTTATTGTGATGAAGGACACCGAACCGAGAATTGTGGATGTCGAATTGATGAAAAATAAAGTAAAGTGAGAGAAACTTAAAAAATCTTTTTCAATCACTCAGAAATTAGTGTTTGTGTCAAACACATCGGAAATAGATAGTTGAAACAGAGTTTCCTTTCAATGTGATGGAAAGAATAAAAGGAAATTAACTTAGCTTTCACTCTCGACTAAACTTTTCTTTTCTTTTAGACTAGATTAATCGGACCATCGGTCATTATTTTTCGATAAGTGTCTGGTCATTTGGATAGAGAGATAAGCTATTATGAAGCTTATACCTATTCCAGGAATAAATATTTTTATCAATGAAATAAGTGATTTTCTGTTTGGTTGTGTTTTTTGTTACTCATTTGAAAACGTGATAATAAAAGTTGAGTTGTTTGATTGATTAAGAATAAAATATGAATAAAGTGTAAAAAATTGATTTGACATGTGTATTCCATTGATGTATAAAAGGTGATGACATATGATTTGATATGTGAGTCTCCTTATACCAATGAAGTAATAACACAATTACAGATGATGCATGAAATACAAATACCAGTTTATTCTCACATAATTTTGCATAACTAAATCTCGACTGCGACGAAAGACAGGGAGCTAGATTTTACCTTTTGCACTCTTATCTCCTTGTGCTTTTAATTGCCTTCCTGTTTCTCACAAGTCATGTCAAGAAGAAAGGCTACCGTCCATACCCATCGCCCACTTCATCGTTCTCCTGTATCGGTCACCCGATGAAAAGATGGATCACTCTCTCCTCTCCTGCATTGTATAAGGAATAGAGCATGTCATCGAAGGAGTTTTTTGTTTTTTTTTTATTTTGAAAAATGAAGTGGTAAATTAGTTATTTCTTTTCATTAACTAAAGAAATGAGTACAAACCTGTTAAAGAAAGCAATGTCAGTGCTTAGGATAAACACCAAACCGCATATAAGCAAACAAAACATAGACATAAAAGACTGACCGATCACACTACAGAAACGGCAGGAAAACTGCCCCGGTCCACAGGAAGAAAGTGTAAACTTAAGGGAATTTTTTATCCCCAGATTTAATTGATTTGAAATCTTTAATCGAATATGTACACGGTTAGATGAGTACATAAATAATTAGAAAAAATATAATAAACTATGTACTTAATTCATTCTTGTACATACTTTATTTTTTACAAATGAGTACACTTCATAAAGATAAATGTATACTTTTATAAAAAAAAAAAAAAAAAAATCTAAATATGATACTTATTTTACATGAGGTGCCGAGATGGATCATTTTCAACACTATAAATTAACTCACTTATACATGTTAGTTTCTATTTTATTTTTTTTATAATAAAATTGTAGATATATATCCATTCTAATATAAATCAAAATAGATATTATCTGAATGAGGGTGAGGAGAAAAAGAAAAACATCAAGATAGAAAAACAAAATAAAAACAGATAGATGAACGAATGCAAGATCAAAAACGTAAAAATTGTTAAGTATTTAAACTCAAAACAAAGTATGAAGAGGTCAACAAAAACGAAATCCAATATATATGGATTACGGAGGCAATTATTTGATATTTCAGGAAACACAATAAGGATCGGGTTAGGTACAATTTATATTGGACAATTTGTCATTACCGTTATATCTTTTGAAATCATTATGATTAAGATATTTTGTCAGATTTCAAAATTAAAATTAGAATTAATTCGATTCTAACATTTTCTTTCATAAAATTTAACCAAATTTTGTATCTTAAAATGATAAGATCAGACGATTACGATCGCACTCAACAATCAAATTGTTTAACGTGCGTTGGATCTAATCTGATCTCCATGAGGTTGATGTATTACTATACGGATTTGAAAAAGATCATTGGAAGATATTTTACATGAAAATTAATTTACATATTTCGGTCTTAAAAATGCAGTTTTTTATGAATTTATTATTTATAGTGATTAATTAATATTGATTTTGATATTTTTTTTTCTATTTAGAGTTATCATGGGAGTCATGCCGTGTCAGAATGATCTGATGTGCTAGGATAGGCCGAGCATGACCCGACTTCTTGTTGGATCATACATTGTGTCATGTTTGGGCAGTTAATTTCGTTAAGTGTCCGTTTGAATTGGAGGCTCGGATGCCTGTGTTGGATAGACAGGGTACGTTTCTGAAGTGTTGTTTTGACATGTCGAAGAAATCAATGAAAATACAAATAAAAAGAGGGGGCTACATTGCGAACACTGAAACCCTTTTTTCATTTGTTTCGACCAATTGCGTTTGATGGCGTTTGCCGACGCAGACTCGACTTGGATGCGCTCCCAAATGGAGTAACTGAAGTATGAGGATTTTTCTTTTCCTCGAAATGAAAATTCAATTTAGTTAAGCATGGTTGATATTATTCTATTTCATTTTTGTTTATCGGATGAATTATAAGCTTGGTGAAAGAAAGCTACAACGGGCCCTGTCATGTTGCATTTAGGGCCTTTTATTAATGGCATACAAATGATTTATATCATTTGTAAGCATCTAGCATAGATAAAATAAATATCTTTACATAAAATTTTGTTAAAAAAATAAGTGCATAAGTTCTTTTTTTTTCTATATATATATATATATATATGACTATTTTACTATATATACAAGACAACATTTATACTGATAAAAGAAGTATATAATAATCATATTATCAGTAAAAGGCAGAAGTGATTTATATATATAACAAAACTAGTTATGTCTTCAAAAATAAATAAATTAACTTTATTGAGTATTATTGTATATACTTAAACCAAAAATCCTGAGAAATAATCAGGAACCCCCCCCCCCCCCCCAAATACCATAAGAATAATGTTACACACAAGTCTTTTTTTCAATGCCACTGCACTCATTTTGTTTTATATTTTAAAAAAATAGTATACATAATTTAATTAGATATATATACTCTTAGAAAAGATAAATCATACACTCCAGTTAATTGTACATACTCATTTATAAAAAATACTATAATTTTTTTAAGAGAAAAATCGATCTAGCTCATTGAAAATTTATGAAAATCAGAAAAACTCCCTGTAAATTGGTAAATCCCCTCAAGTCCCTACCTTATTAGATAATATTTATTTTAGTCCCTATAACTAATCAGATGTATGGTTAATCCTAACCATGCATGGTAAATTACTGTCACACCCTTTTAAAATTTATTTTCTTCGTTAGAAAAAATCAATATAACTCCCTGAAAACTTATGAAAATCGAAAAAAGTCTGTGAAATTTAAAAATCGTCTTAACTCCCTGAAAAATCTTATAAAAATCATAAAAATTTCATGTGATTATCTAAATATATATTGATTTATTTAAATTTTATTAAACAAATTATAGTTTTATAGTCAAGGTGTTATCATTTTCATTGTTAGTAATTTTGAGTTAAGAATGTATTATAGAATTTTGATTTGGTTTTTAAATTATTTTCTCTTCTGATTTTGTATTGGAGTTAATGAAACTATAATTTTTTTTTCCAGTCTCTTTAATGAGATTGAGTAGAGACAAATGTTAAAAATTACTCAATTTTGTAGATCAATTGAGGTTTGATGGAATTTTTTTTTTTTTTACATATGAGGATGACATTTCATGACATGAAGATGTTGAAAAGTAACGGGGGTATTTTTGTCTTACAAAATAACTAAATCTGATTTTATAAAGTTTGTATGGACTGAATTCAATTTTAGTAAGTTTCTGAAGACTTATATCAATATACTCTTGAACAGAGGACTAAATTCGTTAAATATATACACTTTATGGGGATATAGGTTGATTTTATGATTTTAGAATGACTTTTTGGGATTTCAAAAAGATTTCAGGGAGTTGTAAAGATTTTTCCCATTTTTTTAACAATACATATACATCATTAACGGCAAACTAATAAGATATACAATATTGAAAATAGAGCTAAAAATCATAATTAAACTTGGTTAAGCAACTACAACCATCACTTCTTTTTAGAAAAATGTAGACTATATAACTTTTAAACATATGTTATAATAGACTGAATTCTTATCTCAACACAAGAAAGAAAGGCTCTGTTTGGTTGCACGTTTGGGGCGATTCCGCTTTTTGAAAAGCTGAAAATCCTCAAACGCGCAACCAAACGGGGCAGCTTTCGACGAAATAAAAAACTGGATTTTTTTTAATTTCTCTCTCAAAATCCGTGTTTTTAAAATCTCAAAAACAACGATTTTTTGTCGGAATCGACTTTTTGAATTGAAAAACAATTTTTTCTACCAAACATTAAACTCATTCCAAATATTAATTCCTGAATTAAAAAAAACATCCAAAAAATGTTAAGGTCTAAAATCATCTTAAAAACAACCTTATTAAAAAATCTATTTTTTAATTTGTGTTTCTAAACGGAGCCTAAAAACTTAATGAGTTAAGAGAAAGAGGGTAGAAGAACAACACCCAGTACTCACAATATTCCCTTTCCATTGCCTATGGGAACCATTAATAGGGGGACCCAGGCGTTGTCATCGTCTTCACTGAGAGTACCACGAATCGATGTCAAGGACAGTGAGCTCTCTGCCTTGGACCACGATACAAGGCACCGCAGTAGTCAAGTTGACGTTATACGGCGCTGCGTTAGCCCGGCCAATTAGGCCTTTTAAAAGAGTTGCAGAATTCTCATGTGGGAATTTGGGGGGGCACCCAACCAGCCCTGCCTCGACCTTTGCTGGGGTTGATGACATCAGGTATTCAGGTTCACACAACAAATCATTTTGAATCAGTTTCACACATTAAATTATTTTTTGTCCACATTTTGTAAATCATTATACACGTCTTACTTATCTTTTATTTACAAACTACCCCCATTTTGATATCCCATGTTAAGACTAAAATTAATTTTGGTTTGCTTTTTTTGGACAAGTAAAACTTACTGATTTATTTATTATCTATTATGGAGTAGCTTGACCGTGATTATTAAACAAGTTGAATTTCTTTTTCTATGAACAGTCTTGTTACATATGTTGCTTCAATTGGTATTGCCAACACAAGCTATTCAAATTTCAAAGGTCTGAGTTTGTTTATTGAGTAATCCTTCCATTATATTGTTTCTTTATCGCGCATGTATTAGTAGTTTTGGTTTCTTTTTATAAAATGGAATAATTATCACAGTGCATTCCATGGTTAAAACATGTACTTCGTACATTAAATGTTTGTATTACATGTTATATCGTTGCATTATCTATCCGGTGCTTGTATCAACATCGAATGACAATCAAAATCGAATTAGAATGATCACATTTGATTGGTTAGTGAAGATTGCATAATTTGTGGTGACAATGACATTGAAGTTGATGATCGAATTTTCCATTGGAAACGTCAACAATGCTATAGTCTATTTATAAAATATCCTACTTTACTTTGTTGTTTGTAGCGAGACTTACTTTGTAAAGGTAACTTGTTGTTCATTGGCTGTCTAATTCTGGAGTCTGGACTAATGGAATAGGCTTTGCCATGGCAACTTATGTGGGGGCACATAGTGACCAGAGAGTTATTGCTAATTAGATGCAACAATCCCATCAATTTCAACTCTCAACCCCAATGCTCTGATAGATCATCTCTGGACAAAGTCTTTCAAGCGGATCAATGGTTGACCGGAAGAACAAGGTCAGTGCCAAAAAAAAAAAAACAGAAGGAATTTTTATTGTGACATGATGCAAGACATTTTAAATGGAGTTAATGCATGGGAGGATATATATAGTTGAGTATTAGATGATCACTTGCAGGCGCGCATATATAGTCAAAGTAGAAATCAAGTTAGATTGATTCAAGATGCATTCCAATTTTCCAACTTTAATTCCCTCCTCACCTAGAGAAAAAAAAAATTGAGGTGAACCCATACAAAGAAAGCCAACAAGTAGTAAATACAAACAACACAGCTTGTATCTTGGTTTGGGTAGCCGACATTTCTCACCGTTTGTGGCAAGGGAAAACCTCATCTTGACCTCCTTATCCGAAAATCAGATATAAGTTTGTCAATTATCTAAAGAATATTTGTATTCATGCAATATAGAGTATTCGATTTGAAATACATCCACATCTAGTATATATCATAAATTTGTTCTTAATTATGATATATTATACATATTTATTATTCTATATAATTAATCACAATAATAAAAATTCAAATCACTATTATATTTTTTATACTTGATCTTTAGAAGTTAGAATAAACAAGTTCATTTTAATTTTCATATCTCATGTCTCACTAATCTATATATCATTCATCATCCAAATTAGCATTCCTAGCTATTTAAATGTGTTATCTAGAAAACATTTGTCTCTGATTCAAATCGTAAAAAATCCAAATCTGAAAACAAGCTTACCTTCAAAGTTCCAGCCCAGTTCTTAAAAGAGAGACATTATAATCAAAACAGAAGGTTGTTAATGATAACGAGAAAAGAAAAAGAAAAAAAAGAATGGCATTGAATGATAGCAGATCCATAATGAAGTAAGGAAAAGTTTTCTTCAACTGCTTTCACAGTCCTAACCTCCCCAAACCCTATACAACATCTACGTGTATCATGTGTCTGAATGAACAACAGATGAGGCACCAAACACTGTCATTTTTTTTGCATGCCAGACACGTCTGATGCTTCTCCTGTCTTTCCTCAAGAAAAAAAGAACAGAAAAGCAAAAGCTGTTCTTCCACAACATCTCACACAACACAACAAAGAACAGTTAATAAGAGAGAGAGAGATAGAGAGAGAGAGGTTCCAACCCATCAATCACACACTATTCTATTTGAATTTCACAAGAGATAGAGAACATGATAAACAAACCAAACCCACCCTAACTAAACAACCAAAACAAACAAAAAAAAAATCAAACACCTCATCCAACCCCCATCTCCCCCTCTCAACCCCTCCAAACCCTAATGATTCTAGGGTTCTTGTTTCTTACCTAGTGTGTGCTTGTTGTTGTGCATCCACACCTTAAGCACGTGCCGCTTCACCCCCGTCTCCTCACAGAACTGCTGCACAGCCTCCTCGTCGTGCTTCTGTATCCTCCACCCCAACCTCCCCGCGAACTCCAACATCTTCTCCTTCTGCATCTGCGTGAACTTCGTCCGAAACCTCTTCTTCCCACCCCCACCACCACCACTCTCCTCCTCCCCCGACGTCGACGGCAACGCCAGCGGCCTGTGCTGCTGCTGCGGCGCCACGTGGAGGTACCCTGACGGGCTCCTATAGTAAGGCGAGACCAACTGCTGGTGGGGATAGTAATTGTCAGCCGACTCTCTGCGGTGGAAGTTGCGGTGGCAGTTGCAGGCGGCGCACTTGAGCGCGTCGAGAGTGCCTTCCCCACCAGCCGCCATGAACTCGCCGCACCCGTCCACCGCGTGCCCTCCTATCCCCACCGCGTGGTTCTTCAGACATTCCCTGTACCTCCCTCCCCCCGCCGCCTTCGGCGGTGCCGCTGGTGGGAGAACCACCATCTCCTCCTCCCTCTCCTCTGGGTCGTCGAAGTCCATACCGGCGATCTCCGGTCAGTTGGATCTTTGCAACTCAAACCTTAAAAAAATTTAGATTTGTCAAAAAAACAAAAAAAAATTGTGTGGGCTGTGAGTGAGAGAAGATAAGAGGAAGTGAAGAGTGTGGACGACAACGATTCTCCACACAAATTCTTTTTTCTCTCGCCGGCCACTGTTTACCGGCTACTACCGGTTATCTTAAGACACCAGCCTTTTAACATCACTTCAACCGTCACTGTTTATTTTTACTTGTGTTGTTTTACCTAGTTAGGGTAAAAAACACAAAAGATTATTATTATATTATTAAAAGAAATGTTACGGGTCGCATCGAAATGAAACGACAGCAGTTGAAGGCAATGTTTTTAACTTTACTTTTTTTTTTCACAAAATTGAATAGTAGTTGATTCCACATGGGGGCATGAAAAAGGGAAGTCTATAAAAACAAAACAAGTCTGTTTCAACATTTCCATATATTATGTGATAAATAAAAAATAATGTGAAATAAAAAGTTGAATTAATTCCAAAAATAATAACATGTAGGGGAGGGTGTGACTGTGCGTTGAATAGGTCCGACATGAGTGACGACCACCGGGAGCCAACACAGCATTTATTAACACCGTCTCCTCCCGTGTCCGAAAAAGCAAAACCGCTGGCGTTCTCGTAATTTTAGAACGAAAAAAGCAATTCAATCAGACGGTACGGATCCACGGTGGTTTCCACTCCCTTGTCCGGATTCTTATTCTCTTCTCCGCTTTTTAAATTTTTTGGAATTGTTTTTATTCAAATCCACTATACTTGATGGCTCGATTGAAACTGAAGAGAAAAAAAAAGATGAGTAGAATAAGTAAATCTATTGATGATTAGGCTCTAGATTCGTCTGAAGAAAAAACAGTTACAGTGACAGATTTATATTCCAGTTTTTACATGGGGGAAAAAAGCCTCTCGAAAATGTTCAATTGGAATAATATAAACCAGGATCATCAATGAGAGAGAGAGAGAGATATCCAGAAAGATATGTGGAGCTTGTAGATCTTCACGGTGGTATGAGATTAATATAAGGGGGTTATTGAGAGTGGGATATTCAGCAATCTGAGTTTGTCCGATTAGTGTTATATATGTTGGGTGTTGGTTCAAAGAAATGCTGAGCCATTCAACTGACTGTAAAGATCCTCAACTATCAATGTACAATAAACCATTTTTTGTTTGTTTGTTATTGTTGTTATTCATGCAAAAATCACACATTTGTAGTTTGGTTAACCTCACGTAAAGTGAATATAAGTGAATATAAGTGATGAATGAAATATTGATATTAATCTTTCATTTAAATGACACTATATTTACATAAATTGTTTATATTTTGAAAAATGTATGTGTGAAATGTGTGTGATGGCAAATGACATATATTTTGATGTATATTAATCAGAGTATAATATGAGATAATTTATTTTAAAATAATACATAATGATAATTTTATCTATTAGCATACATAAATCCTGATAAACTTCAGCACTCCTCTATAATAATTATCAATGTTTAAGCTAATTTACTTAAACATAGTTATTAAAGTTATTCTTGTAAAACAAACAGTTTTGTATTTCTATTTCCCCTTATCACCCTTATTTGTGGGTTAGAATTTACAGTGGACAATTTGCATGTAGTGCAACTTTTATTATATATTTTAGTAGTATATATTTGTTGTAAAAACATATAATTTCACAAAAGAATCAAATATATATTTCAAGAGTGTTATCACACACAGTGTCGTTTAAGTCTTGTATTCATCTCTTTTTGGCTCATCGGTGTGGGCCTCTGTGTTTGGAAACTTAGCGTTGTGATGAAGAAATGTTGTTTCTATGCGTTTGAAAACACAAAAAAATGACCATGTAACACCACCACTCCTTTTAAAGCGTCAATGTCAAAATTGTGTTTGAATGGAAGGTAGCGTTCTACGGTGTTTGAATTCAAACGCAAATTCGCTCAAAACATGTACTTCGATAATGAAATTTGAATCGTATCCGGATATTATTGAAATTGATTGAATTATCTAAAAATGACTCAAAATATATTATATCAAAGTAACATTATATCAAAGTAACTTCACGTGTAATTGAAAGAGAGATCGACAGGGGACGTTACACCTTGAGAAGTGTGTGCGTGATTATTGAAAGATAATGTATACAAATACAAGCATTCACCAGTACCCGTGCTGCTGTACAGAGAACTCATGAGAAACGAAGAGGAAGAGTTAATAGAGAAGCAGGAGAGAGAGGGAGAGAAAGAAGAGCCATGTGACCCAGTCCTGTACGACTCTGCAAGTCTGCAATCCTCCCTTGTCAGCTGCCGAGAAACCGCACAAGCAAACCCATTCATAGAGACTGAGAGAGAGAGAGACCCCTCACGTGCGTGCATGTTTGTCAGTCCTTGACAAACCCAACAAGCAAAACCCCACGAGAGAGCTTGACTTCCATTCCCAGAAAACTCTCTCTCTCTCTCACTCTGTATATATATACACAGTGAATGAAACGTAGAAACAGAAACATGAGTCTTATTTTTTGTTTGTTAGATGTTGACAAGACGAGAAAAAGCTCTGCCTGACTGTGATTTCTATTTCTATTCTTTGCAGTTTTTTTTTTTTTAATTTTTGTATTTGTGGCTCTCACTCAGGTCTCCTGGCACTGCTGTACGTGTTGTTCCCGCTTTCGTTATGGTCCCGCACGTCTCTCCTTAACCCATTAATCCACTATTATTACAGTGGTGTGTTTCAGTGTGTGTCTCCCTTGGGACACGAAAATATCATTAATGGAGGGGAAAGGGATTCTCTTGGATTTATATTTTGTATTTTCTGGTATTGTTATCAGTATTGAATGGTAGTGAATCAATGTTGAGATGTCTGCTTCATGTAGTGTGGACCACGGCATGGTTTTTATTTTGAGCATGTGTATATATTCAATCCATTTTATAGTGTCATTTATAATTCAAACTCCTACTATACCATCACATATACGAGTGATATATATACTCCAATGCAGTGTATGAAAAATATAATTTTTTATTATTTTAAAAATATATATACTGAATTATCTAGATATCTATTTTGATTTTCATAACATATATAATATGTAACTGATTAGATGAATATATATATTTAAAAAAATAGCGGGCTAGATGTATTATTTTCCACCACCAAATAGGCCTTTCACAAAGGGTTTGATGGAAGGATAAAAGACTGTCTGCTTTTTCTGCTTAACCCTGGTTCATCATTATTTTACCTCTTCGATTTGTTTTCTCACTGTCCATCCCTCACGTTGTACTGTTTATGTTCCATTAAAGCTTTCTCTCGTGTCATCATTAGATTCGAAAATGGAGAGAGGAAACATTATTTATCAAATGCCCCCTAAAAGCTAGTAAAGAACAAAGAAATTAAAATTAACTATTTGGAAAGAATAAATAAGAACATACAAGCTCTCCAAAGTATAACGTGTTGGTTTTATTTGGAGAATGATGGGACAATTTAGATTAATGTGTGCCGCAGGATGTAACACCTGCTCTCAAAAGATCATGATTCATTACTTCAAATTCTACTTTTTACCTGTCCATGGCTCATAGGATGGAGTGTACATGTTCTGTGGTCTAAAATAACTCAATTTATTTTGACACTTTATAAAAAGCATAGTTTTATCAAAATTTATATTATATATTATTTTTTTA
Source organism: Acorus calamus (assembly GCA_030737845.1). NCBI lineage: Eukaryota > Viridiplantae > Streptophyta > Magnoliopsida > Acorales > Acoraceae > Acorus > Acorus calamus. The sequence goes on along the minus strand of CM060869.1, from coordinate 28,603,267 downwards.
TTTTTATAAAATATAAAATATATATTTCAATTAATTATACATAGTCATTTAAAAAAAAATGTAAAAAAACAATTATACAGGCTCGTTGGTGAATGGGACATCTCCCTGTTCAGGGTATCTGGGTTAGTTGAAGCATCGACAACGGGTTGGGTCAGCACAACCCATGAAATCCAAGCCCGAACCCGACTATGACCCAAGCCCGCAGGCCAGGATTGGCTTACAAGGTTTTTTTTTTAAATTTTGACACAATTGTGAGAGAGATAGATTGATTTGTTTTTTTTTTTTTTTTTTGGTATTGGAATGCATTTCAGATGGTAATAAAAGTATACTTTAACATCATAGTATTATGATGAATTTTAATTTACGTATTATCAATCGAAGAAATAATCCTATTGTTATAATGAATTTTTCTAATGATTATTTAATTTCTTATGTATTTATTCTTTATATATTGTTTAGTTTTTAGATTATTTTCTTACCCAATCAATAGTTGATTCAGTAACCAACTCGGGAATCCAGTATAACTAACGGTGACAAATATTTATATATGTCACCCCAAACGGGGGTTTAGAAACTTCTTTAACACACATCCCACTTTATCAAAGAAAATATGAAACAAAAAAAAAGATCAAGGTAAACAGGACAGACTTGTTCTAGGATTCTATAATAAATAAAAAAAACCATGTAAAAAGGGCAAGTCCTTCCTTCCCCTTTAGCCAGAGAAACTTCAGTTCTATGGCACATCTGTTGTTTGGAAAAACAATACTTTTGCCCTTTAGCTAGAGAAACTACAGTTCTATGGCACATCTGTTGCTTGGAAAAACAATACTTTAGCCCTTTAGCTAGAGAAACTTCAGTTCTATGGCACTTCTGCTGTTTGGAAAAACAATACTGGTGCTAAAATTTGGATAGTCCTTGGGGATATGAAAGAGGGTTCCTTTAATTTGGTTGAGATGGATGACCCCTCCTTTCATAAAAGGCCTGTTTGTTCAAGAGCATGCCATGCCCTTCCAAATTTTGTGGGACCCTTCTTTTGAAATACAATAAGGAGGTGTTTGTTTGTAATTGCTCAAGATAAAATGTATCCCATTATATGTATCAAAGTTGACTCATGTCTAGTGTCAGTTAGTGGGTTACCACTATTTAGATCTGTCACCACTAATCCACTATTTAGAACTGCCACCTTATTCCGGGCCTCTGTACCACATAAATATTAATGCCCCATTCAGAGTATAATTCAAAGTGACTCAAAATTCGTTCAATTTAATGAAAACATTGATTTTGAGATATTGATATAACGATGCATCATTCTATCACTTTTGAGAGTGATTTACCGTACCTTTAGCATTAGTAACGTAAGTTTGGATCAATAAATAAGTCGTAACCTTTTTTTCATAAGTAATTAGTCACAACTTAGGTTATTAAATCTTCTTTTAGTAAATAAAAAATAGTATAATGGTGTTATTAAATTCGCGTTTTTTTTCCTAATTGAGTATATACATGCCAAATTCATTTATATACTCAATTAAAGAAATCACATGGGTAATACTACATAAATGATTTGTATCAACACCCATACAAACATAGAGCATGACTTGTTTAAACCAACATCGCTTTGTCATTATGTCACTAATGGAATATAGAAAATCATTTTTTTTTTGTTTGTAGTTTTTCTTTTTAAAAATCATATACTCGCTAAGAGTGCGCGAATAATTGCAAAAGTGACTTTAAAGTGTATCAACAACGTCCAAATATAAAACACCAAAATTGCAGATTTTAGAAAGATCTTTAAAAAAGCAGATGAATTCTGTTTTCAACTCCAAGTGCAATTAAGGTCATGTACTTTTATATAATAAAAAAAATTAAAATATATATTTCAATAAATTGTACAGTAACTTGTATATAAAAAAAATTCCAAGATACATACCCTGTTATAATAAGTGCAAGTGCCTAAATTATGGGGAAACCAAATTTATAGAGCAAAAAAGCTGAGTGTTTTAACTCAAAACAAATCTCCCAAGTATACCAAATATAGAAAATTTACATAAGAAAATTTAAATACAGCCCTAAAACTCAAATCAGGGCTGCACTTTTTGTTTTGAAAAGGAAATCAATTAACGCACCATGCTTTCACACTATTAGGAGAAGCCCTACTAAAAATCAGGGCCATCCACAGGAACACAAACCTAGCTCAACCCATAAAATATTATAATGTAAGAACAGCCAGACATTTTAATTTAAATGAGCATAGAATGTAAAACTGAGGACAAACTTTTTTCTTTCTCCGGATCTGAATACAATGGAAAGGAAGACCAGTGAGTGGTTTCACAATCTGCTCACTCAAGAACTTGGACCCTAACTATAGCAGTGAAGATCTAAACTAATCATTAAAAAAAACACTCTTCACACACTAGAACAAAAGCAATACAAAACATAGTTTAAATTCGCAAGAGTATAAACCACATGTTCAAAGGCCATTCATAATATAGATGGGGCAACAGTAACCAGACATTTATGCTAGTTTACCTGAAACATGTGCCAAATTTCCAAGGATTGCAGGAACGAAAGCCAAGAAATCAAAAAATCCACATCTTATTAGTATTTGTTGGACAAACATTTACAGTAGTCCACCAAGATATGACAAATTACCAGTGTACATCTTAATCACAGAGTTTCATTAATTCACAATAAACTAATACCATGTTGGAACAGTAAAATTTAAACATCACCAATAACACTGAACATAATCACCCATGTGAATCATCCAATAGACTTACATAGTACGAGAGAGGCCATCACTGGGCCTGGACATTGCTTCCTGCCAGAGCATCCTGTAGATTCTTCACAGCACTGTCATAATTGACAAATCCCATGAACCAAAATTCATGGCTGTCAATAGAGACAACCTGAATATACTTCTCAGCGGAATTCGCTTTGCTCACTGATGGATTAACTGCTCTCAACTGAAGCAAAGGCATGACCACCTGTTCATATCACAATTTCGTATATCAGATGGTTAACCTCCCTCATGATCAGGTAAGCATCATAACTAGGTTACTTTTGTAAAAAGGTAAAGGTATGTATGAAAACAGAAAGCAATTGAGTGTGACTCACAACTAGCAATTACAAGGGTATAAAAAACTGATTCATTATTAGGATAAATCAAAATGAACAAAGGGCCAACCCCCCCCCCCCCCCCCCCCCCCCAACCCACACACACACACCCAAATAAAGAAGAGGGGGAATGAGCTTATGCACTTTTTAATTGTCATTTATGTATTTTTGCAACATTTTTTTAGTTTTAATATGTTTAAAACTTCATGCAAACATTCAATGTTTCTCACAATTTTTCAAACAAATTGCATCAGACAGTAACAGGCATGAGAGAGCTCATGAGCAATGAAGAGGTGTGGTGTTACTCAGCCCTCACTCAGAAACCAAGTATTCAATCAATTTTTGCCCCAGGGAAGGTTGTCCAGTAAGTGGGGTACATTAGAATGGAATCAAGGGATATCCCCAATTATTCGAAGATCACCCACACAGATCCATGTCAAATTCTACACGTACAAAAAAAAATATCCATCGTGTCTCATGTATCTTTCTTATACTAAAAATTTAGCAAATAGTGAAAAGCTTGAGATACCGACGAAACTAATTTTTTTTTGTAAAATGTCTGAGGCCCACAATGCTTTATGGTCAACATGTAGGGCAGTTAAGAAACAAGGAATGTAGCTTAAATGAGAATGTTCAGATAGATGGGTGACAAGACCAAAAAGGATAGAATAAGAAATGGGTATATTCAGGTTGGCGAATTAGATGCTGCTCCAATAAAGGGTAAGATGAGGGAAATTTGTTTGAGATGGTTTAAACAAGTGCAACAGAGATCAATGAGTGCATCAATTAAGAAAAGCGATATAGTCAAGGAGCTCCTACAACAAGGGTAGACCAAATCTTGAACGACAACAATAAAGAAGAACATGGTAACTGCACAATTCCGAGGACGTGAACTCAATCAAATTAAATGGTGATAAAGGATTCATATAGTTGACCTCAAATTTTAGAGATAAAGGCTTTGTTGCTGTTATTGCTACTCCTATTGAGAAGCTTGAAAATTTTGGGAAGACACAAAATTATAACCAGCAGCACACAGATCAATAAGAGTACATGACATAAGCAAATCTTTAAAGAATTAAACTATAAAATATTATAATATGTTTATTACAAAAAAGAAACATGTGAAATCTAGGAATAATTGACAATTTATATACAAAAGGGTTAATTTTGTTGTTTTAATTGTTAGAATAAAATAGATTAACCAAAGAATTGGCTTTCCCAAAAGATTGTCCAAATAAATTTTGAAGTCCCAACTAATAATGATCAGCTTGGATCTCCAACTGAAAGTTACCTTATAATAGCTCCATTCGGTTTGGTCTCCAGCTTTGTATGAAAGAGGATTGTCGCTACAAAATGCAAGCTTTGCAGTTGACAGGTACAAAATTCCCATAACAGGACCAGCAGATGTAGATAAATAGCATGCATATGACTTTCGGAGCTGTTCATCAGGAAGTGTATCAAATGTTTGTTGAAAGATCTTCTCATAACCACCTTCAGCTAGAACTTTGGTTCCCTGAGCAATCCTCCCCATGGCTGCATCAGCAAGGCTTGGTCCTGTTTTCACTATATTTAAATAAAACGAGTCAATAAAGATATGGTTTCTAAAGAATGACTATTGATGCAACAATCATAATCATTTTATTTCATTTATTTATTTATTGATAAAAGGTAGGCTTCCTACCCCAATTTTATTAAAGAGAGGTAAGAGCCCATATGCAAAACGCAAACAATCCAAAAACAAAAACACCCAAATCATGGGGTCAGACAGAGTAGAAGTGCTATCTACTCACGCAAAATTCCCCAAATGATTATATTTGAAATAAATGAACCCATAATAGCAAGTAGAAGGGCATTTTTTTGTAACCCAATAGCAAAACAAAAAAGTTGGCAAAGATCTTAGAAACACAAAGTTTCCTGTATTCTACAAATCCTGCTTCTGTGACTAGGTCCTCATTACATCCATGCTCCTGCTTCCAACCACCTCCCACTTTAGCTGTTAACTTCAAGGACAAGGACAAGAATATTCATGCACTTAAAATTCACATAACCTAGAGTAATAGGATCCAAAAAGCTGACCGCGATTATGATGATGATGACAAAGTACCTCTAATAAGATTTTCAGCGTTTCTAACCATATCAAAATAACCAACATTCAGCCCCATTCATTACATTAAGTTTTGATAACTTAACTAGTGAATGTTCTCAGTCCACAAAGCCTAACTAGTGAAGGGTACCACACTAAACAGGTGAGTAATAAGATCTCTAATATTATGTTACACTGTACATAAGATCAGATAAAGTCCATTAAACTCCTAATTCGTAAGATAAATGAACATAAGTCCCGAGTTCTAGTCTAGGCACAAAAAAGCCAACTCAACTTCCCTAAAATTATTAAGTTTATGTCATATGGATCAATTCATATACCTCCTTCACGATCATAATAAAGAATACTGAACCAGGATGCCAAATCACAAAGAACCAAGGAAAGCAAACTGTATTAACCATATTGAACCAATCATTTTCTTTCTCAAACTTGTATACTGCAAATTATGAACCCAGACCTCAACCGAGCATACAAAAAGCTAGGCCACTGTAAGTCTATAACTGGAGTCTACTGGTCTAGAGGAAATCTTAAAATTGAGATAAATGGAAACATCAGTGATATAGTATCTCTAGAAAGTGAATATTATATTTTCCTATTGAATACAGCACAAATCCTAAATAATAACACTATTAAAAATCATTTGCATGGGAACTGCTATGACATTGACATCATCCTCATTGGTATAAATTTTCTTTCTTAAAAAGGGAAAGTGAAAATATGTCAAATTTGCAGAAGACTAAATTCCATTACTCAGCCCATGTAAATAGGCATTTTCAGAAAAAGTATTAATCATCAGCCACGCCATACAGGGTTATAGGTGATTCAATATTATAATATTACCTCCAAATTGGCAAATATTAAATTTCAGGACAACAATTTAAAGATCCAGTAGAGTAGCACAATTGGCAATGTGAAAAAAAAGGACTACAGTTTTTTTTTAATAAAATAAAGAAGTGCTTCTGAAAAAACATCCATTGTCAAGCATTTTAAATAAATGGGCGAAGTACTAAAATTAGGCATTTCAGTTTGCTTCTGTAAAATCTATATAAAGTCTTATGTAGGCAGTAAGGGTACTGATATAGATAAACCAATCAATGCGATTAGTGAAAATACATCCATGGTTTGATATAGCTTTTGAATTTGAGCTGATTTCAAATGTTATAAAGATTGTGGTGAGTAAAATCAGCTATAATATGTAAATAGGTCCCACATACATTTTTATCAGTTATCACTGAAGCTTTCTGACTTAGTTTTATCAACATGACAACTAAATCTATCGCTCATATTCCCAATTTGTCCAGAGTATTCATTAAGACTCTTATCAGATTTTCCAATATTCAGTGAGGCAGCGACTTGGTTCTAAAAATTCATTTTTCTGTGATTTTGTGGACTTGATAAAATTTGTGAGAAGTTGGTAGGAATACTACCACAAAATTTCTTTAAGATTTGGCTACAATTCCAGCTAAAACAAAATATAAATCAACCAAAAAGTAATCTACAAAGAGATAAAGTAGATAAGGAATCTACAGCAAAGCAAAATCAAAACACCGTGTTTACAGAAATTACTATACAGAAAGCCGTTGCCCCTCCAAAAGGCCAACTTCCCGAACCCCAGGCAATTTACTGTACAATCCTTGATGAACCTAACAGTTGCCTCCTAGATATGCAACAAAAGGGTTAGTTGATTTAAAATTTTAAATACAGCCTTATTCCTTGTTTACCAGACACCCTGGCACCCTGCCGGAATTAATATTTGTATCATTTTCATTTTTGAGCACCTGTCACCTTTACTCAATTATTTTTCCATGCAGCCCTCAATTTCTCTAGACTGCTAAAAGGGCAATCTAAACCAGCAGCGGCCCCAAATTAGACCACATAACCCTTGCTCCACCATTTTGAGAAAATATCAGGTAAAGAGTGGATCCACCCTAAACCTATGTGGATCTATACACTCTTGTCAACAACCTCTCTTTCTATACTAACCACATAAAGCATTGTACTTTTAAGGGAACTTTAATCCCCTGTATTTCTATGCTCTTCAAAGTTCTACTCGTTTAAATCAGATATTCTTTTCTAAACCAACTATTGCAATTCTTTACAGAAACCCATCTTTTGGATAAGATCCCAAACCAATACACTATTCCCATTCAAGTAACTAAGAAGCTCAGAAACATCTGATTCACCCAGATTTCTCATGATAAAAGAACGCCTAAGGAAAAGAAGGCCTTCACAAAAAAAATTCAAAAGCACTTATACTCTTTCTTATTATTTCTCATGATACTAGATGGCGGGTCCACCACAAGAAAGACTGACCCATGCTCAAAGAGAGGTCACAATTGCTGCCCATATGTTCTCAACATAAATCCTTTTCGTAAATACACATTTGTTCTGTATGACCCATATACCCCTATACGCTGCATGGGGGATGAGCCATTATAATTTTGAGTTGTTGCTTTGCTCCCATTTTTTCTTCTATTCCAAAACCATTCCCACAAGTCTTGAAGATCTTTTAAGTTGCATCTTGAGCCAAGGATCGATCCCACCTTGATCCAAACTTGAGAGCTTTGCGAGCAAACATAAAATAATTGGTCCTTTGTTTCCTCATCCACTCCATAAAGGTCACAAACAATTTTGAGTTGTTGCTTTGCTCCCATTTTTTCTTCTATTCCGAAACCATTCCCACATGTCTTGAAGATCTTTTAAGTTGCATCTTGAGCCAAGGATCGATCCCACCTTGATCCAAATTTGAGAGCTTTGCGAGCAAACATAAAATAATTGGTCTTTTGTTTCCTCGTCCACTCCATAAAGGTCACAAACAATCATAGTTGTCTGGGCGGCTAGGCGTGCCTAGGCGGCGCTTAATTAAGATTTTATTATTTAAATTGGTAATTATATTAAAGTTATTTATCTGTTTATCCATTCTTTAATTTTTCAGGAATACTATTTAAAATGAAGAAATGTTATTTATAAATAAAGAACACATGGAAGTAATTTATTGGTGCATGTCCATTCAACAAAATTAATATAATCTAACCCTAATGGCATTAAAGAAGGAGAAAAGGGGGAAGAGATTGAGGGAGAATGAGATAAGAGTTCAGAAATTTTGAGGAGAGATAGGAGGGAGAGACAAAAAAATCAATAGAAACTCATTTGGGACTGGGAGAATAGCTGCATCGTTGACCGCAGGGTAGGTGATGTTTCAATCTTTTGATCGTTTTTTTTTTTTTTTTTTTTTTAGGTTAGGCAAGGGATTGGGCGGGCTAGGCGTGATTTAGGGGATAGGCGGGCCTAGGCGCCCGCTTAATTAACATGCTATTAGGCGGGCGGTCGCCTAGGTCTATCTGGACCGCCTAGTCGCCTAGGCGAGGCCCAGACAACTATGCAAACAATGTCCCTATCAGTTTCCCATATTGCACAATTAATCTCCATGAGAGCCTTCTTGTAACAAGAAGCATCAACTGGTTCTTGGCTAGAGGGGACAACCATAGAATGTCAGAGCTTTTTTGAGTGTTCAAGCTCTTAGTGGACAATATTCTTACTGCAGCTGTCTTGAGAAATGCTAAAAACAAAGGCAGTGTTTTGTTCCAAACAACCCCACAATCACATATTCCAGAAGTTCTTTCTTTTCATTCTTTTTTTATTTTTCCATTTGCTTCTTCTCTTCATTAAAGTTTAGTGTACAGTCTTTCGAATGTCACCGTTGCAGCATTTCCTAACCTTGCATCAACCCTCAATACACAACACTATATGCGCAACATTTCTCACTTGTGATACAGGGACCCATATAATTACCCAAGTATTGGTTTGACGTGCTATGTATTTTGGTACTCAAGGCCAAAGGAAATACATGCATTGTTTGTTGATGGTCTTCTTGGTCCAAAACTCAAAGCTCCAACTATCTGTGCCAGAATATCATACGAGTTTTTTTGTGAATGAAAATGTATGACAGTCATCCTTCAACCTCTCTCAAGCAAGGGGTTGGGGCGTACTCCTAAAAGGGAGCCCCGGACACTCGTAGCCCAAAAGAGAAAAATACCTTGGACAGCAAAGAGGAAGTTACATCGTACCATACCGACCACTGACAGGACGGTGTTGCTTGGTCACTGAATACGAGAACACGGTGTACAATTGCTCAGTCGCCAAATATGGTCTCCATTGAGCATTTTGTAGAACGCCCTTCTGGTGAAAATATGCGGGGAGTAAGTTTCCAAATCATTGTCTTCCTCTTACACGTCCATTTTCACCCTTTAAAGAGATATAAGTTCCACCATATCCTCATCATTTAATTTGCACAAAAACCGAGGACACCAAATAATGTTGTTGCCACATGAATGATTACATATGAAATCATCTTGATTTGTCACTCTACATATAAAGTTCGTCCAAATAGTTAAAGTTGATTTTCAAACTTAACAGCCTGTGACAAATTTCTCCACAGATTATTCATAAGGTTGCAGTGACCAAAAAAAAAGGGTATCGCACATAGCACAGTCACAGACTTGTTACCCTGATTACATAGGGGCATAGGGTTGAGTCACCACTAACCCACTTAAATGATAAACTCTCATGAGTATACTCTCTTCGAATCACAATACTCGTGAAAGATAAGTTCTGGGGGATGATTCATCATGTTGTCTGCAGGTAAATAGATGATTCATCATGTTGTCTGCAGGTAAATATGGCTGTCATGAAATGAGAAGTTATTATGGAAAGGAGAAGCCAACTGTATGCTTCCTGAGATTTTGGTGTAAGGCTGTAAGCATATCCCATAAGAGGAAAGAGCCTGTTATAAAAGTGGGGATTATTTGGTTCAGTGACAAGGTAATCTAAGGATCCCTTATGCTCTTTATCTGGTGTTGGGCTTTGGGACATTCCTTATCTCATCAACATTCTCCTTTGTATTTCCTGTTTTATCTTTTGGTACATTTGTTGTTAGCCAGATTGATAAACTTTGGTGAAAACCATCTTTTTGAAAAAAAATAGCTTATCTAAACCATCCTCCATTGCTTTTTAATTCCTTGGATTCTCATTGCTTATTTGAATCTTCATACATGAACACTAATAGTCCAAATCCTATCGATATCAATCAAGAACTTTCAAGATCACCCACCTTACTGGTTTCCCTCCATTGCTTATTAAATCCTTAAAGCTCCCGTTTGGATAGAGAATTAAGTAATTATGAGGTTTATGACTATTTTAGTATAAATAAACATAAAGTGATTTTTTTTGTTTGGTTGTGTTTTGAATTATTCTCGTTGGGAAACATAATAATAAAAATTTTGCTGTTTAAATAAAATGTGAATAATGTGTATATAATGATTTATAAAATGTGAAAAAATGATGACAGTTGATTTATAAAGGTGATGATAAGTGATTTGACAGTGAACCCACATATTCTTTTAGGTTGGATAATCTGGAATAACTTAATTCCAAGGGTTGGCTGGGATCCATATACCAATTTATACAAATTAATTCTGACATACAAATTCTCATTTATTACAGCCTTCAAACACTCATTTTGTGGTTATTCCAACTAGGAGCCTCATTGTTGTTTTAAATCTTGATCATATCATTGGAAAGAGAGAACAACCTTTTTTTAATATGTTCAGCATATATATATATATAGCAAGATCATTCTAACAGCCGCCCAATTCTAAAAAAATACAATAATTAAAAAAGAAAAAGCAAATCAGACAATCTCCAGAATACTTTGGCAATTCAAAAAAATGATTTCAACCAAACTAATTATATGTTACAATAAGTGCAATGTCCATCGTAACATTTCCATAAATCAATAATACAATATGCAATGTATAGCACATCATGATGAAATGGAGTACAATTTTTAAACCCTGTCCTAATCATTAAATACTATGGTTTTCATAAATAACATACATCAAGGAACATAACTTTGATGATCCATAAAGAGGAATAAATATAAAAATTTAAAATATTTAAAGTAGATTCTAGCTATGGCCAAAAAACCTATTATAATCTCAATATGTTCATACCCCCTGCTGTGTGTGACTTTAATGCTATCAACAAAACATCCAAAAATCCTCTTCTTCCTCAATGCCTTCCTAAAAGAACATCAGGTCATGTAAAGATCTTCACCTTAAACTCTCAATTTCTATGGCTCCATGGTAGACCTCCCTAATACTAAGGTAGTGTTTGTAAACATGTTTGGATGATTCTACTTTTGCAAGAATCATGCTTCAAAATATCACAAAGCCAAAAACAAAAATAGCTTTTAGTTATAAACAATGAAAAAGGGGGCTTTTCAGGAATCTAACCAAAGTAATCTTCCTAAAATTTCAAAATCGGTTTTAAATGAAAAGCTCCTTTTCAAATCCATTTCCAAATGCTACCTAAAAACCAAATCAAATTTCTATTACACTTCTCCTATTGTTCTTTTTTGTTCCTTGCTTCCTTGACCTCCTTCCATAACTTCTTTCTACAACTCCTTAATCTTCTCCCTCAGAGTTCAAAATATATTGCACATCCTTCATTAAGTTCATCAACCATCATATCCATTATTTAATAGAGGTATTAAGTATGACATACTTACCTCTACCAGAATTTCAAAACAATTGCTTTTATTTCTTCACAGGATGACTATTTGTAAAAATATATATCGCGCCAAGATGTTGTTATGTGTAAAATAACACATTGTTAGCCAATTTTTAACATTATTTTCCATCACAACAACAAGGACTAAGGTTCTGATCATCATAAAAAAAATCATGTTATGTAAAGATTGTTTCTTAAACCAATCAATGCGATCACCGAAGGAACAACTCAACATGGCCTAATAGTCTGACCACAATATTGTTCAAAGCAAACCTAATATATAACATGGTGGATAAATATCAATATAGATAACAACAAAAAACAAATAATCAAAACGACAAACAAAGAACGAAAAGCTAAACTCACAGTGCTGCCACACATTCCCTGCCAGATCCTCCGCCCTCTTCGTAGCCTCATTCACCTTCTTCCCCCACTTCCCGAGCACATCCTTCACCGTCTCCATCGTATCTAAACCATCCAAAACCAAAAAAAATCAAATCTACACCAATCGTCGGTAATCGTAAAAGCGAATTAGGGCTTACTCTTCGAGGAAGTCGGGACGGGCGACGGCGTCACATACGGATTGGACTCAGCGGGCATCGTCGTCGCCGCGGAGGCCTCGCTCGTCAGATCGGCCCTCCACCTCACCGACTTCTGCTTCTCCCCCGTCGGCGTCCCTACCGCCGCCTCCGCGGCGGAGGAGGCACCGGCGTCGGTGGACGGGGGGTGATCGGACGTCTTCGATGGGGGCGGAGGCTGGGATCCGACCTCGATCGTCTCCCAGCTCTCGGCCTGGGTTTTCGACGGAGCGACGACGTCCTTGGGGTCGATCTTGGGGTACGGCGCGTAGTCCGGCGAGTGATCCACGACCTCCGGTATCTTCTTCACGGGTTGATCGCCCTGGTTTTCCATCATGATTGGGTCGGCTTTGTTTTCGGTTCTCACTGTTTGATCGAGGAAGGCGAAATTGGGGTTTCTTCTCACGTCGGTTTGGTATTCTTTTGGTTTCCGAGAATGTCTTTTTTATATGCGTCCGATGGTTTAACCCACTTATTAATTATTTGTTTCATTTGGAAGTGGTTTAACAAAATGTTAACATTTTAAAAGATGAGTTATCTTAAATTTTAAAAATAATAATTTGTAATTGTATTTTATTTACATTTGTTAAAATGTGAATAAAATACAAATAAATACTATTTTAATTTTTAAATAGAATAAAATGTTTATTTTTATTTTAATTTAAAATAGAAAACAAACATTTGCATTTTATTTTAATTATTTTTTACATCAAACTTGATAAATTGTTTATTGTTTTTATTCTTTACATTTTTCTTTTGCCAAATCAACACGGAGAATGTACTCAGATTCATAACCTGGATCTTGAGTTCCAACTGTCACTGAAGTTTATTATTATATTATTGTTATTGTTATTTACTTTGATGCTTCCTTGGAAACATGAAACCTGGCATAATGTTGGAAATGGGTTTGAAATATTCCGATTTCCATTGTTTGATGTTTTTCATGGAATCATGTCATGTTTGTTTAACATTGCCCTTACATTTTAAAAATTCATACACAATGTGCCCATAGAGAATACTCAAATTGAAATAACATAAGTCACGATTGTTCTAGAAGCAGCAATGTTGTATAGATGTGATTGTTGTAAGAGCAGCACGTTGTATAGATGTGACTTTCTCATTCATCCCAAGTTATTTTACTTATAATTACTTGGGATGAATTGGGACAGATCATATCAACTGAGTTCGAAACACAGTCTTTCATATGTTAGCATTATCCCTTTCTTGTATGCGTCCGATGATATTTGGGATTGATAATGGAAAACGTGTGACCAGTCATTTATTTACCAATCAAAACTAAGACTACACATGTTTATAATTTTTTTAAAGAGAAAAATCTATATAACCTCTTATAAATTATCTAAAATCCATATAATCCCTTAAAACACTTATTTAAATCCAAATAATATTTTGCGTTAATTTTGTTGACAGATGAGCGAATATTCTGTTTGGTTAACCTGACTGAAAACACAATATATATAAAAAAAACTCTTACAGTGTGTTAAAAAAATATATATAAATGATGATTTTACCCTTGCAGATAGAGTTTTATAATATATTCAGATGGATAAAATGGTCATTTTTAGTTAGGGTTAACCAAATGGATTATTTGCATAATATTCTTTATTTATCAACGGAAGTTTCACTCATGGAGTTATATGGATTTACATAGGCATTTTCAGGGGGGTTATATGGATTTTAGAAAAACTAAGAAATTACATAGATTTCAGACAATTTATAGAGAGTTATTCGAATTTTTTCTTGGAAATAGTAAACACATCTAATGAGGTATATATTTTAATAAAAAATATATAGCAATCTATTTCGAGTTAAATGAAAGTGTAAGAAAAATTTAACGACATATATGTTTCACTGGATTTGTAATGAGGTATATAAGATTGCATTTTGAATTATAAAAAAAATTGAGTGTAACAACGCCCTTGATATTTGATAGTAGTTTTATCCGAACTTATTAATTATTTGCCTTGTTTGGGGTCGTTCTCGTTTGACAAAAGATTCAGATTCTAAATATTATTTTAATTTAAAAATAAGCGTCGATTATGTAGTATCATATACTATGATAACATAATATATACTGTATTATTATAATATATGAAATCCTTTCATAATGTATGGAATACAAAAATTATTTTTTCAAAATGAAAAAATATATATTGTATCTCAGTATATATTTTATTTAGTATAATAGTATGTACTTCAATTAGATAATGTATAATTTATTTTAAAAAAAACAGTGCATACTACAAATGGGGTTACACAGGAGGCTGAACATATTATTTTAAAAATAACAATTTTATTTGCTCTCTATTCATCTCACCCGCTTTCAAACTTGTAATTTGACTTTACCACAATGAAAGTGAAGGTAACAAGAGTTTATCTTCTTTTTTTTAGAAAAAAATAACAATTCTATTTATTTTATTTTTTCACGTTTATTAAAATCAAGATAAAAAAAACTGATAAATGTTTTTTTAATTTTTAAGTGTAACAAAAACATCCTCATTTTTATTTTAAAATGAGAACGTATATATATGCTTTTATTCCAATTACATTTCTCTTTAGGGGATGTTATTTCTCTTTAGCGGTGAAGAACTAGCGGTAGGCGTACATGGACGAGCTCGTGAGCGGTGGGGAATACTTCTCGGAAGAGGCGATGAGAGAGAGGAAGCCATACTTCTCTACGAGTGCGTTGAGAAGTTTTAAGATCCCGTCGGGACGAGGATGTCCCAGCCTGTGGAGCGGTGGTTGGAGACACTCACGAGGCGGCCGGAGGAGGCGACATTAGTTTCGAAGACTAGATGGGAGCAACGGAGGTTGGGGGTTGATGAGAGCGAGTGGGTTGGGAATGAGAGAGAGTGTGATTTCTTACTGGATGGACAGTGAGAATAAGGTACCTCGTTTAATTCCATTGTTCATCTTCCATTCAATGGCCGAGGAGAACCACTACCACCGCATCTTCTAAGTTCTAACACTTTCAATGGCCGAGGAGAACCGCCACCACCGTCAGACAGTCGCCTTCCGCCACGGCGGACCTCCTCGAGATCTTCCTCTGACTCCTGTCGCAGTCTCATCTATGCGGTGCTCTCCATTGTCACCGCCCGCTACGAGCTCCTTTGTTGCCTTCAAATCGGGTCGGAGCACAATGAATGCGTCACTCCGACACCATCCGCTCTGTTACCCTCTGCTGCCCCAACCTCCGAAGGTTTCGGCTCTCCTAAGTGGTGAAAGGAAGACGCGTTAAGGGTGGGTTCGTTGAAGGGGTGGGTTCCTCCTTATAAAAAAAAATATAGTTTGGATTTTTTAAAGGGGTTGGTTGAATAACTGATAGGGTCAAAATAAACGCCCCTTCGCTTTATCTTCACATATACCCTTGTATCCCATCATTTCTCATTTCTCATCATTTCTCATTTCTCCTTGCCCACAGAGAATACTCAAATTGGATCACAGAAGTCATGATTGTGCTTGTTGTAGGAGCAGCACGTTGTATGGGCTATAGACTATCAAATTTGATAACAGAAGTCATGATTGTGCTTGTTGTAGGAGCAGCACGTTGTGTGGGCTATACTGTTACAGTAAAGATAGCTTGGGATGAATTGAGAGAGACCATGGTGATTGAATTCGAATCAGCTAAAACATTGACCAAATGCTCCTCGACGAGGCTCATTTGGATTTGCAATTGGATGGATTTTGTGACGGAAAATCCGATGTAACACCACGACATATCTAAACATTTTTTTAACATTCATGTCAGGACAATCAATACAATATTCTTAGGTTATTTATATATGTGTGAGAGAAACATTGATTTTCTACCGCGTGTCGCTTTACCTAACGCGGGTGTTCCTACCTCAATCCCAAATGGGTCCAAGTATCATTAGTTGGTGGATGGCACCATTGAACGCCGATAGAGTAAGCATCACAGCAAAGCCCATTTGGGGTGAATAATAAGGGCCCGATAAACTGAAATAACTATAAAAAAATATTTGTTTCAAAAAAATAAAATCGCATGATTATATCTAGATAAATTAATATAAATCTTGACACTAATTTTTAATGGGCATTAAAATAGTCTATTCATGCTTTTTACATCCTAAAAAAAATTTCAAAACAAAAATAATGAAGATATAATGAAACAACATAACCAAATAAAACTATCCCCATAGGTATTTAACTTAGAATACTTATCTATCCCGAGTAAGCTTGTATTCCAAGCATGGGCTAAGTGTCCGTTTGGGGTGAGACATAAGATCATTTGCCCTTGATAGTTATACTGGGATAGATAACAATCCATGCTGAATAAGTAAATTTTTGTTTGGTTGTCTTTTTTGTTATTCTCATTGGAAAACGTAAAATTGATATTTTTGTTGTTTGGTTCACTTTGAATAAAATATGGATAAGTGGTAGATAAGAGATGAATAAGAGTTTATGACTTTTTAAATGACAATTATACCCCTGCATAAATTATTTGTGTTTGGGAACAAGTATAAGAGATATGAGTGTGATATGATAGATGTGACAGTTTTTGAAATGTGTGCAGAGAGTGTTAGGTGAGATAAATATTTTAAAATGACAGAGAAGGGTATTTTTATCCATTGGCATAGATAAGCCCTGATAAACAATTCCACCATTTTCTTAGAATAGTTATCAGGCTTTATCCTAGCTTATCCAGACATAACTATCAAGGTTTATTCTTGTCAAACAAACAGCTGTTTGGGGCTTATTCTACTATATTCTCCCATATTCACCCTTTATTCTTCATCCCAAACAGGGGGTAAAGGATTCCGTGGTTATAATGTTGCACCTAAATGCATATTCATAGTCTCATGATCCATTGATCCGACTCTTTTTATGTATTATATTATATAAGGGGCCGCCTCTTTATAAAAGCTAGTTTTTTAGTTTGTGACTATAAATTTATGTTGAATGTACTAAAAGATTTTGAATTAAAGCATTATTTGGAAGCTACTTAGGCTATGTTTAGTTGCACGATTGTAAAACTGATTTTAGATAAATGTTGAGCTTAAAACTTATTTTGCAGAAAGTCGTCTCTCCACATCTTATGGAAAAACTAGGTTTCAAACATTTTTTTATAAAAATCCACATGCAATTTTTTGTCTTAGAAAAATCAAAATTTGTTCAAACTCGTTTCTATGAGTTTCTAAACTGGTCCTTAGTGTGATAATACATATCTAACAATTTAGAAAAACAAAGAAAACTTACAATCGTAATTTATGTAAGAGATCCAATGTATTTTACAAATTGTAAATAAATTTATTTTGACAGGCCTAAATTATATCCACCGTCTAGCAGGGGCAGACCTTAATGTTGGTTGGGCCGGTTGGGATAGACTATAGCCCAACCCAGATTTTTATATGTAGCTTTTTTATCATTACACATATTATGTGTGGGGGCGGATTTTTCCAATGATCCCCTCCTAGGCCGGATCCTGGTCGATCCGGGTTTTTGAATTGGTTTCGGAGAGATGGTGTGCGCTTGGGCTCTTTCCTGAGTTGATCCGACCGAACCGTCCGTTCTTCACCGCCTTCGCCGGGGTACTCCGCTCCGTCTGGGTCCCGTCCTTCGTGTACCTGCTACTCACACCAGTGTGGTGCCGGCTAACGCCCCTCCGACGCTCAAGTCAGTACCACTTCTCCAGAGAAGAAGAGGGAGAAGGGGAACTTTGTAATACTTGAACGTTTTAAAGAAGATCGGGTTTCGGGTTTTTCGCATACCTTAGGAGGGAGGGATATCCTCCTTTTATAGTGGATGTGGGCGCGCCGATCAAGACCTTAGGGAGTGGCCATAACATAATATGGAATCTCCTACGTGGCCTACAGATTTCGGACACGTGGCGTCTAGGGATCATCATTATCATGTAACGGCTTCCCTGACGCGCTGTCCTTTTTGGTGTCAGATAATATTTCCTTTGTTAACAGTCTCGCCTTAGGGAAGAAGCTCATGACCGGCCTGTCGTTCGATCATGAACCCCGTTGTGCCCTTCGGCCGAGGTGAGCTGCCACAATCCTGACCGTTCTCATGGTCACGCAAAAATAGCTTTAGCACTCTGGTCGGGCAATTTAAGCCATAGTCGGGCATATAACTTGTCCGTCCTGACCTTCCTTCGTTTTTCTTATTCGCTCACATCTGGGCCGGTCAGACCCATACGCTTTGCGGGCAGTGGTGCCCTATCTCGGTGTTGCCCGATGGGCCTGAACTCGTGGTTCGGCTCTCGGGCCCGTCGATTGAGAGATGGGCCATATTCAGGTTGTTCCCATGCCATGCTATATTTTGTTTCTTATTCTTTATCCTAGTTGGATTCGCCTCCTACATTATGTATTATAATATATTTTGAAATATTTTGAAAAGGTCATATAACTTTATAAAAATGAAGTATATAATATAATGAATTGAATAAATACCTTTTCATAAAAAAAAAGAAAAAATTCATACCAGGTTTAATGGGTTGCTTGATTCTCATTAGAACACATAAATGATGCAGATCACAAGCAAATGCCATATTTTAGTTATTTTGCTATCATTGTTGTAAACTAAATACACTTTAATTTTTTTTGAAGTATATATTAATCTAATGAAATACATACATATATTATGAATGAATTAAATGCATATATTTTATATTTTTTATAATAAGATATATATTTTATTATAATAGATGATTTTATATATTATGTTAAGTGACATGGTGTCTACATAAATAACTGGAAAAGTGTGAGCGGAGCTTCTCATGTCACAAACCCATCTTATCAATCAAGAAGGTCCACCTAATTAGGCATGTCAACGGATCAGGTCCAGTCGGGTCGAGGTGGACCTGGACCCGACCCATTTGACCGTTGGGTCCTTCGGGTTGGGTTCATATCGGGTTTCGGGTCGGGTTGGGTTGACCCATTAACAAGGTCATGCTAGACGAAAAAAAGTTGAAGAACTTCTTAGGGGCATACACTGACTTCATTTTTTCTTTTTAAATAGTTCTTCACTATTTTGATTTTTAAATATTTTATGAGAGAACATTTGGAATATAGTTTGAATCATTATACTTTTACGTGAAGTCAAAAGGTCGTAAAAATATTGCAAATGTTTAATATTTTAAATGATTATTCAATATTTAGTTATAAATGTTTGGTTGAATCATGACTGTTAGGTTGGATCATAAATTAAAAAATCACATAATATTTGGGTTGAGTCAATTAGGTCCAACGGGTCCATAGAATCGGGTCGGGGTGGATCCAGACCCAACCTGTTTTGATTGTCGGATCCATTGGGTTGTCGGGTATTTACACCTTTTATCGGGTCGGGTCCGAGTTGGGTCCGGGTCGACCCGCTACCCGTTGACAGACCTACACCTAATTAGAGTCTTTTATTACATATCAAAATATATAAAACTGAAGGCAACTAGGCAAGCTCCATATCAAAAATATTCAAGAACAATGTACACCCACATACAGTTGTAAAGAGAAAATTAGTTATAGGGTTGGCTCTATCATCTTACAAAAATTTTGATTTACTGCGAACCAAATTTTGATTAATTGGCTAGCACATTCTTTCTCTATGAAGAAAATCAGGGTATGAAACCCATTTTTTTTTAAAAAGAAATTTTGATTAATTGAAAAACTCTTAAAAATTCATCATAAGACAAATCAACATACATGTTTATCTTTCTCAGTGTACACTATTATATTTATGAAGATTAAGCTAGAGGAATGGGTGGGGACCTAAAAATTAGAAGCCAACGTTTGAAAACGAGTTCAAGAAACAAATTTTCACTCAAAATAGCTTTAACAAAAAACTTCCTAAATAGTTTTTTTATTATATTATTTTCATTTTCTACAATAACAAGTATCATGGGCACTTGAAAATGAGTTTAAATTAAGAATAATAATAGTCTTTAAAAATTGTCCAAACTCATTTTTAAACTGTCAATGCAGATGGTATTTAGTGTCTGCGTTACTATAAGGACTTTCTACTTAAAATCCATAACCCATATAGTTTCTCTCCTTGTGGGGTTCAAGTATTTCAAATAGAGTTCAAGCTAAATCCAAAGACCCCAAACCTTATAGATTGTCTCCTTGTGGGGTTGTGCACTTGTGCTACAGATCATACTGGGGCTAGCTGCGCTCCTCATACCTTCATTAATAATTTTTGTCGTTTGTGGCATACAATGCTTCTCACAGGGCCAAATCAAACAAAAGAAGAAAGAAAAAATATAGTGTTGTTTGAATAAATATTGTAATGTGAAAGAAAACTTTTTGAAAATGGTCTCCACAACCAATCATTCAAAAAGCCTAACTTGTATTTATTAATAGAGGCTTCCCCTCAAAAAGGCTTTCTAAAGCCATTCCCCTTGGAATGGATACAGTGTTAGACACCCTGTGATTGTGGTCCGTCCGTTGATGATTGGACGGTGTTACTTGGTGGGTCTTTCGGTGGTCCCAAAACTTAATATGCATATTGACTGGAATAGTGAAATGTTTTCATTGAGAAAAGTATGTCCTTTCGATTTGAAGTTCAATGTTATGTATTTGGGGTGGGGGTCCAGATCTTCAGGAGATGCCATATGGATTTCATTTTTATATAATATATTTATGAATATGATGATCAAGGGTAGCATATATACATTAAGAAATTAATAAATGATATTTTTTTTTTCAAATGTAGCATGCTTGAAATATCATGATTTTCTAGTGAAATTGTTAGTTTCTTGATTATGAACTTGATTAGACATCAATAGCTTTATGTAATTCAGAATAAGTCTAAATTATACCTTGCACATGATTTATGAGTGATTGAGTGTGTGTAAATTTTTTTGTCAACTAATATTGGGTTTACTCATCACCAAAAAAAAAAGTATTTACTAAATAATTTAAAATTTTATTTGTTCACTCATAAAATTTTAATTTAAGATATTGTGAAATAGAAATTCAAATGTTGTAATCCATTATCTTGTTACAAAAAATTTATGTGACAACCATGAAGTTAAAACTTACCAATTAAAATCATCATGGACCGTCTGTATCTATATTTTGGTTGTTGATTTGGGGAACTATAAAAGACATTTATTTTGGTGGTAGTCGAAATGAATTCAATTCCAGCATATGAAGTTTTTATAATAAAATCCGAGTAATTGAATTGAATAAAACTAGAAACAGGACCTTATAATTAATGGATGCTCCCAACTTAAGTGATACATCTAAAAAGCAGATATCATACTTTTCTAACATATATATGACGAAAGACCTTTTACCTTTTTTTTTTGTAGATATGATAACTCAGATCCTTCCCATGGCATCTAATTTGGAATCCTACATAATATAGACACTAATAGCTCTCTTTGAATAAGTTTTTATGTGTTGCGTGACAAGGTTGTAAAGCATATCCTCCCAACACTAATAAAAGATTATTATGCCTAATTGAAAGATCACCACAACATTTAACTCCTGATGTCCAGATTAGCTGGATTAGAGTTAAGACACTGGCTTACTGAAAGACCTCCAAATCTTTTTTTTAGATAATTAATAAACAAATAATAAATTATGAGGATAATTATCAAATAAAATTCATGTATGTATGGTCCATTTTTAAAATTTTGTCTATCAACTCATATACTCACGCTCATTATTAACTCAATCTATATTTAACTTTTTGAATCATTATAAGATTATTTCTGTTCTCACTTCTCACAACTTTGAATAAAGATACATAAAGTCTCGTTTTTAGCCTAACTTTTAACATTTAGAATGCATGTATCCATTTGAAAACTATACAATGATAAAATGACTACAACCCATTTAATATTCATGTACACATATACAGTAAGACTAAAAGTATAACTATGTATTGAAGTTCTATAAATTTGAAGCTACCTCTAGTCTTTGTGTAAAATTTGATTTTTCTTTTGAAACATAGTATATCTGGTTTTGTGTAGTTTTACCTGTCATTTTTTTTAAAAAAATACACTTATCTATTAATGTACATAGTATTAAAAAAATAAATATATAATTAACAATAATGATTTTTTAGCCTCAATTCATAGGCCTCATCTAAAGCTCCATGAGATGGCAAAGATGAAATATCTAAATTACTCTTCATTCCCAAATTGTGTTTTCATATTGTAACTGATCCCACAATTAATGGTCCACAATCAATGAAGGTGGTTATGATATGTTTTTCTCTTCTTCTTTTTAAATAAATAATTCAATTCAAAGAAACAAACATAAAACCCTTATGATTTGTTGTTTTTTTTTTTTTTTTCCAAAACAAGCATATCAATATCGAAAGAGATTGTGATCATGAAACACATATTGATTCATCTATTTTACAAAAATAGAAAATTCAATCCGATTGCAGTTTTGCGAGGATTTCGATTTTGTTCGGTTCGTGGAGCAAACATTGGCGATCCATTCAGGTATCTTGAATCTGTATCTGCTAATTCAAATCCAGATAAAACTGTATCTGAATTTGAATTCCAGCCCATTTTTTAAGGTATTTATTAATTCAAATCCAGATACACCTATATCTGAATTTGAATTTCAGCAAATTGTTTAAAGGTATTTGTTAATTCAATTCCATATACACCTGTATCTGAATTTGAATCCCAGCTCATTCTTTGAAGGTATTTGTTAATTCAAATCCAGATACACCTGTATCTAAATTTGAATCTCAGCCATTCTTTGAAGGTATTTGTTAATTCAAATTCAGATACGCATGTATCTGAATTTGAATTCCACCCCATTTTTTTTAAGGTATTTGTTAATTAAAATCCAGAGACACATGTATCTGAATTTGAATTTCAACCCATTTTTTAAAGGTATTTGTTCATTCAAATTCAAATACAGATATCCAGCTCATTTTTTTGAAGTATTTGTTAATTCAAATCTAGATACATCTGTATTTAAATTTGAATTCCAATTCTATTTTTATGGGAAGAAATCTATCATTTTTCGTTCAAATGGTTTCACCCAAATCAAAATCCTAAAATTCAAAGTTTTTATAAATATATTAGGTCAGAGAGATGATTTAATGGTGTCCACTTTTGTGGGATTCAATTATGAGGTTTAATTTGAATATTAGTTAGTTAGAATTTATTTTTAAAATTATATGAAGAGTAGTCTTGTCATTATCATTTTGGTAGTTAGAAAAAGTCGGAATCAATAGGAGAGTGCCACCTATTGATGTTCACAGATGGGTTTAATTTCTGGGGCTAAGTAGCAGCACCCTATAATTAAATAAACTACAATATTTTTTATTCTATTTGAAAATTAAAAAATTTAATTTATACTTTTCACAAGTAGAGCATATCCACTACATGATTAGGGATCACTTTTAAACTACATACGGATGGTAAAAGAACTTGTTTCTCTTTTTTCTTCTTTTTTTCTTTTTTTAAGTCGCAATCCACTGTCAACAACGACATGTGAAAAAAGAGGGATCCACGAGACACCCTTTGATTGGTCTTCTTACATATGCTTTTTCAAACAATGAAGAAAAATTAAAAATATATCAACAAAATAATACTTTTAATAAACTGAAT
Source organism: Acorus calamus (assembly GCA_030737845.1). Taxonomy (NCBI): domain Eukaryota; kingdom Viridiplantae; phylum Streptophyta; class Magnoliopsida; order Acorales; family Acoraceae; genus Acorus; species Acorus calamus. The sequence continues at coordinate 28,579,338 of CM060869.1, read as the reverse complement.
ATTCGATGGTGACTAAAATTGGAACCTATCTATGATGATTTTCAGTATAAAATAATTGAATAAAAATACATGTCTCATACAATCTTCAAACATATATAACGTTGCTTGGTCTGGCAGTGGACCATCTTGGCAGATGAAGAAGACTTATATGACTTGATCCACTAATGATAGAAAATCTGACCACAACAACAACCTGTTCTCCATGGAGGTCACACAAATCTCAATTTTCAATCATAATGAAAGAAATCTGTTGAAGAGGAGACTTGTGTTGCTCAGGTAAAGGGCATGGCTTCTCTCATGAAGCCCGAACATACAACATTCATCGTCGGTCAATTTAGTAACTCTAAAAAAAAATAGAATTTCTCATTTTACAGAAATTTATTGAATGATAAGTTTTATACGAAATGTCTATGAACAAAAACACATAGGATTCCAAACATAATTTCAATCAAATAAGAATAGGAATGATCACCAAACAAATTTTTCGGAGGAGTATAAATCAAATGCGTCACGATCATGGCATAAAAGAAACTAATCAATTCTAACAATGCTTGCATTTGGTCCCCTACAAATCTAAACCTGTCCAACAATCACCAAGTGATGAATTACTTCCTTCCCCCATTAATTCCCTAACTTAAACCTTAACGGTACACTTGTTGTGTGGTCATAATGGCCATTCATTCTCATTAATATCCCAAAAAGTAGTCTTGATCAACAAAATGACCTAATTCAGGGATCCCCAGTCCTCAAACAACTTTAGGCAGAACTCAATGCTTGTTAAATATAAAAAAAAAAAAGAAGCAAAATGCATGCAAGATACAAACATGATTGTAAATAGAGCTGAACATAACATTTCCTTCTGCATATATCTCAATGCAGTGATATATCAAAAAAAAAGTTTCACTCAGTGAAACATGTATCTCTTTCTATTATTGTTATAAAATAATCCAATTTACAACACCGCGTACAGTTATATATGTTCAAGAAAGTATATATCTTATACATGAAACATGTATTGTTTTCATAAAATTTATTAGAATATTATATTTTATAAAATACAGACTTTAAAATTAAAAAAATCAAAACACGTGAAGTAGCAACAATCCCTAACATTTTTATATCTTAAATCAAATGTATTGTATGCAAGATTTCTTATATATACATTTTTATATAAAAAAATAAATATATTTATTATAAACTATATGCACTTTTTTTTTAAAAATCACGTGTTGATTAACAAAACGAGAGTGTGCAAATGGAAATTGAAAATAACACCCACCCCACATGTCAATTTCACATGCTTTATCACCCAAATCATCTCATTCAGTGATCAGTCTTTGTTGCCATGCCCATGACCGTGAAATAGCTATTTACAGATAAAAATAAGTGATACATCAAGGAAAAGAGTAAATATATAAAAACACCCAAAAAGTGAAATAGATGGAAAGTGAGTTGATGGGCCTAAAAAAACTTAAAAAATTGACCTAATTTTTTTTAAATACTGCTAAAAAAAAATCTAAAAAACTTAATTTTTTTTTTATCCCAAATAAAAACATGAGAACCCATTAGAGAAAAATTCAAATAAACCGACTCCTCTGAAAGGAATTCATATAACTCTTTGAAAAAACTTATGTAAAATTTAAATAATTTTATGAGTTAAATTTTTTAAGACAAATAATGAATATTCTATTCTATTAATACAATGGGTGAATTTTAAAAAAATCACAGTTATATAAATTTTAAATAGTTTAACGGAGTTGTTTAGATTTTATTCTTAAAAAAAACAATAGTAGTTTGGGTGTGCAGTGAAGATGGTGAGTGAAGGAGAATCCCAATGCACAGAGCCAGACAGCAAGGTTGAGACTCATATGACCCCCACCCCCCTCAATAAATAAATATTTTATTTATTCATATTTTATATTTAAATAAATGTCCTCTTCTCCTCCACCTCAACCTCACCAATTCTCAACCTCCTCCATCTGACAACCCCCCACTCTCTCTCCTCCTGACCGTCCGATCCGGATGAATGGGGACCAAGAACGGTCAGAAGACGACGACATGGACACCACCGCCGGATCCAACCGGGGCATCCGCTCCTCCCCCCCGGACTCCCCCCCGCCGTTCTCCGATCGTGTCCTCGAGAACGTCCTCGAGAACGTCCTCCACTTCCTGACCTCCCGCCGCGACCGCAACACCGCCTCCCTCGTCTGCAAGTCCTGGCACCGCGTCGAGGCCCTCACCCGCACCGACCTCTTCATCGGCAACTGCTACGCCGTCTCCCCCAACCGCGCCGTCGACCGCTTCCGCCACGTCCGCTCCGTCTCTCTGAAGGGGAAACCCCGTTTCGCCGACTTCAACCTCCTCCCCCCCGGCTGGGGCGCCCACTTCGGTCCCTGGGCCTTCGCCTTCGTCGCCGCCTATCACACCTCGCTCGAGAAGCTCTGCCTCAAGCGCATGTCCGTCACCGACGACGACCTCTCCCTCCTCGCCCACTCCCTCCCTTCGTTCAGGGAGCTCGTCCTCGTCTGCTGCGACGGCTTCGGCACCTCCGGCCTCGCCGTCCTCGCCGCCAAGTGCAAGTGAGAGAGTCTCCCCTCTCGCCAAACCCTAGATCTAGATTTTGTGTTGTCTGATCTTTTCAGATCTGGAATTGGTTTTCAGGAATTTGAGGGTTCTGGATCTGATCGAGGACGCCGTGGAAGACGACGAAGTCGACTGGATTTCGTGCTTCCCGGACGGGCAGACCCACCTGGAGTCGCTCATCTTCGACTGCGTTGAGTGTCCCATCAATCTCGAGGCGCTCGAGCGCCTCGTGATTCGGTCCCCCAACCTAAGACGCCTCCGCCTCAACCACCACGTCTCCGTCACCCACCTCCGCCGCCTCATGGTCCGCGCCCCTCGCCTCACCCACCTCGGCACGGGATCCTTCAATTCACCGCCGCCGCCAACGCACGCCGCCGCCGACGTCGTCATCCCCATCGTCGACGAGGATCAGGAACTCGATCTCCTCCGGTCTGCTTTCGCCGCCGCCTCCAGTTCCCTCGTCTGCCTGTCCGGGTTCCACGACGTCCGGCCGGAGTACCTCCCGGCAGTGTACCCGGTCTGCCAGAACCTCACGTCCCTCAACCTCAGCTACGCCGGCATCGGCACCGAACAGCTCCAATCCATAATCCTCCATTGCCACAAGCTTCAGAATTTTTGGGTAGCTCTCTGTTCTTCACCACAATTACACTCAAATCTTTCAAATTTTTTATTGGGATTTGTTGTTCAATAGGTTCTTGATTCGGTTCGCGATGAGGGTCTGCAAGCGGTGGCGGCGACGTGCAAGGACCTGAGGGAGTTGCGGGTCTTCCCATTGGAGGCACAGGAGGCGAGCGAGGGGCCCGTCTCGGAGGTCGGGCTGGCGGCGATCGCGGAGGGATGCCGGAAGCTTCGGTCCATCCTCTACTTCTGCCAGTGCATGACAAACGCGGCGGTGGTGGCGATGTCGAAGGGGTGCCCTGACCTCGCCGTCTTCCGCCTCTGCATCATGGGCCGGCGCAGGCCCGACTGTGTCACCGGGGAGCCCATGGACGAGGGCTTTGGTGCCATCGTCCAAAACTGCCGGAGTCTCTCCCGGCTAGCCGTCTCAGGCCTGCTCACTGATCGGGCGTTTAGGTATATCGGGAAATTCGGGAAGTCTGTGAGGACGCTCTCTGTGGCGTTCGCCGGAGACAGTGACGCGGGGTTGACGTACGTTCTTGAGGGGTGCCCAAGGTTGCAGAAGCTTGAGATCCGCGACAGCCCATTCGGGGACCCCGCGGTGTTGTCCGGTGTGGCCCGGTACTACAACATGAGGTTCCTCTGGATGTCGTCTTGCAGTTTGTCGATGAGTGGTTGCTCGGAGGTCGCGAGGAGGTTGCCACGGTTGGTCGTCGAGATCATACGCGATGAGGGCGAGGATGAGGCGGTGGGGAGGCTTTACCTGTATCGGTCGCTTGATGGGCCGAGGAACGACACACCACCGTTTGTTCAGGTTTTATAGGGAAAAGGGCGGCATTTTCATTTGCTGGAATGGCCGAGGTGGTGGTTGAGAAATTCCGACTTGGGATGTTTTCAAAAGCACCTGCTGATTGAATTCTTGCCCTTGGCGGCCTATGCTCGAGCAGTTGGAGAAAAGAAACCTTCTTTGAAATGCTGATAGGTTTCTAGATCGGCATTGCATTGTGTGGTCGAAGGCGATGAAGGCTTCCATCAGAAAGCGATTGAAGTTTTGTGAATTGGTGGGTGTCATGGCTATTCTGCTTTGTTGTATTAGTAGGCATTATTTAGGCATCGCCGATGGTGTTTCCATGAAAGGAAGGATCAGCATGGATGGGGGGCTCTCTCAAGAGAGTTGGACTACACGATGATTGCCAGATGTCATGGATTCCCCTCTACCTGTATTTTCAATCAATGAAGAACAAAGTCGGGAGGTGCTTCAGCTTCGACAGGTTGGGATGGTATTCTGGCTGTTTTGAGAGGTGACCATGCTTTTGCCTTATTTGGATTAACTAGGTGAAATCTTGAACTCTTTTTTCAGTTCCACATGTTAGGGGGTCAAAAATCTCTCTCTGTTTTTTTTAATCTATTTTTTCTTTGTATCTTTTACTTCAAATGGTACTTTCAACTTGATTTCTATGAGAAGCCCTGATTGTTTGATCAAATTGGAACAAGATGATGCCATGGGAGAACTTTTTTTTATTTTTTATTGGTGAGTAAAAAAGAATTTGTATTGCTATAATTGAGTAGTTACATTCAAGAAGTTACAAAGGTGAAAATGGAAAATTTACGTCAGTGATTAGGCTTAAAATGAAACAAAAACGGCCAAAGGAGGGAAGTCTCAACGAATGGAGAACTATTGCTTGTAGGAAATTTTGTTTTTGAAGGATTGTTTGCTTATTTTCCTTGAAATGGGAAAATAGTACTTATTTTAGTGATCATTGCTTCATTAGTGATCAGTGATGCAAGAACAGTTAGTGAATGCCTATGTGAAGGAAACAAACAATGGCTAGTTGGACTTTTTTGAGTGGCCAATACTTAAATCCCCCATCCATGCGTAAGGCCTGCCAATGATTTGTGACGACGTGCGCGCTGAGCCACCCGTTGTTTAGGCAATGATCAATGAAACTAGGGCCACTTAAAACAGTGATTGAACCTTTTTAGTGGGGATTAATTCCTGGGGTAGATTATGCAACTGGCCAGAAATTACTTTTTAATTGGCTCTGATGATTTGCATTCTGGATTAGGTACTGAATCCTTTTTTATCTAACCCGATGAATAGATTCGAGTCTTCTCTGTCTGAGATCGCAAATTGCGCTTTCAGAGACCAACACAGGAGGAATTCAGAACCCCAGCTTTTTCTTTGAATCGAGTGCGACTTTGTGAGCTTTCTGAATGAGTTACTTTCTTGGTGGTGGGGGCGTATCATGGATTGCTACAGACTGCAGATGCATATTAGGACTAATCAACCTGGGGACCGCATGTGGTACGGCGTTTTCGGGAGATTTGCAGTGGTCCCCTGCCCGAGAAGCGTCGCGTGTAAGATTTGGGGGAGGGGGGATGATATCTGTGTAGTACTGTGCATCGATGATGCGCAAATGTTGTCCTTGTGGTCTTGGGGATCGATTTTGTAGATCTTATTTACAGTTCTCTTGTACTGAATGGAGATATTTCGTTAAACAAAGCATGTATATTTTTTACTTCTACGAGTGGGTTCATACAATTCCTTAAAGTATATACTCATTTTTATGAAAATATTTGCTTTGATACATGAAATATACACCTTTATGAGAAATCAAAGCATTCTTCTTGATAAGTTAGCTATCAACTGAAACATTGATACCAACTATATCAGAGGTTTAACAAGTCCCACTGTAGAAAATTAGATGTCTAAGCAGTAATGCCAATCAATAACCAACTTTAAAAAAATGATAGTGTGTTTTTAGAGTGCCATTTAAAAACCATAATCTAACTGCATCTCTATTATAACTTAAAATAATCTCTCTTTCTGAAAGGTTATGTCAATTGAGTTGTTATTCGTATGTAATACATATAAAGTTGTCCATTTAGTTGCATCACATTCACGATGCTTGTTATCCAACATTTTGTATTCATACCATAATTTTATCCATCCATGATGGGTAATACATGCAAATTTACAAAATTATGACCTCATTTGTAGTTGTCACGTTATTAATGTGATATTTGAAATTATCTAATATAATATATATTTTGTTATGTCATCAATATATATATATTTTACTGTAAAAACAAAAAAAAATATTCATTCAATTCACATGAATAAATATTTCATTTTAATATTAAACTTTTTCAAAAAATATGTGAGCTGCAATAAGAACTAAACACATCATTTTCAACATCAATATATTCAAGAGGGCACCTTGAAAGAACTTGTGCAACAATAAGCGGAGTGATGTGCAACAATAAGAACTAGTGCACCCTATCTATTATTTTTAGATCCTTAGCATTTTTCAAGTTTTTTTTGAGTTCCTAAGGCGGTGAATAATTATGTGTAAGTCCCTCAAACCGGATGCTATTCAAAAATATCAAAAATGTCTTCCTGCTCAATTATTTTAGTACACTGTTAACATTTTACAGTACATTGTTAAGTATCTCTAGTATACTATTAACGTTCTCTAATATATTGTTAACCTTTGTATAAAATGTCCTTACCCAATTATTTCAGTACACTGTAAACGCTTCCTATTACATTGTTAACATTCGCATAATTGGTTGAGAATATTTTCAGTATTTTGAATAACATCGGCTTAGAGGGACCTAAAGATAATTTTTCAATGTCTTATGGACCTATAAAGAATTTAAATTTTTGAGGACCTAAAAATATTAGATGGGTGATCACATGGACCCCTAATTATTTTTCCTTTTATTTTTATTTATTAGAGTTTATGCTTAGTACATTTTCAAAATCAAAATTCTCGATCAGGGCATAATAGTTATGATCTCGTATTGAAAAAAGGGAATATGATATGTACAGTGTGCAGCCTCATTTACTGTTCATACTATTTTTTTTCCAAAAGTCATACAGTCTCCTGTTAGTCTTCTATTGAAGTAGATAATATTATAAAAAATGAAGTATATATTGAGATGCACTAATTTATTTATTTATTTTAAAATAAATTTATTTTTACTTCATACACTATGATAGATCTGATATACTATGATAACACATTCATATACTACTCTATCATAATATATAAGATTGCAAAGCGAACTATAAAAAGATTGAGTGTATCGGTGCTCATTGAAACAACTCTAAATTAAGTGTTAAGTGTATATGTTATTACTAATAAAAAAATTGACCCAAAACTAAAAAAAGAAGAAGGATAACTAAGCCTTCCAACACCTCACCCAAACACGATAAGATTACATGTATATTTGCCATTGATTTTAATAAGTTGTGTTTGATTTAGAAATCGGTCATGAATTGGATCATAGGATGCTGAGTTTTTTTCTTCTTTTTTTTTGAGTAAAAGAGGATGAGGACTATTTTGTAATGTTTCAAAAATCGAACCATCAATAAACCAGAGAAATAACCGAGTCAAGGGTCATTGGTTCAACCGAATTTGAACCGTGACATAATTACAATATAACAAATATATTAATTATCAACACTAATAAAAAATATAAAATATTTTAGAAAAACTTTGCATAAAATTTTTATTTGACATTTTATTAGTGTTATCAAGTAATTAATCACAATTTTCACGAATAAAAAACCAATTGGTTTAATCAACTCGTTCCGGTTCACAAAAACCGTCGGTTCATCCGGTGGGTTAATTGAGTTTTATCGATTTTTTATATCATTAGGTTTTAGGGATAGACCAAACCAGATATCAAAATAAGTGAAAGTTTAACCGGTTCAATTAACTGGATCGGGTAGGATTTTGAAACACTGCTATTTTGTAAGCACCAAAATTCAGTTTTTCCCTCTGTCCAAAGGTTAATGGCTCCATTCTTCCAGGTCTTTTTAGCCAAAGGGAACAATCAATCCTCCTTTAACACATGGATCCAAAAAAATATGCCCCAACCATAATCTTTAATAATACCTATTGTTACAAAAATATAGACAATTTGTGACAGCACCGTAGATACAAATGGATGACAACTGCAACACCCACCCAAAATGATAGGACGACAAGTCAAGTCTTATTAGAATCCTTTTAAAAACGTGTGTCCATGCACAGATGTGGATGCAGTGATTAATTGGTAGTTCTGGTGTTGTGAGTTTAGTCCAAATTACTTTTGTTTCTTGAGATGGGGCAAGGAGGATCAAATGATCAAATCATATTCTAATACAAATATAGTAATGTCTTAAGAAGCTTCTTAAGAGCTTCCATTGTATTTGTACTTGAAGATATTTGTCTTTGATTATCTTACACAAAATAATTGTTTCATGCATTAAAAAAAAAGAAGAAAACATTATTTTCCACAGGGAATTCAAAGTTACCTTATTTCATGTGTATGAGCTGGAGAAATAATTGCATTAAAAAATTTCAATTTTGTGATGATCCTGCTATTGTTGTACCTTCAATCCCTAGCCCTTGTAGATCCCACTAAACATTATTTCAGTTTCCCCGCTTAGGCGCTTAAACTTATCGAAGTGTTAGTCCAAAAAAGGCCATCTTTTCAATCATCTTTAATTATTATTATTATTTTTTAAAAATATGAGAATGCCAGTCCAAAATTTGTTTCAAGTCTTGCCAGGTTCATTGCTACTTGTTTCTTTTCCAAATTTGAGTGACGTGTTTAGGGCATGTCTTTTAGGTCAGCAATTACTGACTGATGAAATTCATATATACTTCATATATATAACTAGGCAATTATATTAGAGGTAAATATTAACATGACAATTTAGTTTCAGTTTTCTGGAAACACTCGCATATATAACTTTTTGAAAAATATTCCTTTGCACATCTTCCCCCTTCAAAATAGGTGGTTACTTCTCTTTGGAAAAAAAAAGCTAGTAAGATTGCATGTGATGTGACATTATCATGAAATAATCACTTTAGTGAAGTTCCTCTACCACTATAAGATATGATCCTAAAAATCCATTGATTTTATGACAACTGCCACAACTATGAGAAAACCAATTCGTGAGTGCACTTTTGATAGAAGGAGGCTGAATAACTTTATGTATTGGTAAGAAATTTAAAAGAAAATGAATGAGATGGAATTTTATTTTATTTTTTGGGGCAATGAAAGGATGATTTTTTTTTTTAATTTCTCATTGAAGAAAAGAAATACATGGGAGTTTTGGATTAGGCACTCCGCTGTAAATTTCAAAGCAAGTATTCCATACTGCAAAATGCTATGATAGTTTTAACACGTTTTGAATATTTTAAAATATATATTTATCAATAATAAGTCATGAAATATGCATCATCAAGTAGAGAGTAAGAAGAACCACTAACTACTTCTACATATAATTACTCACTTTCTAAACAACTACCTCACCAAGTATGCCAATTTTACTTACCATCCCTGATAAATATTATATTTTAGTTATAAACATAATCAAATTGTAACCCTTTTTTTGGGTCTAAAACCCTTTATGGTCTATAAATTCCAACCTGGGGAGGAGAGTTTCAACAGATCCATCGACTAGATTTGATTTGGTTTTATTATATGAAGCTTATGCTTCCTTATAATTAATGTTATAGTTTGGTTTTAATTTGTTAAATAAAATTACGCCTCAGTTATTCTTTTAATTATTCTCCATTCTTCTTAATTGGAGCATCTTCAGTGATCAGTTTGCATCAGCTCTCATTAACCATACCTTTTCTTCTTAAGGTTATGTCAACCACAAAAAAACAGTACTAACATACAGAGAAATAAAACACCAAACATGTCAAGCAACCACAACTTGGATTTGATTTGCTGTTCATATCTGGTGGGTTTGATTTGACAATGATTATGAGAGACTTACTTATAATAATAATAATGTTAATAATATCTCTCACGTTTGAGAAAGAGTTTGATCGACTTTTGAAGTTCAATAAGAGTTTCAATTTTTTCAAAAAATAAAATAAAATCATAAAAAAGAGATTTTTTTTTTTTTGATATCGGAGGGACTCCCCGTGGCTGACAGGTGGGTAAGTCAGCGCCAAGACTCGAACCCAGGACCTATCAGTAACACCGCTAAACCCTGAACCGTTGTGCTATGGACACTGGAGACAAAAAAAAAAGAGATATTTAGGTATCTACAAAAATATGTTTTGTAAAAAAAACTTATTTAAAAAAATTAATTTAAATGAAAAACTGTTTTTCCAAACTCACAGTTTCAAACGAGTTGAAAAAATATGTTCACATAAATCAGCTTTTGAAATTAATTTTATAAAACACATGTAGTTTTTTTAGATTTCTAAAAACTGTTTTTCATATAACTAAAATTTGTATTTAGCTTTCTTTTGTAACAATTATAAATGCTTTCAATATGAGTTTTTATTAAATTAATTATTAAAAAATATATATAATCTATAAAAACAGTTCAAACTGGCTTTCACACTGCACAGAGAGTTTTTCTGGATAGAAAGAAAACATCCTCAGAACAAAAATGCACCCAAATATCTTCTCATCACATGCATTAATAAACAAAAATCTCACAAAAAGACAAGCCACACCTAAAAGATGAGCTTTTAATTTTCCTCACAACCCCTTATTTTTTCAAGGGTCAAAGACATCTAAGTCCTTGTAAACATACATAAATCCATATAAGTCCTTATAAACTTGTAGTGGGACATATACGTCCTTTAAACTGTTATGGTTAGCCAATTTAGTCTTTGAGTTAAATTTCCTTCCAATTTAACAGAATATTTTTAGAATATTCCATCCTTATAAAACTAAACACCCATATAAGTCTCTAAAAACATTGAAAAAGACACATAGGTCATTTTTAAATAACTAATTTGCCCTTCAGCCTATTTTCACTTTCTTCTCTTTTGCATTCCTCTCCGTTTTTTTTAATAAAGAAGATTACTTTATCTATGATCCGATTTTAATCTAAATATTCAGATTTAAGATAGATCAAATCCAATAAATAATATCCAAAGAATATAAGAACAAACTAGAATGCATTAAAGGTTGGAGAAAGCTTTGTGAGGACGCCCTGTGACTCAGACGAAGACTCCATTCGCCGTAAGCTTCAACAGAAATCACAATAGAGATGTATTTAGGTTTAGAGGGTAGAATAGTCAAATTACACCCATAGTTAATTCTAACCCTAAGTGAGTTAATAGAAGTTAACATTAGGGATTTATATGATATTTTTTGTGTTTATAGGGACATGTATGTCCTACTCCAAGTTTACAAGGATTTATGTGGCTTTATAAGTGTTTGTAGGGACTTAGATGTCTTTAACCCTTTTTTCAAACTCTGCCTAATTCTTGTCTCTCTGTAAACCTAACATCAATAATAAATACACCAAGAGACACCTGTACTGAAAATTATCACACATGTAAAAGGAAAAAAAAAGGGACACAATGGTAGTGCATTATATTGTGCAAGAGAAGAAGAAATCCACGTTGCGTTCGTTGAAAACAATTTTTTTTTTTGAAGTTTTTTTCTTTTAAGAAAAGATAAACATTTGTTATCAAATTACATCTAAAATCTTTGAATTCTTTGAAAACATCTTGAATCCATGATAGAAAAATAAATTCTGAATTCTTTGTAAACAACTTGAATCCATGAAAGGGAAATAAAAACTCGAAAGTCTTTTTACCGTACAAGTAGTGATATTTCTTTTATAAACTATAAATTATAAAAAGATAGCCATTTAATTAGGTAGCGTTTGAAAAAAAATTTAACTGTAATTTTATTTTTTGGACAATAAAAATCACAAACATGTTTCTAAATGATTCCAAAAGACTAGTTTAATTAAAAAACCTATTTGATTTTTAATATACAAAAATAATTTTAAAAAAATAAAGAAAGTGAGCTTCTAATAATCAAGTTTCATTAAATTACTTTATTCGAAATCATATTTTTTTCAAATGCGCTTTCAAACACAATTTTAATGCTGTTTGGATAGTGGAATAAGTGGAGAATACAATAAAATAAGAGTGAATAAATCCAAAAACCTGATTGTATACAATAAACAAGTGGGGGTAACTATGTTACAGAAGATGTGAAAAAACTAATATTGGTATTGCAGGCTCATTTGGATTTATGTTATTTCACTTTGATTTATTCCATTGATATAAATAAACTTATATATCAATCAATATATCATCATCTTTCATAAATCAAGAGACACATTTAAAATTATTTTTCATCTTCTATAAATATTTACAAACATCTTTTCATTTTTTATTCATAACTTATTAATGATCAATAAAAAAAATATTATTATATTTTTCAATGAGAATAATTAAAAACACAAAAAATGACTTTGTTAAAATCGTCTAAATAGTGGAACACAGTGGCAAAATTACAAGTTTTTTTAAAATAACATGAACATTCTAGAAAAAAAACCTTTTATGATCTAAATCAACCTATTAAACATGCTTCTGTATACCCCGAAAAAAAAAGCACTAGTATTGCAATTTTGCATTGTATTAATTGTCAGAAGTCCGATGTTTATTGGACGATTGTGATTGGAGGTTGGAGAAGATATTTTGTTTGGTGAGAGGGACTCCTTGCACTTGCAACTGCTCCTATAAAAAGGCAATCATATCCACCTGTTGAATATTTTGTATGGACTTTTAGGAGATGCTCAATCATTTCAGTCCCAACTTTATAGAGAGAGTGAAAGAGAGAGAGGGAGGACCCTCCAATGACTTCAAGGGCCATGTTGTGAGGATCTGAAGGGGTTGTGAGGATCTGAAGGGGTCCTTTAATTTGTATCTTTCTTTCTTGGTTTGTTTGCAAGTGGTTTCACTGGAGCTCAACAACCACACCTCTGTTTATGAGGAGACAAGAATCACCAATCACAGGTTGTTTTTTGAGTCACTGTTGTAACTCAAGAAAAATAAAAACCAAAGTATTTCCACTCAAATTTCAAACATGGTTTCAATCTCAATCTCACTCAGAGACTGTATAGATACACCACCTTATCTGGAAGAGAAAAGCTGCCTGTACTAATAACCCACTTGTTTGTGTGTAGTGACCGACCACGTAGCTTTAATAAAAGTGTGTTTTTTCTAAGTTTTTTTTATAAATTAAATTCTAATTATTTTTTCAACCTCTTATTTTTAAGTCCTTTCAGTATATCAAAACAACCTACATTAGTGGTTGTATTTTTCTTCAGGTCTTCCCATCTAATTACATGTCCGCGTGTTCAGGTTGGATGACAACTAGTCTTCCACCAGTGTAAATAAAAAATATTTTGAAAATGTTGCACACAACCAATGCTCTTAATTTCTTTCAGTCCATTAATATATCATGTTAAATATAATAATAATTTTTTTAATAATGATTAAATAAATCGTTTGTGAAATTCATTATATAATTACATATAAAAAAAATATGTTACAATTAAAAATGAGTTGTTTTACGTATATATCCCTCAACTAACCCTGTATTGAAAAAAATGAGCAACTACTCCCACCACCTATACTATCACACTCACCCCTTAATTTTTTTTTGTTGAGGTGGTGGAATTAGGCAATTGGGAAGGGAGGAAAAAGGAAAAGAAAAAAGGAGGGGGGAGCCGGGAGGGGGCCCTCTCCGCACAACCGCCGCACCCCTCTCAGTTCTCTCTCTCCCTCTCTTGGCTCGGTCTCCGCCCTGCCATCTTTTTGGCCACTGCTATCTCTATCCCATTGCCTCCTCCAGCCGCTGCCCTCCTCCACCCCTTTTCATTCCCCCCTCCCCTCCTTCCCAGATTATTCAATCTCACCACTTAATTTTTTTTGGGGTAGGTGCAATCTAGGTGGTGGGAGTAGTTATTTTATTATAAAAATACTTCATTTGAAACTCTAAAATCAACAATATCACACTCATGTACAATTTAAACTCCCTTGAATGATATTATTGAAAATAACAAATTATCATGAATATTTTGTTAAAATGTGATTTTTAAGAGTATATATATAAAAAACCATTAATATTTGGTGGATATGGATGATATTATGATTATCCAATTTGTATTTTGATAAAAAAAACAAGAATTAAATTATTCATAAACTTCTTTAAAAATTTATAACTTTTCAAATATAACTCAAATTGGGAAATTGGGGTAATCAATGGCTTGTTGGAAAGAGTTTTGCGATATATACTTATAACTATGGATTAATTTTTTTCCAAAAATGATTATTTCATGATGAAAAATGAGATCAAACATTGAACCTCATATTTGACCTGAAATTAGCTATTTATCGCTCATATTATATGATTATCTCAATCAAATCTAATATAAAAAAATGATGATGTGGCATGATCACTACCATTCATTCAATATATCTTTTAAAAAGATATTTGCGTGATAAACTTAAGCAGAAAGTTGAAAACATTTTTTATTAGGAATATAGACAGATTAATTTGTAATCTTATATGTAAAATATGATATTGGGATAAATATATCGTATTTAAAACCCAAGAATATGTGAAATTCAATAAGATAGATATGATAAATATTTCATATCATCCTTTAAATATAATGATATATTGTTTTTCATTCTTACCCTTAATCCAAATAATAAAGATCATAAAAAAATTAAGGGTAACATAAAAAATGAAAATGCTACAAAGAAACAAAGTTAAAAAATTAAACACTTCCGGTTAGTAGATATATAGATATAGATTTATATATAATGATTAACAATATACAAGACTTACCTATGCACATAATGTGCATAACAATGTATATGGTTAACATAAACTATGTACAATGGATGAAAAACGTTATATTTGTTAATAATACACACAAAGTGCATAACAATGTGGATAGGATGTATAACAATGTACAAGTAATATTTAACGGGGTAAACATAAAAAAGGGGACGAAATGACCTTGAACAGCTAACCCATAGTGTTTTAATATGTCAAAAAAATTCTAGTGACTTTAAAATAAGAGGTTGAAATAAATTACTTGGAAATAGTATCCTTTTCTTGAAAAAATATTAGGAACAGTACGGCATACAATCACATCAATTCTAGCATGTTTTGATTTTCTTTTTAATTAAAAATATATGTTTCATACGACGAACATTATTTTTTCATTAAATTGAGTTATGTACTCCATTCAATTGTATGGATCCATTAGAAAAACAATATGGGAGGGGGTTGTAATTTTAATATGGATCTTTTTTTATATTTTATTTGTGGTGCAACAAATAGTAACTTATAATATTCATTTTTTTCACATTTAATTAATTAATTAATTTTGAGAAATGGTGCTTTCCAAATTTAATCTCTTGATCTTTTATCTTTGATCACTATACCAAATAATAAGATCATAATTTAAATATAATTCCATCATCAATTATCTATTTTATTTTACCCAAAATATGAACGTTTTCAAGTTTCAATTTTACTGAGGTGATTGAGTTATTGCATACAACATTTTTAGATGAAGTTAAAACTATATAATGATTACATGTAGTGAGTCCAAGACCAAGCAGTACGCAATCATTCACCAAAATTTTTATAATAAATGACCATCGTAATCTATTAGACTATTTAAGTAATAAATTTTAAAATGGTAGTTCAAATGAACTAGATATATGAAAGTGTTGATAATCTTCTAGGCCACCATTTGAGTGACGGGTTAAGAAAGAATAAGGATGGTATAAGAATAAATAGAGAAAAAAGATGTTTGTTTACAGAGTATAACTTATTATTAGTAAGCTAATTTAAACAAGCATAAGAGTATAACAATTTTAAGTAATTTTAGGATAGACTATTCCGTTTATCTATTTCTATGGATAAGTGGGGCCCACCTACTAATAAAAAAAATACATTTCATCACATCAAATCACCTATCAACACCACTTATACATCAATAGGCCTCACATGTTAAATCAACTTTTTACACCTTATTTATATTTATTCTTCATCAACCAAACAACTCAACCTTTATTTTTACGTTTTCCAATGGAAAAAAAAAAACATAACCAAACAAAAAATTTCATGTAAAATTGTTATCTATATTGAAATAATTATCTATCCAGAATAACTCAATTCCTCAATCCAAATAGAGGCTAGATGAAAAGGGGGCTCCAATGGATTCTAGATCCCATCGATTTATTGGAATTCTTAGAATTCTTGTGGATTTCCTTTTATAATGACAATTATACTCATTTATTAGTAACAGACTTCAAAAATATAATTCATGTCCAGGGAAGTGATTCGGTGCGGGAATGCGGTCGTGCGGGAAGCGATCACGGGCCGTCGATCACGGGTCCGTCACATCGGACGGTCAGGGGCGATTCATCTCGACCGTTGAATGCGATGGACCCGCGATCGAACGATCGACGTCGTTTCCCACACGCCCGCATTCCCGCACTGAATCACTCGACTATTCATGTCCATAATTAAATATAACAATCACATTCCCCTTTTTTGGATATTATTATTATGCTACTGGTTTTCATACTTAAATAAATGGATTTTTAGTTTTAAGTCCCTATAAACATGCTTATTTAGGAATCGGTCTCTCACTTCTTCATATTTCTTTTTAAGTCTCCATATTTAACCGCCTATCTAGTTTTTAGCCCATCCGTCAAACGTCCATCCATACACCGTTAATTTATAAAATGTGATTTTATTTTTAAGTCCCTGTAAACTATATTATTTAGTGTTAAGTCCCTGTAAATTATGTTATTTAGTGATCAGTCCCTGTAAAATATGAAGAAGGGAGGGGCAAATCATTAAATAACATAGTTTACAAGAACTTAAAAATAAATCACATTTCACAAATTAACGGTGTATGAACGAACGTTTGACAGATGAACTAAAACCAAATAGTTGGATAAATATGAAGACTTAAAAAAATGAAGAATGAGGGATCAATCACTAAATAAGCATGTTACAGGGACTTAAAAGTAAAAATCCCTTAAATAAAATGTAACACACAGTATTACTCTTGTTTTGTGTTTAGTTATATATGTTGTTATTTTATTTAATTTTACTTATTTTTAATATTGAACATTTTATGGTGTTGATTTTAGTTGTGAGATTTTTAGATATATGCACAAGACTGGTATTGATGGTATTTCAGTATTTAAACTTTGTTTTTCATCATTTTTCATTTAAACCCAACACTAGAAAATGAATCTAGATGTGGATATTAATCTTTTCGGTTCACCAAAGTTTCCATTATATTTTACATGAGTGAATTTAACATTGAAAAATGATTCCAGGTAAGAATACATTGGTAAAACAAAAGGATTGATTGAATATGGTTCCTGATAAAACAATTCTTAATAAAATAATTCCTACTAAAACGAATCCATCCAAATACAATGATTCCTCCTAGCCGTAGTTATTCTTCTTGGGTTGTTTTTTAAGGCAGATTTTGAGGTTAAATCATTTTATTATGGTTCCTATTAATACAAAATAGCCTTTAATCAGTCTTATTAATATATCAAAATCAAAACTCCACTGAAGTTAAGAAAAAAAAATGATTCTAGCATCAACCCCCACTTCCAATTCGATCCCAAAGATACAACTGAAAACTAGAATCAGCCAAAAAAAAAATAGAGACAAATACATGCACTTTTATTAACAAAATAAAATTAGTGTTTTTTTCATTAATTATCATATTCCCTGACTGTTTCATGAATAATAAGTGACTTGTTACACAATATTTTTGTCAAACCCCAATTGAAGTTTCATATGCATTGATAGAAAATTAACAGAACATATAACTCACATTAATAATGTATGAGTTTCGATATAAATTTTTTACATTTTCTATAAATACATATAAACAATTAATTGGAGTGTGTACTTCATTATTTATAAAAACATGTTTTAGAAATCCAAAACACATATAAGAATCGGGCATGTACATAACATGGATAAACTTTAATCATGAAGATAACATGAGGGATTTCGATATAAATTTTTTACATTTTCTATAAATGCATCTAAACAATTAATTGGAGTATGTACTTCATTATTTATAAAAACATCCACCTCATTAGATAATGTATACTATTTTTAGAAATCCAAAACACATATAAGAATTGGGGCTGTACATAACATGGATAAACTTTAATAATGAAGAAAACATGAGGGAGGAAAAACTGTAGAAGTTAAACCCAATGATAAATTTGAATAAAACTTTAATTGTCATATTTGAGGGAGGCAGTTATAGTTAATTGCACTTTATATATCTAAAATAATAACTATATTTTAATAAAATAAAAAAAATATCCAAACATAAAAAGTGAATAGCAACCAAATAGAAAATCATTTAATTCAAGCTATCCACGAACCAAACAGATGTGTGATAGAAGTGGGAAGCAATTGAGAATTTGTCTAGACAAGTTGTATATTTGCCTAATGTGTGTATATATTAACAAACTGTGTACATAGTTTGTGTGTGTCTCAAAAAATGCGTATATTTATTTGTGACCAACTATTACTTGCTATTTTTAATAGCAAAATCTGGGTAAAGATGGAGGGAGCTTTTACAACATTTATAAACATTTCCTCATAATTTATACACTATTTCCACTAGATTTTCCCTGAGTCATTTGTTTCATATACCTCATCAAGTCCATGACTTGAATTACCTACCACACGTGAGTATAAAAATACCTATAAAGAATCTGCTGTACAAACCATTTTTCATAAAAACCTCGATCTTATTCAGTTTCCTCTCAAGGCATCACCTGTCTTTTGGCCACCAAGAGGAACTGCTTTTTTTCCCATCAAGTCACACAAATTTGTTTTGTTGTGTGTCATAGGACTTCAAAAACAGTTCTTATTTTGGAACTCACACACACACAAGGAAGAGAATAAAAAACCAAAACAATAAATGTAATTTCAACAGTCATCAGTTTTGGCTTGAACTCTACTTGAGGTGGACATTCAGAATCTCAGATTGATTGATCTGCAAAGCTTAAACAGACAGTACAGGTAGTCCCCTCTTATCCTCCCTTTTCTCTTTCCTTCACATGCATAGCATGTGTTAGGCTGACTTGTTTAATTTCAGTTGTTGTTTCTATCCAGGAAAAAAAACAAAGAATACCTCTTTTGAGCCTCCTTGCTGTACTTCACAATTATTATTCTATAATGAACATGGCTCTACTGTTTCCTTTCCCTATCATTCTTTAAGGAACCAGTTGCACAAAAAAGGAAAAAAAAACACTGTTTCACCAAAGCTGGGTCCCAACATCCTGTTCATTGCAGGGTGATTGAAAGCATTGGATCTCCACTTAAGATTCTGTTTCAAATGGGGACCTATGATTTAAATGAACAAAAGAAGGAATCTGCAGAGGCAATGAAAGCTTTGGGGACGTCCATCATACAATTTTTCAGAAATGAATAAACAAGATCAACATTGGTTTGAGAAAAAAAGAGGGTGGGGGGCCACATTACGGAGCTGTTGAATGTCAATCAAATGTCTGCATTTTGATTATTAAAATTAACTTATCAGCAGCTTTGGATTCTGGAATTCTATCATTCAAGAAACAACATTACTTATGATTTATTTTAAACAAAGAGAAAGAAAAGTTGGCATGCAGAGGAGGAAAGTAAATATGGTCAATGTGAATAAGTTGTGTTGCGGAGAAGATACCGAGAAAACTAGTCATGGGGCCAGTCTATCAATGTGCCATTCTTGCCTTCCATCTACCTCTCTGAGGGAGTATTGCAGTCTGTCAAAGACAACTAATACTGCATTAAAATTGAAGTTGGAACATGGATGCATCATATTAATCAGAAGGGACTGCAGGGAAGCAGTTATGACTCACCGGTCATGCAAGCGAGATGGCTGTCCTTGCCAGAATTCAAAGAGCCGGGGGATAAGCCTATAACCTCCCCAGTACTCTGGTTTGGGAATCACACTTCTGCACATTCACAACACCAGTGCAAGCTCAGTCTTCCATTGACATTCATTAACTAAATTCTGTTGTGACTATAGTGTTGCAGAGGATTGTAAAATTGACCATGTGGGGGTTATAGACATGATCAACCCACTGGCCAATCAAGAGAATCTGGGTGGATTTGAGGCCATAAAATTTGATGATGCTGAAATTAGATAGAATGGACTTGTTTCTTGTTTTCTGTTCTTGTTGCCAAAAAATTCTCCACAATTACCAATCACAACAACAACAAAAAAAGCTTCATAACTCTAGGCAAGAAAGAAGAATAGCCTTGTCAAATGAGAAGAATGCAGAGATTCCAATATTTTGTATATAAGTTATGAATTTTGACACTGGGTTCTCTTATATTAATAAATGTAGTGGTTGAAGGGTTCTGCTTGTCTGAAGGATATGTTATTTCTCTTTTCCACATTTACTAACCAGTTAATGAGTCAAATTTTACCAGGATGGCTGTATTTGTTGTGATCTTAGTACACACTTGATTTGACAACTCTTGGTGAAAGTGTTTAACATACAAAATCAAAATGGGCAAATCATTTGATATATAATACACAAGCACTTATATGAATTATGTATTTTACGCTCACTATTGCATGTTTGAATACAAGATAGCATATATTTTCTCTGTCAAGTCTTAATCGACAATACAATCAGACATTGATAGCAGCACTACTTCACATGCAAGGGCGTACAAAAACAGACGTGTTTCACAGTATCTAATGGAATGTGATGTCTTTGCTTGTAATCAGACAAACTGGTGAGGTCCACATGATCTGATAGTATGTGCTTGGAAATCATGCTTACAATAATGTGTGTGAGTGCATGCATGCCAAAATAGGTGGTCAAAGCCCCTTCAGACTCAGTTTTGATGCTTATATGTTACCTAGATTCTTCATGCACTCTTGCCTCTCCCAGCTAGAGTCCTAGAACATCACACAACATGTATACACATGAAGCAGTCTAAAAAACTTTTCAACATTTTAAATCTCAGTTTTGTATTGGTAATGCATTGGTGTCCGGTTTTCTAAAACTGATGCACAGTCCAGAAGGTTGTTTTTATTGTTCTTTGTTCATATACATACATCAACAATTGCTATGCGACACAATCATTATACGAGTAAAACAATGCTAACCAAACATTGTAACAGCTCATTCTCATAAACATTCGTGATGTGAAACAATCACAATCTATTATTAGTTTCAGAAAAATGCAGCATCTCAAGGATAGTGGTGTCACATCATCAAAATGCTTCAAAAAATGTGCAAAGTGTTTGTCTAAGATTTTCCTATATTGTGTACATGGAATGATGCTATGGTGGTTTAGACCCATGTATATACTGTATTCCTATACAAAGCGTGCCTCAAAAACTGTCACCATAGTTTGAAGTGCAGCCGCACAAACCAATAAATGCAACTGCACGTGCAGATGAGCGACCCCGAGCGTACATCCAACACCATATACTGCGCATGTGCCGCCAAAGTGCGGCCAGGTGTGGGGCATATGCGGCCATGTGCGGCTAAGCGTTCGAAACCAGTTCGATCGGGGTTTGAAAGTAGAGAGAGTGTTCAAAATAAATTTCGAACGGACTTTGAACAGTAAAACCCCCCTTTGGTTTCGAATTTTCATTTGAACGGTAATTCGAATGATAATATATTGTTTAAAATCCGTTCAAATGACAATTCGAACGTATAGAGGACGTTCGAAGTTCCGTTCAAACCCCAGTTTGAACAATTGCCACATGTTCGGTACATGCGGCCGCATATGTCATGTGTCGATTCCATCACACATGCAGTCCGCACATGGTTTTGAACTATAATTGTCACAGATGGTAAGCCTAAGAAAGCCATCCGAAAAAGATGTTTTCTGGATCTTCCAGAATACACGTCCTCTAACATTACACATTAATCTACTTGTCATCACATTCACAAAGCGAGCCTCAAAGCCTTTTGAAACCAAAATTGTCACAGATGGTAAACCTAAGAAAGCCATCAGCAAAAAATGTTTTCTGGATTTTCCAGAATACACCTCCTCTAACATTACGCATTAACCTACTTGTCATCACATTCACAAAGCGTGCCTCAAATCCTTTTGAAACCAAAATTGTCACAGATGGTAAACCTAAGAAAGCCATCAGAAAAAAATGTTTTCTGGATCCTCCATAATACACCTCCTCTAACATTACACATTAGATCCGTACATCAGTTAATAACCTTCTCCTATTCCACCTTACAGCGTGTACATGGTCATGTTACTGGATGGTTGGTAAATTCCTGCCAATTAATCATCTGACGCAGATTACCAATTGACTCTTACTGATAGTTTCCTTGAAGTTCTGGTGTAGCCCCATCACATAAACCCCATGCTGAACCAGAAAACACAACTCAACTAAATGGACTGATTTTCGATCGTCAGGGATTCACTTTATGAATATTCCTATGCCATGAATAACCAACAACCATACATGTTAGAATAAACGAAAAGGGATTTTTCTTATTATATTAGAGAAGCCAAAGACTCTATTTATAAATACATAAAAGAAAACCTAAAATACCAGAAAAGAAAACTAGGAAAATTAGGAA
The DNA here is from genome assembly GCA_030737845.1 of Acorus calamus. Lineage (NCBI taxonomy): Eukaryota > Viridiplantae > Streptophyta > Magnoliopsida > Acorales > Acoraceae > Acorus > Acorus calamus. The sequence continues at coordinate 28,556,704 of CM060869.1, read as the reverse complement.
ACTAATAATATCATAATAATGATAATAATGAATCAATAGTAATAGTGATAATAATGAGTCAACATTTTCATAATAATGACTATTTAACACCTCCTCTCAAACTCTGAAGGGTAGAACCCTTAGAGTTTGCACAAAATAACAAACACCCCCAATAATCGAAGAAATCGATTCTGTGAATTGATAGTCGTCATCTGTCTTTTAGAATCCATCACTTCGCTCCCACTCTTCTTGAGTCAGTCAGAGTCGCTCCTGCTCTTCTTGAGTCAGTCGGAATCGCTCTCACTCATTAAGTCAATCAGAGTTGCTCCTGCTCTTCTTGAGTCAGTCAAAGTCGCTGATCCACTAGATCAGATAACGCGTGTATGAGATCTAGAGGTGTACCGAGGGCTTGTGGAGGCATGAGTAGAGGCTGCGAACACGGATACGCTCTAGAGGTGTGCGGAGAGACTCTCGTGGAGGGCAAAGTGGTATTATACAGCGGAGAGAGAAGAAGAACGACGACGCAAACGAATAGGGTTCACGCGAGAAGCAAACAAAGCAACCAAAGAAAAATATGAATACCAAGAGTCCTCCCCTGCCCCGATTGCCCCCGCCCCGATTGAAGATTCCTCAATCGGAGTAGGGAAGAAGAAACAGAAAATATTTGTGGATCTAAAATTTCTGAGGTAGCTCTTATACCATGTTAGAATAAAGGAAAAGAGAATTCTTCTTATTATATTAGAGGAGTCAAATACTCTATTTATAGATACATAAAAGAAAACCAAAAATACCAGAAAAAGAAACTAGAAAAATTAGGAAACTAATAATATCATAATAATGATGATAATGAATCAATATTAATAATGATAATAATGAGTCAATATTAATAATGATAATAATGAGTCAATATTCTCATAATAATGACTCTTTAACAATACACAAATATAATGAAGCAAGATTTGATAAAATGGAATAAAGAAGAATGACATGATATTGATCAATGCCCAAAAAGGTAATGAGATTAATGAGATTCTTATATGTCACCCTTTAAGTTGATACACTATCTTCACGAGGCAGAAGACCACAACCAGTTACTATGATTAATGAGATTCCGTTTGACTTTATCAGATTCATGGCCAGTCATGGATTTCCATGAGTTACTATACGAATCATTTTCAAGGTAATTAAAAGGCACAAGATTATTAGAGCCCCTAACAGAAAAGGACCACTCTTTATATAGATGTTGCATGCCTCATGGAGACATTCAAGATGAAGAACCACATTAGAGGAGCATCACATGTTAAAGTCAAGCATTGTAACATGGTATTCAACTTCATATATGGTACTTGGATCATGCCCATGCAAAAAAGAATAATTTAATTGTATAAAAGACTTTTGTAGGGACCTTCATTTTAGTTAAATTTTACTAAAAGATTTAGAATATACCCATAGTAGATGCTTCACATCCTCCATCACCATATCAATACAGAGGTAATGTAGGTTCATATAAGCAACAAAGAGGTAAAATAACATGGATGATGGTATCGTAATGCATATCTCAGTATTGCTTGAAACAGGGAAGTCAAACATACTAAAGGACAATGGAGTATCCAAAGAAAGCATGCATCTAGTATTAGCAGGCATAGTCAAGAAATAGAAGGGTAGGAGTATTTATATGGAAGCAATTTTAAAAGATCAGTTAAGCGCACCCATCAGAATATTTTTCTTCCAACTCTTTGTACAGATTGTGAAGTACATGCCTTCCGTTTACTACAGTGCTCTGCAATCAAATATCAGCAATTAATATTCCTGCACCTTCATACTTGATGAATATATCATGGAAGTTGACCCCTGCATCAAATCACACAGGAATAAAGAATGTGATATGGACCTGCTTGCTAACTATTGCTCCAATTTGACTTCCTCTGGGACGGCTATGGAAGTAGCTCTCTGATTCTTCATCAGAAACTTTCTGAACATTCCCTTCTATTCTTACCTACAAGTATGTAGCAACAAAATCAATAAATCCAATTGGGAAGATTGCACGGAATGAATTAATCTAGGAACATGACTGCTCGATCTTCTGATCTATAATCATTGCAGTTTTGAATTCCTATCCTAATTTGATGATGCCAAAGCTATGAAAGAGACGAAGGGAATAAAAGATACGGGACTCGTTTACAAAAGAAGGGAACTTGGTTAAAATTTTAAAAAATAAATATATTAATATTAAATAATATAAAAATTCTGCTGGTGCTTGGGGTTTGTGCCCCATGTGAATTTGTAGATACTAATGGCTGCCTGCTTGCATATATCTCAATCCTGTGCTACAACATGGAAGCTGTGTGTACAACACGTCATTGAGCATTCTATAATTGAACATTAATTAATGATAAAAAAAATTACAAGCAAACTCTAGGATATAAAATGCTTATATTCCAGAAAGCCTTGAAACCAGATAATTAAAAATACAGATAAGCTGCTTTTTCCTTTGTTCTTTTTCCTAATTATTAAGTGAAATCATACTACACAAATATCAAATGTGACCGCACTACAGCTTTGGCTGGTTGTTTTTGACAGTTCGATGTTATGCATTATGTTTAAAGCATAAACCTGAATTATTATCCAAATCTGCTATGGCAACTCACTTCATGGAGAGGTTAGCATTTGACCCAACTACAAGGAAAACACACTAAATTTATCAGATAATTAAAAAGTCCTTTCAATACCAAACTACCTTTTGGCAGATTGGCTGAGGCATCCCCTCTTCACTGATCATTTCGATCCTTACTCTTGTTGATAGAAAATGATTTAACCAGGGAACAAAATAAAACACAGTTACATACCAAACAAAGTCATTCGGCAATAAAGAAGGCCAGCATTAACAAGGGAGGCAAGTACATATTGAATCTCAAAATGAGGAATATTCAAGGTCTAGGAATTATGTTATATAATTCATTAATTTTTATCAGATTGTTAGGGAAAATTTGGGGAGCTAGGAACTGGTTAAGGTTCTGGGTTGGGGGTTGCATTAACTTCTGGTTTATCATTACTGGGTGTATATGGGATCATATGCATAGTATCTTTCTCCTTGTATGCTTCTCCAGTTATAAATTGTTGTTCTCTAGAAAGAAGGAAAAAGCCACAACTGAAATTGATTTTATTAATTAATATTTTCCCCTAATTAAATATATAAAAACAAAGAATAGATACAGCATGGACAACATGCAAAGTAGACTTGCAAATGAACGCAAACTGTCATGAAAAACTTCCAAACGTGGAAGTGCCCAGGTGGACAATATTCCAGATGCAATTCAACAGTCTTTCGAGCCAGGCATAAGCATTTCAGATTATCCCATGAGTCCATAGAATAGAAGTTAACATAAATGGTAAATATTGTGTGTTGAACAAAGATGTCCAAGTGACTGGAGAATATGGTGCTTCTTGAAAAGTAGTTTTAAAAATGACTAATTTCTACCAAGAGAAGTCCAATAACCTGGCGATTTAGACCAGCCCAATGGAAAAGAAGTGAGGCATGTGGATTTTCAGCCAATTCACGGGCTTTTCTACTTCCATAGTTGGTGTACCTATGAAATGAAATAAACACGGTATGACAAAAGAGTTTTAGCACATATATTACTCATTTTATGCATAAAACCAACAACAAATATTGTTAGCATCTGCATAAGTGAATATTGTTGGAATTTATGTAAGATAACTATGTTACCAAATCAACAAACTTACCAAACAAATCCTTGTTTCTCAACTCCTTTTAGCAACACTATTCTTGAGGATCTGCACGTGAGAAACATCATATAACACACGAACATGGCATAATCTCAAGCAATATGTTTCGCATGGTCAGCTTATTAAATAGATATCGACTGTATATCTACACAGAAAAGCATGGAAGGGAAAGTGGTATACGGATATCCATCTTTGCTCGATGTTGACAAAGCCATTGCATTTGGTTCCCGCAGGTTAGCAGCAATAGCATCATCAAACCATTCAGAGAACTGCAAAATAACTAGTTGCTTATAGCACATGCAAGAAAAAAATTCACATAGACATAGTAAATCTTAAGTGCAAGCCTAAATAATGTTAATCAGTTCTAATTTTGTGACGTGTGCACATATAAGTTTTTACATTGTGAAGCTATTCTGATAGATGTACCTGATCTAATGGGTCTTTCAACACTTGATCTTCCACAAATTCAGGAGAAATGTAATTCTCTCTTAAAGCTGAAATGTCTATTGATGGAGGTTTCCCGATTCGTACACACATAGAAGTGCCAGGATATGGTGGGAGGTGGAGGCCATACTTATCTTTAATGGAAGGAGGGACAAATCTACCCCCTAGAAAGTGGTGACCACAAAATTTCTTCGCACCAAGCTTTGGAGCAGTTAATGATACCTAAATCACATCAGAATTTAGAATATAGGTTTCTACAACAAAAAACAAATTGGCCAAGGATACTGTATGCTCTATTGAACTGTTAAGTCAATTTATGACACAAACCAGCATATCAGGTTTAATCCCTTCCTCATTTATATCTCCTTCTTCGACGTGCCACCCAGAAGGTATATCCACCGAAACAATAACTGGTGATTTCTGGCTTGGAGATATGAGACCACGCAGATAAATGAGCCTTTGGATAAGATCATCAAAAGGTGGCCTTGGTGTACCTGTGTGTAGGATGAAATTGTTATCTGCAATACAAAGTACATATAGAAACTTCTCCATTGAAACATTACCCAAGCTAACATATAAATAATTGGGAAGTTCCAAGTTATTGGAATAATTTACTAGTGAAGTCATGATTTACCCAAATTTACATCTCCATCAGATATAATTCAAGTTAGTTTGAGCATTCCACTAATTGCATTAGAACACATTAGAACATTTACATGACTTCTCTGACATGTGCCCCAGAAAGGATTAAATCTGGTAGCCTGGACTGCAAAGTAGCATGACGAACAAACCTAGCCTACATTTTGCATAAAAACAAATTCACATATTGACTTTTAGTTAAAAAAAAAAAACAGAAACACGGAGTTGGCTATTTGGCTAGAACCATGGGTTTGCTCCCCATGGTTCTCGAGTTGGAATACCCCGCCTGCGCTTACCTGATGCACATGGTTTGTGAATGATTCTGTGCATCCGGGTATTCAATGAATGTTGGGGGAAGAAGAAGAAGAAAATAGAAAGAAATCTTTTAAACAATCTCTCTTCAGATTTGTCATAGCTCTCTCAGCACAAAATATTTAGGTGGTTTTATGATTCAGCGATTGCATGTGTGGAGGTGATAATCCATGCCACATCAACACCCCCCCCCCCCCCCCCCCAAAAAAAAAAAAATTGAGAGTGCACCCACACCCAGTGACTAAAGAACTGTGGGAAAGAAAAATGGTCCCGTGCAACTTGCACTATACCAATACAACTATAAAAAAAAAAAAATGAAAAGAAAAATCATTTTACGCACGTTACAAGTATAAGAATTGCATGTAGTACATATTTCTGTGGTGTCATGAAGCCTCAAACTTACTATCTGGTACATGTTACTTAACTTTACGATCTTCACGATCAAAATTGTAAAAGTTGGATTTGTGAACTCAGAGGTCATGCATAGACAGTGGCGGCTCCAAATTTTTTTATAGATAGGTTCATTTAAAAAAATAAATTCCATAAAATTTTTCAAAAAATCCACTCTTACATATATTTATAAAAAACATAAGTTTTCTTTTGAAAATAGAACAACTTACATTAATAAAATATAAACCATAAAAGAAAGAAGATGAAAGATTTCCAACATATGAACTTTTACAATTTGAGGGTTTTAAATATAAAATCTAGGCCGAGCAAGGTCAACTGGTGGGCCATGGTTTGAAAGGGTGACATTTTTTTTAATGTGATGGGGTCAATTGACCCCACCACATTATGTGGCACCGCCCCTATGCATAGATATATACATATTTAAGAACGCCATGGAAATTTTTATCCTTACCATGAAAGGAAAATCCGAATACAGCGTCTATTATGATGTCAAAGTCATTTGACAGATCCATAGGCAATTCTTCTACAGACAAGAAGGGGATTGATAATGCTTCCAACTACAAAAGTATAAAGAAACAATTAAAATAATAATCTTCAGTAAGGCCAATACATTTCACATTAGCATGTTCTTTACCTGGGTAACCAGACCAGTGTAAAGATTCTTGGGAGTACGCTTTGGATAACAAACACTTGGTTTATATCCAAAATGATGAAGATGACGAACAGCAACGAGACCATCACCACCATTATTTCCTGGACCACATATAGCCAGAACACGAGAATATTCACTTGATTTGTAGACCTGTTCAATAAATAAAAATTTCACATTTTATTTCAATTTATAAGATCTTTCAGTAGCACCACCATAGTTTAAAATATCGATTGAAAACAGAAATCAGACTAGAGATATATTCAGGAGAAAAAAAACTTGAAAGAACATGTAAAGGTGTTCAAAGGTAGAGTTATGTTAAGAAAGGACATTTCTAGTTATGACTTCTGGAAGCCAAATATGAGGAATCCAAAAATCCAATCCATGAAGGGAAAAAGAAAGGAAAGAAATGCCAGAAAAAGATCCTACATCTTTTTCTGTAAAGCATCAAAATGGAGTGAACATGCTTCTTAAAAATTTTCATTTAATCTGCTATTAAACTGTTCTTTACTCACATTTTCCAGAGAGTAATAACGCATTTAGGATCTTTTTTCAGGTTTCAGGAAATTTGCAGATTTTTCCATTTCGAAAATTATTATCTATTAGTATGATTGGGATGCCACAGAACCCAAACGGGTGCAAAGGAGATACATATGGAAAAGCAAGAACATGATAATACGGTATGAACTTTTTTTCTGAAATAGGTGTACTATGGCCACACACTGCCATGGTGGGATTTCAGATTTGATACTACAATATAAATATGTTATATACAATATCTAATAGAAAGATAACCAATCATCACATTAGCTGCTAAAAATATGGTTAAAGTAACAGCTGCCGCTACTAGAAACATGAGCAAGAAATGACATGGGAAACATATGGTAGATGTTCGGTAAAATGCTGGAGTACATTTTGATGATAAAAATCTAAAATAAAAGACTTTCAACCTATTCTCTGACAGGCTGAACCTCTACAAACAGATGTCGACCACTTCTGATATCCAGACAAATTATTTTCCAACCTTTCAATGATAATTCTTAAGTATAACACAGAAAATTCCTGCCAACTTATTGAATCAGGGTTTGTCCTCCACTAGGTGATTCTAATGAGTTGAAAAAATCACCAATGTTTGAAGTGTGAAATCAACAAGGAATCTAGATAAAAGTAAACATAACTTCCAGATTAAAAAGTTTGTTTCAATAAATTTCCCAAAAATTATGGCTATATGCGAGCTTAATATTTAGCGCCACTCTCCCCGACTCCGAGTGTTTTTACAGGATTCATTTTCCACTCCACATAATTTTGTAACAAGTTGAACGAATTACAGCCTCCCCTATTATTACTTAGCATTCAGAGGCAATCCTCATTAAACAAATTTTCAAGTGCAACATTCAGTGAGGATCAAGTCTAGTGTTGGATGTCACATGAAGATCTCCAATATACACTGACAAAAGCACAAGAAGCTCGGCTTGGCTCCGCCCTCGCTCTGGTGTTCTAATAACGCGATTGGCTTGGCTCCGACCTCGATTTTTTGTTCTTAATTTTCATCTTTGTTACTCTTGCTTTTCTACTTGTTATGTTGGGTAGCTTTCCTAATACCCTTTGGAGTGACCAATATTTGAATAAAATTTGGGTACCTCCCATCCTTATCTAAAAGAAACAGCAAACGATGCAAAAGAACAAAATTCGAAACACCCAAAATTCCAAAAAAAAAAAAAACCAAACTCAATTCAACACAAAAGAACCCAAATGAATTCACCAAGTGCTCACCTCAGCTATGGAAGCGGCGACACTGAGTCCTGCAAGTTCCTGCGAAGACAGAACAAACCACTTATTAAGAACAGCATCAGATGGAAACTTCAATAGACATACAAAGAAAAAGAAGGGGAACAAAATTTTGAAGAGACCATCAACTGATCGACGGAGAAACCGAGCGGGCCCATGAGGAGGTCGTCGATCTCCACCGCGTCACGCTGAGAGAGGTAGGTGATTTGCCTGTCGTCGGCCATTGCTCTGCAGGAGGAGAAGCTTCTGAAAGGGATCGTATGTGGTTTTGCCTGGAACGGAAGAAGTGAATGTTGAGCAGCGTTGATGTTGGGATTGAAGAAATATGAGTGGGGCAATGGAGGAGGGATTGAGAGGGAGAGACGTTTAGGGAGTTTATTGGGTGGTGGTGGTGGTGGTGGGGATGGAGAGATGGAGTGATGGAGTGTAGAAGAGATGAGGAGGGAACATGACATGCCTCTGCATCTGTTCCTCACCACCGATGATAACATTCTCCCATCGTGTCTGATTTTTTTTTCCCTCGGAAAATGTTACTTACGTGTCCCCTGGGTCCGGGTTTCCTCGAGCCATGATCTAATCATGACAGGTTTCAACCAGTATATATCAAAATTATACGAATTGAACTACGGAACTATAAGAATTGCACAGTTAATGGAGTGTAAGGCTGATAAACGAATCAAGTTGTTCGGACTCAGCTCTAGCTCGGTTCGATTTGAGCTCGTTCAGGCTCATTCATTTAGACAAATGAGCGAGTGAATGAGCGAGCTTGAACAAGTTTAAAAGCTCGGTTAGGATTGGAACCTTGATCGAGTTTTATTTGTGTTCAAATTCGACTTGTTTGTGTTATTAAAAATTAGTTGAAGCTTGACTAAACTCCTTTATAAAATCAGAACATTAAATTAATACAAAGTTATGCTCGTTTAAGCTCATGAACTTGACTCATTTATGCGAAAATTTTGTGTTCAATCTCTAAAAACCTTAAAATGAATAAGAACGTTTGGCTCGTTGAGACTCGTGAGCTCGACTCGATTTGGCTCGGCTCGACTCGTTTATAAACAAGCCGAGCTTGAACATGTCAAAGCTCGGCTCGTTCGACTCGTTTATCAACCTCTAATGGACTGTGTAATTCTCATGAGATGTTTCAAATTTTGAATAATTTATTAAAAATGTGATTTTAATTTTTCAGTTATATATGTTATTTTAAAATAATTTTTTAAGAAACAAAAGTAAAGTAATTTTTTTTTAGAATCAATTTTAAAAATAAAAATATCTTTTTTAGAATGAAATCTTGTTTCAAAAGACACCTTCAAGTAATGTTTAGAAACAGGTTTAGATAATTTTTTAAATATTTTTCTTTAGTTATACTTTTTATAGTCAATCACGGGTACAAGTAATAAAGTTTGAAGTTGGGCATGATGAGAGTGAAAAGTCAAAAACTGCGTACTTGCTTTTAGATGTCCCAAATTTTGAATCATTTATTAGAAACTGTGATTTATAAATTTTTTCAGTTATAAATGTCATGTTCAAACATTTTTTTTAAGAAAAATAAAAAAATCTATTTCTTAGAATCAATTTTTAAAAATAAAAATGTCTTTTGGCAATGAAACCATTTTTCTAAATACACCTTTAAGTAATGTTTAGAGGTGTTGTTGTTATGGATCTAAATAATCCAAAATAAAATTAAAATTTATTTTAAAATAATTTTATAAGTAACAAAAGTAATGAAACCTTGTTTTTTAGAATCAATTTTTAAAAATAAAAATGTATTTTTTAGAATGAAACCTTGTTTAGAACAGGTTTAGATAATTTTTTGAATATTTTTCTTTAGTCATATTTTTTTATAGTCAATCACTGATACAAGTAATAGAGGTTTGAAGTTGGGCGTGTTGAGAGTCAAAAGTCAAAAACTACATACTTGCTTTTGAATCATTTTATTAGAAACTTTGATTTATAATTTTTTTTCCAGTTATAAATGTCATTTTCAAACATTTTTTTTCATGAAAAATAAAAAAATCTATTTCTTAGAATCAATTTTTAAAAATAAAGCAGCGAAAAAATAAACAAACAAAACGTCAAATAAAAAGGGTAAATTTTGGTATTCATTTATATACACACTTTTCCATCTCTTCTAATCTCTTCTCAATGCTTTCTAATCTCACATCTCCTCAATCAATTAAAACCGTTTTACAACACCCACCGAGTCTAAGCGGAACGAGGCAGAAATACACCTTTAGGTAATGTTTAGAGGTGTTGTTGTTATGAATCTAAATAATCCAAAATAAAATATAAAGTTTATATTTTATTAAATTTCATTCCTCTTATTACATTAAAAGTATGTTTTTCTATCACTTTCCTTTTGCCTTTGTTTTATTAGAAGAAAAAAAAAAAGAGTAATTTTTCTCTTCTCCTAAAAGTAAATGTAAAAAATCTATGCGAGTTTCAACAATACATCTGCACATGTGACACCTTTCTCTTCGCTGGACGAGCTCTGGAGTCTGGTAGTAGGCTTTGAAGACCAAACGATAGGAGCTCGTGCACAAAGATCTCTCAGTCTTATATTTTTACTCTTTTTGGGGCAATATAGCTTACCCGTGATCTCTCTTTATTCAAGGAGAGTATTTCTTATATAGAAAATATTTGGAAGATTGAGGTTCATTTTATTATGAATTGACATTGTTTCAGTGTTGATGTCACAAATATGTGTTTTAGGGAGGAAAAGTTTTTTTTTATTGAGATGTAATATATTTCATTTATGCCGCCTGTGTTTCTAAACCTACTAAACTTCTTCTCTACTAGATTTGTTGCATGGACTTTGATTGTTATTTTTCTTTAAGCTCTTTCTTCTTAATAGAATGACAGATGCCTATCGTTTATCTTAAAAAAAAAAAAAAGGCCAAAGCATCACCCAAAACCATGTTTAATTAGGAGGACAAATGTTTTTCATTGTGACAAGTGAATCACCAAAGCTCAAAAAATAAAATAGAAAACTTTAATACATGGAATCACTATTATCCATGAATTCTTTCAGATACAACACATGCCTTTTGTCTCCTATAATACCCGAGACTTATAATAGAATAACAAATACATCAAATTGTTGTCACTGATCCCCTACTCTAAGCATGCTTCCTCCTCCTCCCCTTCTCTCTCAGTCCCAATCAAATCCCCCACAGGCGACACTGATTCAACGCCCTTGATCCTCTTTATGAAGCTCTGCATGATCTCCACTGCCTTCTCATCTGTCAAATCACACACCCACATCAAAAATTAGTAAACCAACCAACAACCAACCAACACCATTGCTTTCACATCAGATGGTTGGGATGGAAAAAGCCACTCACCGAGTCTGGGCACGGTGTGTCCCTTGGGGTGATGGATGACAAGTGGGTCCACGAATTCCTCCAGCAGTGCCGTCCCGTATGGTTTCAGATAGTCCGCCTCACCTGTTCATATTAATTGTGAGAAAACGAAAAACCATCAGACTTTCTAGAAGTCGCTCTCGACGCGGTCTCCATGTGACACCACACGTTTTGCGTGGAAGGGAATCTCGTCCACGGAATCTGTACCCACCAACTTGAGGTCCCCCCCACATTATTAATGTGTTTACGTTAACTAGTTTTATGTTTTATATTCCAGACGGGGGTAAATATTGTGGGGGAGCGGATGGAATATGTTTCTATGATGACAGATTAGCTATGTTGTAGGGTGTAAGCATTGAGCTCAGAGTTTGGTAGATCCCTCATCTACTCATGCTTCACGTGATTGGGCTTTGTCTTTCCTTTATTGTGCTTGTATTTTAAATCATATTTTATTTTTAATATATTAAGATGTCATTTTTACCGTTTTCATTATAAAAAAAAGCTAGTTTTATATTTTTTTTGAAGGTTTATGAAATTTGCATCTCTATAAATATAGGTAATCACATACTAGTTTGTGGTAAAATTGAAACATATTATCCAACCTACTCTTTTTAACCTTAACTCGTACTACAAAATTATCTCTCATATTTCTATCATTCCAAACAAAGACAGGGTCAAAGATAAATAACATATTTGATCTTTTACAAGGATTAATTTTTTTTATGATTATTTATAGGGACTCTGATGTCTGCACAATTACATAAAATATTTTATAAATATTTCATCCCTAGAAATTTAATCCAAGAATGATGATTGAGTTTTTGTAAATTTTTAAAGATTTTATGTTTAGCCCAACTTTGTTAAGAGCTTATATGAAATTAAATATATTTGTAGAAACATAAATGTCTTTAACCTTTTTTTCAAATTTAATCATAAGTAGATTATGATTTTATCAGTAATTTGAAATGATTTCATATTATTTATAATATGAAAAATATTTAGAATATCATAAAATTTGTGTATTTTTCAATTAAGATATGAAAAGTATTTTATTTGTTGATATTTAAACATAAAAATATAAAAAAATATGTACTGCTTTTCAAAAAATTATAATATAGAAATACTCTAACATACCTTGACTAAAAAGGTCAATATTATTAGAAATATTAAAAGTGGATTATTAAAAAATTACTAAATTTAAAGTTAAGATTAATTATTTTTATTTTTAAACTAATAAATAAATTAGTAGTTAAATGTGAAAACAAATAGCTAATAGACAAAATCCAAAATTCATTAAACAATTATGTTATCACTCTCTCCTAGGTCAAAGGAACAAAAGGCCCACCACAAAAGACTAACAACTAACGTTCGTCGGATGAGAATCCGACGGACAAAACCATAACGAGTCAAACAAGGAGGCATTTTTGGGAAGATGTGCAAATTAACGGAAATACCTAGGAAGTGAACGGACGGGCACTCGATGCGTGAAGCGTAGGCTTTCTCCGCCACCTCTGGTTTCTGAAACTTCGCTCCTCCGATTATCACCACATATTTTATTTTTGGAACTTTCGTTATCGCGTACCCCTAGTTCACATAATAAATATTCAATCAATAAAAATCATAATCAAACACACATTAAAAATAATAATTGTGTGTATATATTAATATATGTCTAACCTGCGTTTGAAAGCCAGGCAAAGCCGCCGATAAAATCGCCCCCTGAAACACACAAATTACACGCATAAATTAAAAAAATAAACGATTAAATTCATTATTAATGAAATATCAATTCATAAAGAGAGAGAGAGAGGAGGAGGACCTGAGAGAACCCCATGAGTCCATCGAACGGACCGTGTTTGATCATCAAATCCTCGATGTACTCCAGGCACTTGTCGAAGTTCTCGTACTCCATAAAATCCTTTAATTCATTTCGAATTTCAAACACAGCACATCAGACGGGATTCAAACAGATCAAAATAGGGAAAACTTTTGCTCGTTTTGTTTACATACCTTGTTGAATTGGAACCACTCGAAGTAGGGGGGGTCGAAGATTCCCTCGACGTCGGATTTACCGCCGGCGGGGCATGGCCCGTCGGGGAAGAAGAGATCGAGCTCGTCCCGGACGGACTCCGGCCACTTTCCGATCTGTTTCTTGAGGATCTCCCCGCTCGTGCGGAAGCCGTGGAGGCAGAGGAACCTCGGCTTCTTGATCGTCTCCGGCAGACTCCCCATGATCGCCGCCTCGTCCGCCTCTCGCGTTTCCGATCGAATCGAATAAAAGTGTTAAAGAAGCTTTTCTGAGATCGAACGGTCGTCCGCCTTTCGATCTGTGCCGGTTTGAGTGGACGTGTTTTTGGGGGTTTATATGGGATGGGTTAGAGCGAATGGCGAGTTTGGGACTTGGAAGGCACGTGGCGATAGAGGGGGTAGTTGGGGTGTTTCGTTGGTCTATTGACTAAAATGCCCTTCCGTTTAAAGACGACTAGACGAGCAGTCGAGGAGGACTGGAGTGTGGACCGTCGGATCAGTGGGACTTACTTTACGTGGTGGTGAAGGATTGAATGGTTTGAAATTTGTGGGCAATCAAAAAATGACCGTCTGATCAGTGGATTTATCTTTATTGTGAGTCTTCAGAGACCGAGAAAATATTAAACCGTCGTGATTCAATTTAATACTCCCCTTCAGTCAACCGATGTCACGAATACAATGTGCAATCTTTGGGGTTTTTTTTTCTTGTTTATAAAATATAATAAACTTAAAACATTGATTTTTTTTAGTTATGCTACGCAACATATAGGTAAGCATGAAAGTACTCTCACTATTTATATAAATATGTATAAGGGGTTAGAATTAATTTTTTTTTACAGCTTAAAACACATATTATATATGTTTTTTATTTATTTAAAATAAAAAACATCGTCTAATGAGATATATATTTAAAATAAAAATTGAATAAAATTGTATGTTGTTCCATTTTAAATTGAATGTAACCATTTTTAATTAAATATAAGAAATTTTTTAATGATGTGAGTGTTTGTGTGTGTGTGTCGTTAGATGATGTATATGCTTCATTGGATTTTTAACGGGGTACATAGAATTTATCTTTTGGATTGTAAAAAAAAAAGTTTAACAAAGCCCTCTCTATAAATTTGCATGTTGAAACTGTTAAATAAAATATACATTTTTAAGTTTTTGAGAATATGATCTAATAATATAAAAAACAAATATACGGTGACTCCAATGAAGTGAACCAATTACAAAAATAATAATACCTAATATAAAAAAATGAGATAAGATGCTCTCTTGTGATTGTTTTCAGTCATCAAATTGATTATTTTTTTGTGATTAGAACAAAACATTTTTATTTGAAAGCCTGAGAACCGATAACACTTAAAATTGATAATTATTCATAGGATAAAGATTAACATGTTTTCAACTCACACTAAAGTTTCTAGAACCTCACTACTTTGGTATAACAATAGGTTGTTCATTAATCACGGATCATCAATAAGATGTGAATCTACAATGTTTTGGGTCATCAAATTAATTAATTTTTTTTATTGGATCAAAAATTTATTTTTATTTGAAAGCATGATAACGGATAACATTTAAAATTGATAATTCATGGAATAAAGATTAATAGGTTTTTATTTCGATCGTGTTTGGGCGAGCAAATGGCATGATATAATACTCAGGGGGGCTTAGGCAGGACCATGGTTTAGATGTCTCTTTTAACACATGAAGGTCGAGTTTGTTCTATGTTTTCTATTTTATTTATTTCCCCCTCCCCCTCCCCCTCCCCCTCCAAAAAAAAATCACCATTTAAGAGTTTGTAATTTGACATTTAGAAATGAATTCGGATATTAAATATTTAGCTCTTATATATATATATATATAATCTCACACCAAAGTTTCTAGAACCTCACTACTTTGGTATAACATTAGGTTGTTCATTAATCATAGGTCATCAATAAGATGTGAATCTAGAATTCTTTGTTTGAGAATTAATTCTCTCAAGTTGGAAAGCCTTTCATGCAAGAATCTAGATAATAAATTCACAATATCATTCATTCACAGTTGGAAACTCATGAAATTGGACTACAACCAGAACAATAGGCTGTTCATTAATCACGGGTCATCAATAAGATGTGAATCTATAATGTTTTGGATCATTAAATTAATTAATTTTTTTTATTTAATAAAAAATTTATTATTATCTGAAAGCATGATAACGGATAACACTTAAAATTGATCATTCATGGAACAAAGATTAACAGGTTTTTATTTCGATCGTGTTCGGGCAAGCAAATGGCATGATGTAATACTCAGGGGGGCTTGGGCATGACCCAGGTTTAAATGCCTCTTTTAACACATATGAAGGTTGAGTTTGTTCTATGTTTTGTTTTCTATTCTATTTACCCCCCCCCCCCCCCCCCCCCCCCAAAAAAAAGCACAATTTAAGAGTTTGTAATTCAACATTTAGAAATGAATTCAGATAGTAAATATATACCTTATATATATATATATATATATATATATAGAGTCGTGATATTATACGGTCGGTGCGGTCGCGATCACGGGCCGTCGATCACGGGTCCATCGCATCGGACGGTCGGGTGCGATTCACGTCGACCGTTGGATGCAATGGACCCGCGATCGGACGGCCCGCGATCGCGACCGCACGACCGCATATTATCGATTCATATATATATATATATATATATATATATATATATATATATATATATATATATATGAATGATTAGGTGCGGCGTGCGGATGTGTGCGGCGTCGACCACGGGCCGTCGATCATGGGTCCATCGCATCTGACGGTCGGGTGCGATTCACATAGACCGTCGAATGCGATGCACTCGTGATCGGACGACCCACGTCGCGTCCGCACCCGCCCGCACGCCGCACCTTATCATTCGACTATATATATATATATATATATATATATATATATATATATATATATATATATATATATATATATATATATATATATATATATATACGTGATTACGTGCGGCGACCGGCGCGTGCGGCAGCGATCACGGGCCGTCGATCACGGGTCCATCGCATCGGACGGTCGGGTGTGATTCACGTCAACCGTTGGATGTGATGGACCCGCGATCGGACGGCCCACGTCGCGGCCGCACCTGTCGTTCGCCGCAACGTAATAATTTATATATATATATATATATATAACTCACACCAAAGTTTCTAGAACCTCACTACTTTGGTATAAAATGGGTTGTTCATTAATCATGGGTCATCAATAAGATGTGAATCTAGAGTTCTTTGTTTGGGAATTAATTCTCTCAAGTTGGAAAGCCTTTCATGCAAGAATCTAGATAATAAATTCACATTGTCATTCATTCACAGTTGGAAACTCATATAATAAATTACAACCAGAACAAACAAAAAGTAAAGAATGATTTAAAATGGAGGGCCCCTACATTGAAAAATGGTCAAAATAAAGAAAAATGTTAGACAGTATCATTCACAAACTCCCGCCCATTTTCATTTTAAATTATATATATGTTATTTAACGAGGTATATAAAATTTTTTTTTAAAAATTAAAGTACATTTTACAATGAATTGCATCAAAACTCTATTGATCTTCATTAATAAATAACTTGATTGTGCGAATTGAAGATCACCGTCTGTTTTTTAGAATCCATCACTTTGCTCTCGTTTTACTAGATCAAATCTATCACGATCTCTCTCAATAAACTATTTGGAATAATAATTTAAAATATTATTTGGGCTTGAATGAATTTCATAAAGAAATGTAAAAATAAATTTTTTATTAAGCTAACAAAAATTAGGATCACATCAGATCAAAATGTGATATGACTCCAATACCATATTAAAAATGTAAAATAAAATAAAAAATAATGCAGAGAAGAAGAAAAGGGAAAAAACACACACATGGATCCTATTTATGAACCCAATAACCTAATTTTGATACCCTCAAATCTCAACATAGTTTGTTAAATAAATCATTCAATTGAGATTTGATTTTATCCTATTCAAATTAGTTAAACTCTTTTTCTTAATACAGATGCATTGAATGCATATATTTTATATTTTTTTCGTAGTAGATTATATACTCCCATGGTATATATATTATACTAGCCACTTATAGAATAGTGAAAAATATTTTATCTAATAATGTATAAATATATACCTAATTGGACAATGATCGAGCTATATGAAACTACATGCAGATTGTAAACGAGAATGTGTGTAACAATGCTCATAAATGACCCGTGGAATCTTCTACGTACAGATCAATTATAATGTAAAATCTTGTCAACTGCTTTCATATTTGCCTTTGCCTTAGATATGTACATATACACAAATATTTTTGTTGATACGTTGGCTTGGTAAATCTGATGTCTAGAGTATAAACATACCACAATTATTATTTAAAAAAATAAACATAAAAATCTTGCTACCGCCACTTATATTCCAAAGTGAGGTTTGCAAGTACGAATGGGGTGAGAAGAAAGAGACAAAAAATTACAACTAAACAAAAGGCATGAAGAGGGAGAGCACACATCCCCCGCTCGACAATGCATCATTCAACAATTACAAGGTGGTCGAAAGACAACGCGACTCCCCTAGCTCTTGCTATATATGATGCACCCCCGATCCCTTATCAACACCACAATCGTCTCCACATACACGTGCAATTTCTTGAATATAATTTCGTTCTGAGTCCGCCAGATCAATCACATCATGACAGGGATATTCATCGATTGAAGGATCTGATTAGTGAGCTTGGAGTTTCTCGTGCTCCATAAACTCTTCCCACCCTCCCATAACCCCCCAATGTAAGGGTCACCAAAAAGCCCGTGGCCCGAAAGCCCGGCCCGCCCGGCCCGGGCCCGCAGGGCCAAAGCCCGGCCCGTTTTCAGGGAGGGCCGGGCTTGGGCCTGATTCTAGGGCCCGGGCCCGGCCCGTAGGCCCGCCCGAGCCCGGCCCGTTCGGGCTGCCCGTAGGCCCGCCCGCGGGCCCGACCCGTAGGCCCATGGAGGGTGATCCAATGAACTAGTAACATGTAATTTTTATTTGAATTGTGGTTGAGTTATACAAATTATTAGCATTTATATAGGTGTTAATCTAGTTAGGTACATGTAATTATTTATTTTTGTAAGTAATTAATTCATTTAATATTTTTATTTTGAAAATTCAATAGATATAAATATTTTTTTCAACATTATACTTTAAATTTTGTGTTATTTTAACATTATATACAAATAAACAACGTAAAATAAAAAATAAAATGTTTTGAATTTGGGCCCGCCCGTGGGCCAGAACCCAGGCCCGGCCCGTGAGGCCCGTTCAGGCCCGGGCCCGTGGGCAGGGCCTGGGCCCTGTTTTTTTGCCACGGGCCGGCCCGGCCCGGGCCCGTTGGCCAAGCAGGCCCGCGGGCCTGGGCCCAGTGCCGGGCTTGGGCCCTGTTTCAACGGGCCAGGCCGGCCCGGCCCGGCCCGTTGCCGACCCCTACCCCAATGTCACCAAATGTATCACAACTATTGAATTGTATGTCTCATCGAGTGTCGTCTAAGCCTAAATTGCCTAATACTAAGATATGGAACCCAATATAATGATTAAACCTTATTGTTACATTCAGCCTATTTTACAGTCTCATTAGAGCTTCATATACCTCGTTAATCAACTGCACTCACTATATGAGAAATATATATTTTGTTAAGTCCCCGTAAACTATCAAATTTAGCGATCGATCCCTCACTTCTTCATATTTTGATTTTAGTCCCTACATTTAAATGATAATTTAAGAATAAGTCCATCTCAGGGACTAAAAAATAAACTTAATAATTTAGGAATAAATCCTCTTAGGGACTTATTTCTAAATTATCATTTAAATGTAGGGACTAAAATCAAAATATGAAGAAGTGAGGGATCGATCGTTAAATTCGATAGTCTACGGGGACTTAAAACTAAAAATCCTTTAAATTAATCCATTTAATCTATTAGAGTATATACAACATCTTTTATAAAAAAATAAATACATTATTAGATAAGATATAATTTTATTTTTATTTTTTAAAAAGCATGGACTACATCTAAGGTTGAAGATGGGGTTAACATTTTTCAAAATGATTTGGCGTGGCACAAACACCAAACCAGTTTAATGAATCTTCCAAAATGATCCCTGAATGGGGCCTTGGTCCAGATCAAGGTTATCATCTACATCGAAAGGGTGTTATGCACACAGTCATTTATGTCGCCTCATCTTCCCTTAACCTAGTATATATAATAGGGATTTTTAGTTTTAATTTTCTGTAAACTATAGAATTTAGTAATTGATCCCTCACTTCTTCATATTTAGGTTTTAATCCCTACATTTAAATGATAATTTAGGAATAGGTCCCTCCCAGGGACTAAAAGCATACTAAATTATTTAGGAATAGGCCTCTCCCAGTGACTAAAAAGAAATATATCATTTAAATGTATAAACCTAAATATAAAGAAGTGAATGATTGATAGTTAAATCATATAGTTTATCGGAAACTTAAAATTAAAAATCCTTATATTATATTAGAAACTGAAACTTTTTTTCTCTGGTCCATGTCGCCTCATTCTTCTCTTAACATAGCATACATTAATATGCACTTAGCTATATGCACTTCTTGTTTGTATTGGGCTCTTATTTTTAATGAAAAAGTTCTAGCCTACCTTACATTTTAAAAAAAAAATACGTAGCATACATTAATAAGTTGAATTTATTTATTTTTAATTGTTCTAAAAATGGAGGCTCCGATCAGCGTAAGAGAGGACATGCCTTCAAGAAAGAGGGCAAGTATATACACTATATTAAATATCTTAAATAAAAATAAATAAATATAACATAATATTACGCACACTTTGTTATATATTTATTTTCATATTTCTCACATGTATGTATTCCATGTAATGAAATATTCATCTTAGGACCCTTTTGACAAAAGAGATTACTAAAAAAAAACTGCACATGGATTTCAACAAAAAGGTGTATAAAAAAATGTGCTTATTCTAACAAAAGTAGTTTCAGTTATTAACAACAAATGTGATTCTTTAATTAAACAAAAAACATCTCAAATTGATTATATTATCAAAATGTGTGTCAGGAAGCCAATGCTTCTATTCAATATAGGTCATGTTTGGTTTGTGTCATTCTAAGGTGGATATTGATTTCTCATGAGATTACTAGGAAAGTGTGTAAAATTCAGTGTTTGATTATTAGTAATCTTGATGGTAATTGTGAGCTCCAACGGAATTAAAATCAAGCATGTGGAAAAATATGATTAATCAAATTCCTATATTTTTTTGTGGTAATATAAAAATTCACTAAGAATATTAAATTAGAATATTATTCTACCATTTACAAATTTACTAAATTACTATCTCATGACTCATCATTGCTAGAATAAATAGCCTCCTCTTTTTTTTACTTATTGTTTATATATTTGTTTTGATTTTATAACTAAGAAATTCTTGCTCTAATTGGCATATGTGAGGTTAAAATATGGATTGTGTATTAGATGTTGATTTATGTTTTTAATTCAGTTTTTATTTTTATAGATGAGTTTAGATATTATTATCATTGGTATAATAGTTTTTATTTATTTGCCTCTGTTAAATATTTATAAAAATATTTAAAAAGATTACTCATTTTTTATAATTGTGATATGAGTAAATAAATAGATTTTGTAAATATATGTATAATAGTAAGTGTTTTTTAGATATTTAAACCAAATTTCTTATCATTTTTTCATGTGTGAACCAATTACTGGAAAATGATTTTTTAGAAAAATTTACTAGTGAACCAAACAATATGACTTGTAAAATGATTCTGGGTAAATTTTTTTTTTTTTTAAATGTCACGAACCGAACGGAGCCTATGTGTTTTCAAACGCAGCCTTAAATTAAAACATCACGAATGATGTACCTTGTACACAAAATAAAAATCTACATGAGATTCTACGTAATATTACGTATAAAACGCCTATAAAGAAAAGACTTTAGTGGCTTTATATGATGGCAAAATTCCATATCTTTGGGTAATGTTTCCACTCAAACAAATATACTCATGCGAGGGAGGGGAAAAAGAAGTAGTTGATCATTTTCATACTCTAATCTTATGAACTAAATGTATACAAGTTGTCTACATGCAAACATGAACTTGAGTAAAAATCATTCGATTTAATTACATATATGCAAAAAAAAAGATCTTTGTTTGATTGCAATATCCTACATGGATTGGATTTTAAAACAGATTACTTCACCACATGTTTATTTAAGTGAATTTGGTATTAGGTGGGGGGGGGGGGGTGTAATTCGTCAGGTGGCCCACGGTCACGGAGGGAGTCCCCTCCCACCAGTATTTTTTTAAATGGGCCCTCCGGCGACCCAAATCCTGGGCCTGGCCCAACGGGCCCGTTCAGGCCTGGGCCCGCAACCTGGTTTTTTTGTTTAAATCGGCCCGTCCTCCGCCCGTTGACCAGAGAGGCCCATGGGATTGGGCCCAGTGTCAGGCTTGTGCCCTAATTTCACGGGTCGGCACGACATGTTGTCAATGTCTACCTAAACGTATCACATGAGTTGCTTGTATTAGGTAAGGTGATTACATATATCAAATATTATCCACAAGTATTACTAACTTCCATAATCCCTTAATTTAATTGTATGAACACCAAATAAATTTGCTATCTATTTGAGTCCTAAATGTCCCAACAGAGTGATTTAAACCTAGTTACCTACACATATTTCACCAGATATGCTCTATTTATTGATCGTATAATTAAATTGATCTACTATTTAGTGATTGTTATGGATGAATTTTTTTAAAAAAAGCTATTTATATAGGGTGATGTGGTCTGGACACCATGGGGGCTTTTATTTCCACCCCTACAGTCACTCAACCCACCCCTAAAAAATTAAAAAAAATATTCTTTGATAAGAGGAACCCACCCGAGCCCCTCTTCTCCACAACCACAAGTCTCACTCACGAGCCGATTTCTGTCAGAAGCTCTTGAAGAAGTGGTGGAGGTAGCTTCATCCTTGGTGCGTGATCCTATAGTCTGTTGTCGCCGTATGCGACGATGACATGGAGGTCGGGGTCGAGGTCGAGGAGGACGCCGACATCAATGAGGTTGAGGGTAGCGTGTGTTAAAGAATAATTATTAGGTGAATATTTTGTCTTTATTAGGAGAATATTATGTCTTTATTATCATTAATATGATATTATTAGTTTCCTTAGTTTTTCTTTTCTGGTATTTTAGATTTTCCTCTATGTATCTATAAATAGAGCATTTGGCTCATATAATACAATAACAAGAATTCCATTTTCCGTTATACTAATATCGTGGAAGGCACAATTGTTGAAGGAGGAGGTGAGGCAGAGGTGGTCGGCGGCGGCAACGGTGGAGGCGGAGAGTGCACGTTTGAGGGAGGCCAGAGGAGGAGGAGGTGGGGATATGATGGGGTGGGAGTGGTGGGTGGTGATTGGGTGGTGGTGGGGTTGCTTGCGACGGAGGAAGAAGAATGGGTTTGGGTTGGTGTGGGTTGATGCTAATGTTGAAGCACTCACAACCATCTCGTATATGGCATCGGAGGTGACTTCTCCTCTGAGATCTCGTCCCTCCACCAACGGGAGGCGTCCAGCTCACCGTGTCGAGGAACTTCCAGTGGAAGACTGGCCAGATTTGTCGAGTGAGATTTGCCGATTTGGGGAAGAAAGGGTTAGGGTGAGTTTCGCTCTATTAAAAAATTGAAGATTTTAATTTTTTTTAAAGGGTGGGTTGAGGAGCTGAAGGGGTTGGAATATAGGGATTGGGTTACGTATATCAATCACAATAAAATGATAAGATCGAACGATACAGATGTGTTGGATAATTAAATTGTACGTACAATGCTTGTTGGAACTAATCCAAACCTGAAAATATAAGCCCCCGGACACCGTAACCCCTCCTAACATGCCATCTAATTGGATATACATTGAATAGGACGGTGAGA
Source organism: Acorus calamus (assembly GCA_030737845.1). Taxonomy (NCBI): domain Eukaryota; kingdom Viridiplantae; phylum Streptophyta; class Magnoliopsida; order Acorales; family Acoraceae; genus Acorus; species Acorus calamus. The sequence goes on along the minus strand of CM060869.1, from coordinate 28,533,342 downwards.
AGAATGGTCCATTAATATAAAATCATGGGAGAGATATACGAAGATCACAAAAATTAATGCATGAGCAATTGCAACACAAAGGGACATTTTACATCGTGCCTTCCACGATTCATACGCGATCACGCACGGATAAGAGACTCTTACCGTCAAAAGTCTCTTGAACATTGGACCGTCCAATCGCGAGATTGCGCGATCGAAATGGTCTATACGTGATGCCGCATGATGCTCCCCTATCCGCACGGTGCACAGGGGCAGATCCAGGATTTAGAACAAGGGGGAGTCAGGGATCAAACATTATACTTGAAAATGAAAAAATTACAACAAAATAAAAATTTATTACTATTGCCATATGTTTCCTTTTTTATTCATCTCTAGATTTATGAACTATAATGCAATACTTTGCATAATCAATTTCTTCATGAATTGCATTTTGCATCATACTTGAAAAATAAACAAAGCTCTTTCTGAATTTTAGGGGATATATGAAAATTTGAGAATTGAAGATGAACTTAATATTTTTGAATCTCCTAATCCAAATCAACAAAAAAAATCAAATCCACCAATAGAAAATAAACACAGATCAAATACAAAGAACAAAAAATTAAAATTAAGCATTCAAGATACGCTTCATTCAAAAAAAAAATTAAACATAGAACAAAAAGTACCCGGAGAAGGGTTGAAGATGCTTTGGATGGGGTCTGAGATTTCACAAGAGACATGCCACGATGGCACACTTTTTTTTTTCTTCTGTTTTCGGCTGTGTGGGGAGTGAGGATGTGGGGTATTAGAGTTTTTCTTTTTTTCATTTTAGTGGGTTCCACTTGGTGACGTTTGTTTTACAAAACTGACAATCATTAATTGGTTCTTTGTTGAGCTGAGGATTATATTTTTTTTAAATGATGAGTTGAGAATTAATTGATTTTTAACAATACACATAGTAATGCATTATATGAAACCATTAATTGATTTACAACTATATATATAAATGCATAAGCCAGCTTTTTCAAAATCCTTGAGGGGGCCCGAGCCCTAGCATGCCCCCCTTAGATCCGCATCTAATCACGTACTCGCACACACACACACATGATCCATGGCTCGGGGTGCTTCGGGTCACATCCCGCCCTCTTAGCTCTTCCTGATTGCTTGTAACGATGCCCAAAGAAATATACATCTATGAATATGTGAAACAAATGATCATTAAATTATTTTTAAAGGCATTTTTTTGTTGTGACAGCTTAGAGTTAAAATTTAGAACTATTTAAATGCCCACCCTGCTTCCAGTGAAATTAATTAAAACAGCATATAATAACACTGTTTTAACACTGATCGATTATAATTCATGTATACAAATACCACTATTATTTTCATTCATTCAAAAGTTCGTATTTGACCAAACTTGAGAGTCATAAATGGTGGAAAATATTGCAACCTGTCAGGATCTGTTTAACATGTCCTGGACTACTAAATAACATTTAAACCCAACTAATTGAATTATGAAAGTCGTATGTTTATTTAATTATTTTTAATTGCAATTATTCTCACCGTCAAAAACGGAAAGACCACAAAAAAAAATCTGAAGACACCGCACCCTCACCATCCATGCGTTGACTGTTGACTAAGTCAACCGTCTCATATTCTACTCCCCCTCCGTGTCCCTGGTCAGTCAAACCTTCATGTTAGAAGGTGTGGAGACATGTCCATAAACCATACAAACGGGATGTGAATATATCATCCCCATTTTTTCCTTGCAAGTGAACAGAAGTTTTTAAAGCGCATTGTTAGGACCCTTTGAATCCGTGATGGAGTTGATTCTACAGAAGACAATCCACTCAAACTCCATCAATGATCCAAACACAATCTGGCCGTAAGTATTGAAAACACATTTTATGCACAAAGCTTTCAGAACAATGTTTCTCAAATGCATGGTTTCAACTTTCAAATTTGGCTCATGGAAATGTGGGCATTTCCGTCACATTCTCAGATGGACCCTCAGTCATTTTTATAGTAAGTGTTATAGGGTGTGTTTGTGTCACAGGGAAAGTGAGGAAAAATGAGGAACCTACCATTTGTACTAAACAAAGATAAGGAAAAGGTTTTTCCTCACTTTTCTTTTGCTATATTATCTTATTAGGATTAGGAGGAAAAAATTTTCCTTACCCTAGAGGAGGGAAAGTGAGGAAACATTAGGATAAGTGAAATAATATGTATTTTCTCTCCACACCAATAAACTTATATATTTTAACAATCCAAAAAACTTATTTATTTTAATCTATTCAATCTGATTTTGATTTGATTTATTGAATGGATATAGATTTTTTTAATTTAATGAATAGATCTATTTTTTATGGGTATTTTTTTTCTTAACCTATTTAGATTGAGATCTTTATTTATTTTTGTGGTTTATTTTTTTTATTTGTTGAATAGATATAGGTTTTTTTCTTAACAAATCTAATAAATTTAAATCTTAAAAATAGATTTCTGATTTGATTTTCTTTTTAGATGGACGATGATTTTCTATGGTTGGTTGGATGATCCACAATGGTATGTGTGTTCCTTTGGGGTTATTTATCTAATGAATTGAAAGCTAGTATTAAAAAATATATAATAATCGGGGAAGATATATGAACAGGAGAATAGATGAACAGTTATATATGTGGATTTGATAATTGGGGTTATTGATGTGGATTTACTTTGGGTTGTTTTTGGTCATCGGCCTAGGGATTTTTTATTTATTTAAAAGGGTGGATTAATAAAGCAAAGGGTTGGTCATGGATTAAACAAAGTCTTTTCATTGATAAGGAGGTTGATATCTTTGATTAAATGATTGTATGGTTTGGATTTTCGTTTGGAGTTTATTGGTTAGAAATATAAGATCATTTCAATAATTGGATATGTTAATTAAAATCATACAGTAAATTTATAAAAGAGTGATATTACACGTAGTCCACGTGGACAATATACCTCCTTGAGTGGGAGATATATGTCATTATTTTTTTTCATTGGTTAAAATTAAAATAGATTCGTAATAGTTTACAAGTAATTTTAGGTTGTTTTTATATTTTATTTAAATTAATTGCCAGAATATATGTTTTTTTGGTCATTTTGTATCACTTTCTTTAAAACACAAACAATGCATTTTTATTTTCTGTCATATTCCATCCTAGACACAAACAACAGCTTTTATTTTATGTCATTTTCCATTACAAGCACAAATAACGGTTTTTATTTTCCATCACTTTCCGTTATAGGCACAAACATCATATAAATTGGTCAAAAGAAAAGTGATTTCTTTTCCATCACTTTCCCTTTGACCAAAATTCCTCCACTTTCTCTTATTTTCCATTTAAAGTTGTGCACAAACACATCCTTAGTCCTAATTCATTACATAAATTTTTTAATAGAATAAAAAATATTAGACAAAATTAAGTTTATAGTTTCATCTGTAGTTTACATATGTTAGATTTTTATAAATCTAATATACATTATTTAATGAGATATATACTTTTATAAAAAGAAATAAGTATATACTTTATTAAATTTTAATGACTAATTTATAGAAAATGTACAAAGACTTATAACAAGGATATACCACGTATAATGAGATATTTTCTTCGTTGGACAGTTATTGAGTTATCTCAACTGAACATTAAATGAGACTGTGTGTAACAACTTAACGCACTTAATGAAAAATACCCCCACATGTAAAAAATATGCATTCAATTCATTTGATTATATATTTCATTTTTTTAACATATCTATTTTAGTTAATAAGCATATATCTATTTAAAAATTTTAAAACACGTCGAGAAAACACAAAAGTGAAAGTGATTGCCACTAACATTTTCCATTTTAAAAAAAGGGTTTCATAGTTTTGGATCCTTCAGTTGTTCATTAATGCTCAGAAGAAATTGTATTACCTCTACCTCTCCCATCCCACTAACATGTCCATGTTTGTTTGTCTTCTCCCACTAATTAAGAAGGCTCTTAATCAAAATCAAGGACAGATGGTTAAATAAACCATGTCAATTATAAAATAATACTAACTGATTCACATGCGGAACCAACACTTGATGAATTCTCCATTCGATTAATGTGGACATACAATGTTCAGTCCGTGTCGCGTGGGCTAGTGCATTAGTCATTTCTTAAGTTTCACCTGCAACTTCCACATGATTTCAAAGCAATTACACTTGCATGATATCAGAAAATGTTAAGGACATGTTTCACTTTCACCTACCTAGCTAAAATGTTGACCAATACAGTTCAATCGTCACAACAAAAATTTCTATATGCTCCATTTGCGATACACACTCTGAAGTCGATATATGTTTGAAATTTCAAAACGAATGTTTTTGAATTTCAACTTCTTGTTCTGAATTTTGCCTATTATTTATTAGAAGTCAACAACAAAACTTTCCATGAAAATCATGGTTGCAAGTAGTTTGTTTTCTTTCTTTCTAAATTGAATTTGAAAAACAAAATGGATATGTAGGATAATTGGAAAGATTTGAGGGATCTGACAACAAGAAGCCCATAATTCTTTGATTTAAATAATTGATTAAAAGTCTCTTTCTTTACATAAGCACTCTTCCATAAAAATATGCAATTAAGTAGAGATTTCTTCACATGCGGGCCACAGATAATGACATTCTTCTCCCAATGAAAACAAAGTCACACATACACACACACACACATGTACACACAAAATAACAAGTCTGGGTGGGAACTGCATCTCTTCTTCAATTCTCTCTCTCTCTGTCTCTGTCTCTGTCTCTCTCTCTCTCTCTCTCTCTCTCTTACATATTTATGTGTTGAGATTATCCATTAATGGGGGCCAAAGGGGGAAGAGATACGGCACCACGAAAGCCGATATCAGAAAACAAAGAGTGTTGCATGTGCGGTGATCATGGCCTTTCTCATCAGCTCTTCCGTTGCAACATCTGTCTCTTCAGATCTCAACACAGGTATCTGCATCTCCTCATCATCAATGAATTCCTTCTTCAGGAATTTGTGTCCTTTTTATGTGGGTTAATCAGATATTGCAGTAATCCTTTGTTAATTGGGTTCTCAATAATCTTCTCGTTTCCTTCTTCTCATCATACATTAAGAAGAACCACCAATCCTTAATTGGGTACCGTTGATTTCACTGATATTTATAATCAAATTGTGCTCTTCTTGTGTGGATCAATCAGATATTGCAGTAATCTCTACCCGAAAGCCGATTCTTATAAAGTCTGCAACTGGTGCTTGAGAGATGATGATGGGAAGAAGGCTGTAACAACGACGACGACGACGACAACAACAACAACAACAACGAAGGGACCACTATCAAAAGTAGGCTCTCAATCTACCTCACCCACCAGTCCAATCAGCAATAGCATCAATAATGGAATCACGAGTCCAAAGTTTCAACAGCGAGGCTCAATCCCACTAAGCCTAAACAAACCCATCAAGAAACAAAAGTCCCTCGACAGACCACCGGCGCATAAGAAGATCGTCGTGAAGGGTTGCGTTGAATCGTCGATCCAACGGACGAGATCGGATGAGCTTTTCAATGTGGCTCGGCTGAGGCCGAGGCCGAGGCCGAAGCCGGTGTTTCGAGGGAAGATTAGGAGGTATAAGCTCCTGGAGGAAGTGACTAGCTAGTTAAACTTCCTCTCCCTCTACAAGAAGTGATAGAAATGTTGTGCGTATATACAAAATGAAACATAAAAGAGTCTATTGAGACTTCATTATAAGTTTGTTGATGTGTTATGAAGAGGAACACCTTTGTGTGTATTTGTTTCTCCAGTCTCCACCAAGCCCATATTTGATTGTAGGTTATCTTTGTATATATATTTATATTTTTTAACTAAATGGTAAGCATGCGCTCAGGTTATATTTATATTAAACCCCTTATAAACATCCATATGATCTAAAAAATGGGATTAAACGACGACTTATCTAATTAACCAATCCTGGGATGAAAAGTAGAATAGCGGATTAATGTAAATTAATGTATATATTATCTTATAATATTTTTATTATTAAAAAGAGATCACTTAATCACTGTCTAGCTTATTAATCCCTACCTCCTGGTTAGTATTAGGCACAACTTAGAAGGATGAACATAATTACTTGAAACGTGGGGTGTATATCTAATTAGGATTTTTTGTAGGTTGATAGTTCTAAATAACCTCTGATTTTATTCTGTATGAATTTTCCTTGTGATTCTCCACATTGATTGATGATTTTTGTAGGGTGTTGGTTTTAAATGACCCCTGATTTTGTTCTTTATTGATTTTCCTTGTGATACTCCATATTGATTGATGATATTTGTAGGGTGATAGTTCTAAATAACCCCTGATTTGGTCTTTATTGATTTTCCTTGTGATACTCCATATTGATTGATGATACACAAAAGGGTAACAATATCTTGTCTCTTTCCACCAAATAAGATTGTCTCTTCCTTAAGCAGTAAGTTGTGTGCACCAAAAGATGTACAATTGGTGACACTAGAGGTCCAAGGTGGGTCTGCATCACTTTCATTCATTCTTGTAGTGGAAATTGATTTGCAACCATTTCTTAAGAGGGGTCCATTGTGATTTCTACATAGAAACTGAACCTGAATTAGCTGTTGAATTGCAGTCTCTATAGGTTGTCTTGGTGTCCCACCAAATGAAGCATCCTGCATCCTCCAGCTAATGGCTGATATGATGATCAATATTCCTATTTTGACCAAGCAAAAAAAAATTCCTATTTTGAGTTTGAGACACTACAATTGTTTCAGATGATTCATTACCAGGTAATTATGTCCTTTCTGAAATTAAGAATTGATCCTGATCCAATGACACGATTTTCAACTAATGTGATGATTTAAATTGATTTTGAAACAATGATAAAAAGATATATAAGCCATCTGATCACACCAAATTTAACGAATTTGATTATAGTTTCTGTTTATTCAATTATGAAGGTGGGTGAGTTATTTATTTTCTTTCATGATTAGACTAAACAGTCCTAAAATGATTTTTCATATAATAATATAAACCATATTTAATCTGTTTTTGAGGATATTTTCAGACTTTATAAGCTATCACGACGTTACTACACATGTACACCAAATTTTTGATGAAATCAGAATCCGGATAACCATGAAGAGTTAAATCTATATAGATGAATTTCTTTGGCTACATTTTTGTAAGGGTTTTGTTAACAAGTGCCCTCAGGGACATTAATTGTTCACTTTTTAGGCAACTTAACAAATTAATTATGATATGGTTAAAAAAAATTTGAAGATTTTTTAAAATACCAACAACACCCCTAATAAATTCACCACATTTTTTTCTTCTTCCCTCCCACACCTAATTTTTCCCTCTCTTACACAATGTTTAAAAATAAAAAAATGTTATAAGCATAAATAAGATATTTTCAAAAGAAAATGTCCTCTTTATGTAAAAAAAAATATGTATACCAAACAATTGAACAATATTTTTTTGTGAATAAATTCACATTTTTATATATTATTTATTATTTATGAGTAAATCGGGTATGGGAGGGAAGAAGAAAAAAATGTTGGAGGAAAACATAGGGTATGAGATGGAAGAAGAAGAAAAAATGGTGAATTTATTAGGGGTGTTGTTGGTGTTTTAAAAAAAATCATTTTTTTATACTCGTATCATTATTAATTTATTGGGTTACTTAAAAAGGTAGCAATAAATGTGGGTTAACCAGTGCCCTGAGGGCACTCGTTAACAAAACCATTTTTGTAAATGTAATTAAACAAAAGTGATAATTTATAAAAACAATCATAGTAGGGCCAAGATAATTCTTTCAATCAAACGGATACGGATTATATTTGTTAATATCCATATCCTAACTTTCGTACTTGGATATTAATTTTTTAATTCAAATATTTTCGGATACGGATCAGATACATATATTTTTCAAATAATTGACATGTTTAAATATTAACATTAAATTGGATAATCAAATGATATATTATAGAGAAATGAAAATTAAAATTGAGATTTTAAGGTTTATTAATATTTTATATTTAATAATAATATAATATATCATAATTATGATTAATATATATACAAGATAATAAATATGAACTGTACATAATACAAATATATATATATATTTAAAATATATGTCAAACATGGATATTTTTTTATCGAATCATTGATCTACTCCGGATTTTCGAATATCGGTTATTTCAAAGTTTTCATTTTTGGATTGAGATTGGATTTAGATTTTTTTTAGATAATTGACAGGCTTAGGCAATGCTAAAAAAAGATAGAGGAAGTTTATTGCAAATAGCCATATACCAAGCAAATGTATGTTCAAAAATAAAATACATATTCGAATAAATTAAATATATACATTTTTAAGTTTTTTTTAATAGAGTATATATATTCATATAATAATATATATAATACGTTATATGATTTTATATACTGTACTAATAAAATAACATTCAAGGTTATCCACTATCATGTTCAAGTAAAAGATGGTAAGCATACATAGAAAATTTATTGAATAAAATGGAAAACACATATTTAACACCCAAACAACGTGAAAGACTATTATAGTTTCACACTAAATAGTCCACATACATTCTTTTTTATAACTTTATATTTAATCTAGTAATCGTATAGAAATTTTTAATGAAAGGTATGTAATTGAATAAAGCATTTAATTTTTTTAATGAAAGTGTATACACAAAAAATCATATATACATCTCATCATAAAACAATCTAGATTCGAAAGGGGCCATGTGTATCATACACCATCCTAAAATTTGTGTGCATTTATACAGGGAATGAGAAAACGACTTTTTTTGTGTGTGTGAAAAATGTTATCCTCAAGGACGGAGCACATTTCAATTTTATTGAAAGCACATTTCACAAAAAAACAAAACAAAAATCTAAATGAATTAAATACATACATTTTTACGTGAATGACCAGTATATCACCTGTTTTCTAACTTCTCAAGTCAATACTCTAATCTCTAATGTGTTTAATTAGAGTCTATTTTTATAGAAAAATTAATTATGGGTCCTTGTGATCGACCGTCTATTATTTTTAAATTTTTGAAATTTTTGAAAAATTTTTTAAGTTCATAAGGTGATGAAAAATTATTTTTAAGTCCTTTCAGCCTGATGTTATTAAAAATACCGAAAATACCACTTGTCTAATTATTTTAGTACAATGTTAACACTCACAAATATATTATTAAGTATCTTTAAATTAATGTTGATGCTCTCTAGTACATTATCAACATTCGCATAAAATGCCCTCCACCCAATTATTTCAGTACAATATAAACATTCTCTAGTACATTGTTAAGTATCTTTAGTACATTATTAACATTCTTCAATATATTGTTAACATTTACATAATTAGGTGAGAGCATTTTTTGTATTTTTAAAAGACATCTGACTGAAAGAATTTTAAGATATTTTTTCACTGCCTTAGATATCTAAAAAAAACTTAAAATTTTTTAAGGATCTAAAAAAAATAAATGTATAATCACAGGCCCTGATATATTATAAAACCCCATATATCATGCATGAAGAAAAGGAAGCCCTTAACATCATCAAAAGATATGAGATGCTCGTGACGTTAGGGGAAATGGGTGGGCCATAAGGAAAAGGAGAGTGTGGACTGGACCCAATGGAAAAACATGATGATTGATGACTTTAGAAAGAATTGAAATATGAAATGAATGAAATGAATTTAATGCGAATTGGAGAGGACCCAGTACACACACCCATGCCGCGTTGTTTTGAATTTTTGATAATGCCAAAGATATTGAGTGATAGGACCAACAGTGACGATTGTGTGGACGAACGACTTTTGAAATAATAAAACAAATATAAATGATGGCCTAACGTTACATGGACGACCCCGGTGGTTGCTAACGTACATTTAGGGGTGGGGGCTGTTGAATAGACTCTCTTTATATATACCTCCTCCCATCTTTTTCTATTTTTAATTAAATATGTGGACCTGGTCCTGTCAACAATTTTTTTTGTGACTCTTTGTCAAATGGAGGTTGTAATGAGAGCATGTTAGTTAGAGTGCGAGAGCGTTGATAATGTTAATGGAATAGATACGGATCAGATATCGGATGGTTATTTAAAATAAATATTTGCATCCCATCTGATATCGGTTAAAATAGGGAGTATTTTTTATATTTTTAAATTGGTTAGAGGAATCTAAAGATAATTTTTCACTGTTTTAAATATCAAAAAATAACTTAAATTTTTAAAAAATATAAAAATAAAGAAGAGTGACAACAAAGACCCTTAATTAAATTTTCAAAAAAATGTTTTATTGTGCCATATAAAGAAGTGTCAATATTGGGTTTGTTGGACGTGAAGCTGTGAAGGAAGGGTGGCTCTATTCACCCCCTCTAATACAGTTGCACCCCTCTATATGGATCCTTAACAAGATCCATTTAAAGTCGACTGATCAAGTGTCGACTGAATTGATTTCTGCCGACACTCGGAGTGTCGATAGATTCAGGAGATGGAACTAGCCTCAACGACGATGTCAGAGGTTTGAAATATGTCGACACTTTAAATTCATAAAATGTCGACACTTCATATGTCGATTCGATCAGTTTAAACATTTTGAATTTAATACATATCAGTCAACTGATTAGGTGTCGATGGAAGTCATTTCTATCGACACTGTGAGTGTCGAACCTATCAATCGACTTATTAGGTGTCGATGGAAGTCATTTCTATTGACTGATTAGGGGGAAGCATACAAATCCTATTTTTTAGATGGGGGTGCACCTAATTTAGAGGGGGGTAAATAGAGCCACCCTTGAAGGAAACCATATAGTGTGTCAGGAGTGACCGATTGTATTCAAACGGGTGAAGAAGAATGTTTCATGCAAATATGAGGTAAAAATATTTGAGCACATTTTATGGAATTTTGAAACAACAACAATGAAAAAATTTAAATAAATTGTGGGTTCTATGTTTAAGGTGATTCAACATGGGTGAACCAGAAATTTTAGTCTATTCATGTTTAACATAGGCAATGTTTTCTTTGTTTAAGTTCATTCGACATAGATCATGTCGAACCATGACCAAAAGATCGTGCTTCAATTTTTTATATGTGATTAACATAATTACTAAGTTATTTTCAATAAATTTATATCAGGTCGATTCCTACATTGACGACCTGGGCTTACTTTTATGATAAGGTATTAAAACATTTAATGTAATCAAATCTAATTGAATTATAATGTTTATGATCCAATTACCAACATGTTTATCTCATGAATATTTTAGAAAATAAAGTGAAACACATTATTGATATATTACAACCAATGGCCACAAATTACTTAGCTTGACTTTGTTAATGAAGATCAATTATTTGTCCAACATATTTCCGCTCTCCAATGTTTTTTTTTCGCAACATCACAACCCTACACCCAAATGAATATAGGTTATCATATATATGGCGTTGTAATGTCAATAATCAACCAAGATTTTATTTGTCTATGATCCATCGGATTCTCGATCGATATGATCCATATCGAATCACCTTAAACACAGAAGACATCGTCTATGTCGAACATAATTTATGTACAACCATCTTAAACACATAAGATATCGTTTATGTCAAACTTGTGGGATGGGTCAGATACAATTGTTTTATTTAAATAAATGGGGTGAGTAGAATAACTGGTAGGATGGCTATAACCACTCCTCTCGAATTAGCTGGGATGATGAATGGGCATGGAGTTGGAGGGCATTTTGGAGAGACCCAAATAAGACTTCATTGTGAGATTTTTAGGCCCTCTGAATAACAACACTATTCAAAAGGCTAGATGGGATCTTAAATGAACTCTTAAATTGGTTCTTCATATTTATACAATTTTTTTTATGATTATCAACACAACATTCTTGAATAATTTGTTGAGTTACATATTAATTCTTTTATGCAACTAACCTTTAAAAAATCAAATCCAATAAAATAGGAATAAGGGCTAGGAAACAATTAAGAAAATTAAAAAGGGATAAAAATAATTATCTGTTTAAAAATTACACTCATAAAAAAGATAATCTCCTTTATAAATAAAAAAAATATAAAACATGTCTGAATAGGGGGTAAGAGAGAGTAGATAATATAGAGCGAAAGGAAAACATAAAAACATGACACTCCCAACTGTCCGTCTTGAGAACGGTCCAGTAGAAAAGACTTTGACCCGAACCTGATCACGCCTGCCCTTACTCCGTGATATGACAACTCTGTTATTGAAATCAAACCAAAACCCTCCCCGTAAGTATATTAGGTCTGAAATCAAGAAATATAGATGCATTGATGAGTCTTTTTTTTGTGAAGCACATGAATTTCACAGGGCTTGTAGACTTTTCTTTTGTATTCTTCTGTATTTCTGATGTAAATTCTTCTTGGGAGGAATCAATGAAAATGAGAGGCCCAATAAAAAAAAAAAGTAAAATTGAAATTATGTAATGATGTCACAGCTAAATTTTAATAAAAATGTCTTCTTCTTCTTCTTCTTCTTTTTGGTTTTTTTTTTTTTTTTTGGCATATGAGTGTGACGTGGACTGTCATTTATTCACAAAATCATAATCCCATCAAATTATTAGGATTATGGGAATTTTGATGCATTCTATTTTTAATACTCACTGTACCCTTTCATTAATAACACAATTTAAAATTTATTATTCATACTCTAATATATCAAAATAATTTAAGTAGTTACAATACTTGTTTCTTGCATTCTAAACTTTAAGCCCTGTTTGGAATTGATATAACCCCCCGGATAACCCCAGATAAGTATTTTGAAGTGTTTGTTTACCCCAGATAATTTCAGATAAATTATGTCATAATAAACCATGATAAAGTGGTATATGAATTCCAATCAACCCCTTGAATAAAAGTTATTCTAGGTTATTCCACCCAAAGAATATGTAGGCCCACTATCAAATCAACTGTCATCACCTTTTATAAATCATCTGTCAAATCAACTATCATTACTTTTTTACCTTTTATAAATCCTTATCCATACTTTATTCACATTTTACCTAAACAACAAAACATTTATTCTCACGTTTACCAACGAGAATAATTCAAAACACGACCAAACACAAAATCACTTTATCATTATTTATACTCACTTATGCTTGGATAAATGTATACCCTGGAATAAAATCTATCCCCGTTACAAACGGGGGCTAAGAAAATGTTTGAGTTTTACATGTGTAATACATACAAGTAAACATTTAGATTTCTAAGTATGTGTACAAGACTACTAATAAGATTATTTTGGGTATTTAAATCAAACTTCAATATCATATATTATAAGGACGAATCAACAATTAAAAATGAATCTATTAACAAACCAAACAACCTACTTGATGTGTGATTCAGTGATTGGTGGTAATTAAAAAAAGGTTCATGATAAAAAGAATCCATCAAAACACTTTTCTCGTTCCTTCGAAGCAAGTCCCTATTCATTTCTTCTCCCGAATTCCTCCCCATCTATTCTTTTCTAACTGAAATTTCTTGAGACTCTCTAAATACTTCTTTTTTTTTTCTTTTTTTTTTGTAATTGAAGGTATTTCAAACCCTTCAATCGAGATAACCATTAATCCTCCAAGAGTATTTACCGACCCACTCTGAAGGTTCCCTATAGACACTTGGGTGAGAATCGAATACGCACCAGTGAAGAACAAACTCTTGAGGCCAAGTTGCCAACCAACTCATTAAGACCTGGTGGGTACTAAACACTTTGTTTTGGTACAATCAAACATCTTAGTTTGATTATTAATAGCTTGGAGGATGATAAGTCCACGTCAAAACATTTGAAACATTAATCAAAATCTTACATTTGAATCTTTCGTTTGATTTGTTGAATGATTAATTGTACACCATCTACATGTCATCTGAATATTACGCCATTGAAAAATTTATACACCAATGACATTAAAATTGGATCTATATAGTTATAATTATTTATTAATCATGATGGTGGGTAGTATGATTTCGTCCAAGTTTGTGTTTTTGTAGCTTGCCCCACGGGGGAAGAACATGACCTAAGCAACAAGATCTTTTTTGAGTCTGAATATACTCAAGTCTTTAAATGCCCTCTAAACAAATTAAATATGGTTCAAACATTCAACTTCTTTCAAAATAAAATATGTTGGGGTTATTTAGTCTAATGAAAGAAAATAAACATTCAATTAAAAACAAGAGAACGATCAATCGTTTACTTTCTAAGCAAATTTCCAAATGCAGCAGGATTAATTGACTCAATAACTCAAATTCATGCCAACAAATTGCAGTGCGGTTTGTGGAGAAGCCATATGAGTCACCATAGCTAAGCAAATCAATAGATTGGATGTCGATTTGGATATTAATATTTGAGTATGAATTTATTCGGATTCAGATCAAAGATAAATATTTTTTATATGATTGACATGTCTAAATATTGATACTGTTTAGGTTGACCAAAAGACATAACAGAAAGACATAATAGTTATTAGGATTTCTGGTTTCCTTTAGAGATCATACAACAACAATATAATATATAGTTATTTAAAATTTTAAAATTATGATTAATTATCCATGATATTTGAATTTCAATATATAGTATAGTATTAGTATTTTTGAAACAGATACAATATTGTCATCCTTATCCATCATCATATGAATACTCTAATATAGGATAATTTTTAGGGTTAAAGACATCTAAGTCCCTACAAACATGGGAAAACTCATATAAGTCTCTACTAAAATTGGGACAGACGTATAAGTCTCTGAAAACTCAAAAAACCTAATTATCATCTCTAAGTTAAATTTTTATCCAAACTTAATGGAATATTCCAAGAATATTTTATCACATATAATTATGTAGACATTAAGTCCTTATAAACAGTCATAAAGACAAATTAGTTCCTGCAAAAGATAAAATTGCCCTTAAAAGACTTTTACATTAAATTGTGTACACATTGCAGTCACTATAAACAATTATCAAAACAAATTAGTACTTGCAAAAGATAAAATTGCCCCTGAAAGATTTTTACATTTAATTAGATAGAAATTATAGTCCTTATATACAATCGTAAAGATAAATTGGTCTCTGTAAAAGATAAAAATGCTCCTGAAGTATTTTTACTTTTAATTGTATAGAGATTGCAGTCCGTATAAACAATCATAATGACAAATAATATAATTTTTTTTCATCTTCTATTCTATCGCTCACACTCCACTTGAACAAGTAATAAATAATGCTCTTTTCTTGAGGTTTTTGCTTGCTTTGAAATACCTTCCTAGATACATAATTTTCCACAAAATTTGTTTATTTGCATTCAGAGAGAATTTTAATAAGCCACTTTTTTTACTTCCCTACAAACAAAAAGATAAAAAGAATGCATTCTAAGGGTTAAAATATTTTTTTACATCCAAATTGGGATCTTCAAGTGGAGTGTGAGCGATAGGATAGAAGATGAAAAAAAAATTATATTATTTGTCTTTATGATTGTTTATAAGGGCTTAATGCCTACACAATTAAATGGAAAAATCATTCAGGGGCATTTTTGTCTTTTATAAGGACCAATTTGTTTTTACGATTGTTTATAAGTACACTAATATCTATCCACACAAGTATTTCAGGGGCAATTTTATCTTTTGCAGGCACTAATTTGTCTTTATGATTGTTTATAAGGACTGCAATGTGTACACAATTTAATGTAAAAGTCTTTCAGGTGCAATTTCATCTTTTACAGGCACTAATTTGTATTTATGACTGTTTATAAGGACTTCAATGTCTACACAATTACATGTGATGAAATATTCTGAGAATTTTCCATTAAGTTTAGATGAAAATTTAACTCAGTGGTGATAATTTTAACAAAGACTTATATATTTTTTTCATATTTGTAAGGACTTTAATGTCTTTAATCCTAATCTTTATTCTTCACATACAAATTTGAAATAAATATAGATATTTTTCAAATAACTAACAGACTTAATTAACAATAGTGAGAAAATATAAAGAAGGTTTTCAAAATTCCTTCGAACCTTAAAATCCAATTTTTTTGAAATTTATAACATATATATACAATTAGGATACATTCTAAGAAAATAAAACATTCATCCAAGAGAAGCAAATGAAATATTTTCACAAAAAATCTCATAGAATCGAGAATGAAGTTTTCATTCTGTACATGCCAAATCATGAATTAGTAATTGTGTTCAATCTTGAAAATTCTTTAATTATTGGTAAATATGTATAAGTTTTTTTTCCTGCTATAGTATGCTTTATCATTTTCCTTTTTTATAAAAAAAAAGTAATTCTGCTTGTTTTTACTATCTATGGCATATTTATTTTTGCTGATCCTTGACAAGAATGATTAGAATAAAAAGGCAAATGAATCAATCAGAACAGCTGTGTTTATTATTGTGTCATACTCAAAATATATAGGAATAGTAATCATCAACCATTAGCTGGAAAATGCTTCATTTGGTGGGACTCCAAGACAGCCTACATAGACCACAACTCAACATCTAACCTAGGTTCAATTTTTATGTAAAAATCACAGTGGGCCCTCATCAATGGTTGCAATACAAGTTTTTACAAGAAATGGAAGAAAATAATGCTGACCCACCTTGGGCCCCACAATGTCACCCGTAGTACATGATTTGATGCACAACTTACAGGGTAAGCAAAGAGACCACCTTGTTTGGCACACACAAGATTTTGTTTCCCTTTTGCTTGTCCATCAATATGGATGATTCAGATCTCTATATATCACAATCCAATCAACCCTAGTTAGATGTACACTACTTAAGTAATCATGTACCCTCCTATATGTTGTGCCTCATGTTGCTCTTTAATTTGTTGTTAAAAGCACTAAACACTCGTCAGACGATTAAACAAGAATTAATAGATCATTTTTAATTATAAAAATATTGTATATATATTATATATAATAGTTTAGAATACAAAATAAATGTCACAAAAATCAAATTAATCAGATTTAATCCCACTTCAAACACTGCTTAGCCACTTAATTCTTGTTTAACCCCACAACTGCTTAATCCCCTGATTGAGATATACCAGGCCCTATTCCAATTAGGCGCCCGCTCAATCCCCGCTTAATTCTATTTTCTAGAGATACAAATTAGGATGGGGGTATAGTAAGAGGGGTTTCTTCTTTAGTGTTCAACATAAATAGCCCAGGCCTGCGATCAAACACATAGATTTGGTGAAAATTTGGAGAATTTAAATTGATGAACACAAAAATGTGCCTTCTTTTAACACATCAAAAACATTCTAGTAACCCCCTTAAAACATCATTAGAACTCACAGCACACAAGGGCATCAACAAAAGCCACTCTCTCATAATTCATTTTTTGTAACTTCTTAATTTCTTATGGAGGGAGAAAGTTAACTAGACACCTCCTGCAAGAGCTTGTATCTCCTAACCCTCCCTCGGAACACTGGCCTCACCCGTCCGATCGACGACTCAATGCAACCTTTAGCGACGATCTTCTTATGCACCGGCGGTCTGTCGAGGGACCTTTGTTTCTTGATGGGTTTGTTTAGGCTTAGTGGGATTGAGCCTCGCTGTTGAAACTTTGGACTGGTGGTTCCATTGTTGATGCTATTGCTGTTTGGACTGGTGGGTGAAGTAGATTGAGATCCCTTTCTTGTTGTTGTTGTTGATGATGATGACTCTTTATTGACAGCCTTCTTCCCACCATCATCTCTCAAGCACCAGTTGCAGACTTTATACGAATCGGCTTTCGGGTAGAGATTACTGCAATATCTGATTGACCCACACAAGAAGAGCACAATTTGATTATAAATATCAATGGTACCCAATTAAGGATTGGTGGTTCTTCTGAATGTATAATGAGAAGAATGAAATGAGAAGATTAATGAGAACCCAATGAAGGATTACTGCAATATCTGATTAACCCACATATAACGAGAACACAAATTTAGAAGATTATTGAGAACCCAATGAAATGCCAATGAAATTGATCATAAAAAGAGCTCTAGTATACGTTCTTTGGAAGGGTGAAGAAATGAATCAAAAGAGAGAATCCACAAACAAAAGATGAATGAAATATTAAAAACCTGAAGAAGGAATTCATTCATTGATGATGATGAGTACATGTACATATATATGTACCTGTGTTGAGATCTGAAGAGACAGATGTTGCAACGGAAGAGCTGATGAGAAAGGCCATGATCACCGCACATGCAACACTCTTTGTTTTCTGATATTGGCTTTCGTGGTGCCGTACCTCTTCCTCCTTTGGCACCCATTAATGGAGATCATCAACACATAATTAAATATGTTAAGAGAGAGAAAGAGAGAATTGAAGAAGAGATGCTGCTCCACCCAGACTTGTTATTTTGTGTGTATATATATGACTTTGTTTTCATTGGGAGAAGAATTTCATTATCAGTGGCCCGCATGTGGAGAAATCTCTACTTAATTGCATATTTTTATGGATGAGTGATTATGTAAAGAAAGAGACTTTTAATTAAATAATTATCTAAACCAAAGAATAAGGGTTTCTTGATGTCAGCTCCTTCGAATCTTCCCATTTTGTCAACAAATCTATTAAAGAGACTAAAAGCCAGCATTTTTTTTTCTTCTAAGGAATTTAGAATCAATTTTTAAATTTACATATGAATTGAAAAACAAATATTTGTAATTAATTTTTTTTTTGTAAAAATTGTTTGATCGATTTTTAACATATAAAAACCATCATTGAAATGAAGAACTGGAGTTCAAAAATACCCATTTGAAATCATATAATTTGAATCCTTGTCGTAGATGGGGCTTAAAGAAATTTTCTTTATGTGACTATGAAATTGTATCAATGGAGATTTCATGTAAGTGATAAAAAAAGTCCTTTATATATAAGATAATTTGTAAGTGATTTTTTTTTTTGAAAGAGAGATGGTGGATAGATTGCTAACCCGATTGTAATAAAATTGAAGTTACAAATTAAATGAAGTGTATTTACTTTAAAGTAAAGTTATGAAGAATTATATGATCTTATGTGAACTTTTGGAAACATTGACTGAACAATGTATCCGTATACCAATGGAATGGAGAATCCATGAAGTGTTGGCTTGCATGTGTGTTGGTTGAGTAATATTTTAGAATAGACATGTTGTATTTATTTATTAATTAATTAACCATCTACTCTTGATTTCGATTAGAGGCCTCCTCAGTGGGGAAAAAAAAACCCATCAATTCCTCTATAGTAGTCCACATGGATATTGAATGATTGGAAAACCAAGTGTATAGAAGGTTTGGAAAACAGTGTGTACAGCGCCTGGCAGCTGGTTTTGTGGGTTATCATCTTCCCATCATCTATTTTGGACTCCTAGTTTCATATTAGAAGGGAGTTAATACGCTCAGTTCATTTTACAGTTTCGTCTCTTTTTTAAAACTAAACAGTATCTTAACTGCGGCTACATGTTACTGGTACATTGTATTGTATATTATTTTAATCAGTGTGTATTTTATTAGTGCATATATGAAAAATGTAATGATTTATCTAATTATATACTTTACTTACAATATTACAGTTCACATATGTTTTTATCTTTTAAAAATAATAAACATTATCTAACAATATATTGTTTTTGATAAAAAGTATATATCGTTTTATTTTAAATTAAATGAACTTATTTTTATAAATATAATGTAATATATATATATATGAGGAGTGATTAGGTGCGGCGTGCGGATGGATGCCGCGTCGACCACGAGCCGTCGATCACGGGTCCATCGCATCGGACGGTCGGGTGCGATTCACATCGACCGTCGGATGCGATGGATCCATGATCGGATGACCCACGTCGCATCCACACCCACCCACACGCCGCACCTTATCATTTCGGTGTATATATATATATATATTGTAAAATGTAACAAAGGTTGAACTTAAGAGCGCCACTTTTAAAAATCATAGCCGGACAATGCCAGCCGAGCGGAACCGGGGCTTCTGTACTGCAAGGGAAAGTGTAGTAGTTGATATAGGCACACCCCGTTTGTTAATATAATATGAACATGAAAACACACACGTCACACCGTACAAACGAGGAGGATAGACCGACTACGGACACGAAGCGTGAGGATAAGATGAGAATTTTTTATATATAAAAAAAAGGATTCTTAGTCTTAAGTACATGTAAACTATCGAATTTAGCGATCGATCCCTCACTTCTTCATATTTTGGTTTTAGTTCCTACATTTAAATGATAATTTATGAATTAGTCTCTGTCAGGGACTAAAAACAAATTTCATAATTTAGGAATAAGTCCCTGAAAAATTATCATTTAAATATAGGGACTAAAACCAAAATATGAAAAAGTGAGGGATTGATCGCTAAATTCGATAGTTTACGGGGACTTAAAACTAAAAATCCCAAAAAATAATTGGTTGGGCTGAGTCACTTGTGGATACATAATAAGGTTTATTACAAGGTATACAATTATACCAGTATAAGTGGATATGTATAATAATGAAATAAGTGATTTTGTATTTGATTATTTTTTTAATTATTCTTATTAAAAAAATGATAGTAAAGTTTTTTGTGCTTCGATAAAATGTAAGTATGGTGTGGATGATCAAGTGCGTGCTTCTCCCATCGGTCAAATATCTCGCCTGTCCTTGAGGAAGGGCGTCGCGAGCCACCCTCAAATGCTTTTGTTTCTCACCAGACTTTTTTTATTATTGTCTTATGTTTCTATTCTCCCTCCGTTCGAAGTTTGTAATTCGAATTCAATAAATGAAATCAGATATCAAACATTTATCTTTTCTTCCAAAAAAAAAGGTGTGGATGAGAATTTATAAAAAGTTAAAAAATGATAATAATTTATTTGACAGATGATTTATAAGAGGTGATGATAGTTAATTTAATAGTGGGTTCACATACTTTTTGATGGAATAACCTGAAATAACCTTAATTACAAGGGTTAGATGAAATTCATATACCATTTTATAACAATTTATCCTAACATAGGTATCTCAAGGTATTCACTGCATCCAAACACCTAAAATTACTTATTCTGTTTTATTCTGAATTATTTTATGGCGTATTCCGTATCCAAACAGGGGTTTAGATTTTTAAGTATAAATGATATGTCCAACCCCTTGTGTAATTTCAATTGTAGTTCACATCTTTTCTTTTCCTTTTTAAAACCATAATATCCCATTGAAATCCATATTGTTATATAAAATGAAATATATATTGAAATGCATTAGTATTTTTTTTTCATGTTGAAAAAATAATAACTTTTTGTATCGTACACTATGATGAAGTCTTATACATTATAATAGTGTAATATATACTATGATTATCATAGTATATGAGACTGCAAAACGAACTGTAAAATAAATTGAGTATAAATGCGCTCCATATCTAAACTTGTTGTGCATGCTGTTGAAGCCCGAAAAAAGGCGGCTTCAACTTCTTTGAATACATTCGGTCAGCGTATCAAAAACAGGCCTATCGTAATCGTCGGGCTTGTACATCATCATACATATTCCATGTAAGAATTTCATTAGTTGTTGTGAATCTGTGTAATTGTATAGACTACTAATTTGTCAGATCCCTTCTTAAATGGTCTTGAGAAGAGTAGCTTGCCCACAAAGGCATAACTGAAGAATAAATATAAATAAGGAAAAAAGTTGTGTGATTTGGAATGATGAACTTTGATGGTGATAAACTAGAATAAGCTAGTTTGATAATTATTATAGGGAGTGTTAGAATTGATTTTCAGGGTTGGGTTTATCTACGTCAACGGATATAAATATCTTTATATATCATTTAAAAAGAAAAAAAATGCATACACCCTTTCAAAAAATGACCGATATTCAAATGGACCCCTCAAATCTTATTACATCAAAAAAAAACTCTCATTTTTGCCTTGGTTAAACAAACAGCTCCCTTAGTCAAATTTCATTGGATAGTAAGAAATATACCCGAAATATTCCGTCTACTTAAAGAAACATAAAATTTATATCTAAATAACCCTATGTCTTTTGTCAAATATCTAGAAGGACCTAAAAAGACAAAAATGCCTTTCTTGAAAAAATTGATCGAGATGTTTTCTTCAACCTCCCAAGATCCATTTTTGGATTATTGAGAGATTTTGGGCTTTTAAATGTACATATTCCATTCATCTTCTTCACATAAATTCATTTGGAAGCTAAGTTCTCATTTTTTATTCAATCATATTACCTGAGTTTTTTTTTTCATTTTCACTTGTTCATTTCAACATCTTCCTTACATTGTTTGGGCACCTGTTGCACCCCACTTTGGTGCTATACCAATAAAAATGAAAGAGAAGGGGCCGGTTAGGGTATCATCAATTGAGTTGTTTTGTCTCTAGGGGTAAGATGGTCATTTAACAATATTGGGTTAATTTAATTCAACCATATGTTATCAAGGATAACAGCATGGGGTTAATAAGATTTAAGGGGGAAAGTGAGGGGTTTTTTATATATCGTGATTGAGGCAATCATTTCTCGGCGGGGAGGGGGGCCACATATTTTTCAAACACAAACTACTGGTGCGGAGAAATAGTTATAACTATTCTCCATCTGTTAATCAAACAATAAAAAAAGTTCAAATTTACATTTTTCAATGAGAATAATAAAAAGGATAATTAAACAAAAATATTTATTTTATATAGATTGTTATCTATCCATGTGTAAGTATCGACGGTGAATAACTCTAAGTCACACACCACACGAGACGACCACACAAGACTTTAAGTACATGAGACTTTTCAAAGTTACAGGTTTCAAACGTGTAATGAAAAAAGGGGGGGAATGTAGGAGGGTGGTCAACTTGTGTGAAGCACATAATGAACTTCCATCTTCATTTTCTGTCCATTGAATTATGTATACTTGAAAGGAGGTTGAGATTCAATTCTCTTTTAATGAATCTAAAATCAACATTTTGGTTGGGGGTGAGTAGGACCACCCCTGATAGATTCACCCAACAATCTTGCATTGTGGGAGGGTGATAATAAATTCTCTTAATGAAGTCCATAAGTTGGTTGGAGTGTATAAGATCACTCTAAATGGATTCATTGTATAAAGAATTTATTAAGAGAATTTATTATCACCTTCCCACAATGCAAGATTGTTTGGTGAATCTATCAGGGGTGGTATTAATCATTCTGTTTTTTCTTAGTTGTGACCAATTCAACAACCTTTATTCATTATCATGACATTATTATCAATATATATGGTCACTATTATTGCAAGAACAAGTTTGTAAATCATAGCAACTCAACCAATCAACCCCAAACCCAAACAAAGATGTACAAACACAATAATAGTAAAAACCAGACCCCCACCACCAAAAACCAAACATACAAAAACAAAAACAAACAACATAACCTTCAAGAGATGGAGTTGCGCCACCTCCTCGGCCCCTTCCTTGTCTGCTCAACCATAGTCCCCTCCGCCTCCCTCCCCTCATAAACCGTCCCCATCTTCGCCAACTTCCCGAGCTTCTTCCACCCACTACTCCACGCCGACGCCGACGCCGACGAAGACGACGAGTGCTTCGGCCTCACCATCTTCTCAAACTGCCTCTGCATCCCATCCATCTCCGACTGCAGTTCAAGGTACTTAGCCTTCACACTCTCTAACTCAAACTTGAGAGTGCTAATGTCCATCTTCGCCGCCGCCCACCCCTCCTGGAACGACTGGGGGGTCCCCTCAAGCAGGGTCTTCTTCGTCGGGACTAACAACGGCTGGTAGTGGTGGTTGTGGTGTCCGAATTCGGCGGCCGCGGAGGGGGCATCTTTGAAGGAGGAGGATGCGTTGGCGATGGCGTTGCTGATCTTGACCTGCTCGGAGAAGAGGACCTGCACTACGATGCGGAGGGGGAGGCGCTCGTTCTGCGCGGCGTGCATGCACGCGTCGATTGAGAGCTTCTGGCAGTCCATCACCCTGCACAGCCTCTTCCGCTCGTGCTCCGACAGCGTAGGGTGGGCCTGTACCGTGAACAGTGATATTACTTTATTTACTCACTATCTTTTACCCTTAGTTCTTACGGTCTAAAATATAATCATACATACATAGCTAGAAATGCAATGAAAGATGTGCATTATTAGACAAAAAATAAGCATAGTAAAAAAAATTATATTTACTAAAAATTGGTTTACTCAATTTGAAATGAAGTGTTATACATTTTGTATCAAATTATATACATCGTTAAATGATATTTACTATTTTTTTAAAATAATTATATGTGTCATCTGCATTTTGAATTGTAAAATGAACTAAATCTAATATTTATATTTTTACAGTTAAAAAAAGTGTAATTTTATATACTTTATTAGCCTTCTTTGCTCATTGCATCAAAATAAACAACTCGTTAAATTTTTTTAATTTAATATAAATGGTATCATTCAATTTATCGGGGATTGAGTGTAACATTTAAACACAAGCATCAATACACTGTCATTTATACAATTCTAATTAAACCTGTTAATTACCTAAAAAATATTTATATTTTATTTAAATTCGTATCCAAAAATTTTAAAGATTATCTGATACTTGAAAATTCAGAGTGTGGATACGAATATCAGTGTATTAGATTTAAAAAATATCTGAATCGAACACATTATAAAATTAGGGATTTTTAGTTTTAAGTCCCTGTAAACTATAGGATTTAGCAATCAATCCCTCACTTCTTCATATTTAGGTTTTAGTCCCTACATTTAAATGGTAATTTAGGAATAGATCCCTCCCAGGGACTAAAAAATAAACTAAATAATTTAGGAATAGGTCCCTCCCAGGGACTAAAAAGAAGCATATCATTTAAATGTATGGACTAAAACCTAAATATGAAGAAGTGAGGGATCAATAGCTAAATCTTATAGTTTACGGGGACTTAAAACTAAAAATCTCATAAAATTATCCCTAAAATTTTAAATTTTAATTATCATTTCTCTCTAATATATCATTTAATCACTTAAATTAGTACCTAAATCTATACAAGACAATTATCCAAAAAAATATTAGAAGAATTAGAATCCAAAAATTAACATTCTTATTCGAATGGATTAAGATTCGATATCTGAATCTTATCCAATCTGTTGACAAGCATAGTTTTAAACCAGTATATATTTAAATGTGAGAAAATGCAGAAGAGATACGTTACACTTAGTCAGTTTTATAATCTTGTATACCTTATTTTTACAAATGTTATACTTTAAAAAAGTAAAAATATATGCCGTTGCGTTTTGAAATATAAGATTGACCGAGTGCAAAAATTTTCAATGGAAAAAAGGTAATACCATATTCCATGAAACAGAGCAGAGCAGCATATCTAAGCAGTAACTTCAAAAACCAAGTTGAAGAACACTAAAGACCAACTGAACTTCACCTTGAGATACGAATCCACAGCCCGGTAGAGCCCGTCGTCGCAAGTCCTCGCAGACTCGGGAAGCGCCTCGGCCAAGACCTGAAACTTGGTGAGCGACAGATTCCGGTCCTTGGACACCTCGGTGAGGTAACTATCAACCAGCCTCGCGACCCGCATCTTCGCATTGCTGGACCTCGGCGTCCCCGCCCCCGAATCCCTCCCGGGACTCGCCGCCACCGACAACGGCTGCTCCGTCTGCTCCTGCACCAGAAAATGCTCGAGCAGCCTCTGCACGAGGTCGACGTCGTAAAGCGTCTCGCTCTTACTGTAAGAAGGGATCAACAGATCCGACAGACTCGCCTGCTCGAACTGCATCCCCACCCGCTTCTCGAGCTCTGTTACTAGCGCGGGTGCGGCCTTTGACATGTTCGCGAGGCGGAGGAGGCGCAGAAGGAACCCGCACGACACGCTGTCCTTCTGCGGCGGGATCATGCTTATCAGGCTCTCGATGATCATCCTCTGCTCGCGTATGTGCATGTTTGGGGGCGTCTCTTCTCTGCTTCCGCCGCTGACGATCAAGTGAAGTCCCGATGCGGAGGCGGAAGTCTCGTGTGGACTCTCCCGGATCAGCCCCGGGAGCCACTTCGCGGAGTAGTGCATGATGCACGCGCCGATAAGCTCCGCGCGCATCCCCTTCACCTGTTAGAATAAAGGGAAAAATTAGGTCCGAATCTAGTTTTGATTGTCAACATGTTGATGACTACCTGATCTTATCATTTTAAGATAATATATTAAAAGTCATTAAAATGTAATTATCATTTAAAGATGAGATTTAATAACAATATAACTCGTCTCTTTGAGTCGATAAGATTTGACGGTCACGAATGCGTTAAACAATAAAATTGTTCAATTAGCATTAGACTTAATCCGTTCTCCAATAAAAAAAAACTTAAAATACTAAAAAAATTGAAATAAAAAACTAGGAAAGCAATGACACCTTGATCGCGGTGACGACGCGCACGAAATGGTCGATGCGGAGGACGGAGACATCCTCGAACCACCAATCAGAGGGTGGGGGGTGGGGGTCGGAGGCGGTGGAGGAGGGGCTGGAGGTTTTGGAGGTGCGTCGGAGGGTGGAGGAGCGGGGGTTGGCGCAGGCCTTCCAGGCGATGGACTCGCTGCAGCGGCGGACGATTTGGAGGTTCTCGGCCCAGGGGGAGAGAGGCTCGCAGCTCTTGAGGACGACGATTGAGTCCCGCCACGACGAAAGCACGACATAGCTTAGGAAGGCCTCCGTCTTGAATATGAGGTTCCCCTCCTCCAGGTCCTCCGTCATCTCTAAATACTCCGCCGCGCACCGTAGCCCCGATATGTTCGAGGCCGTCAGGTCCACCGCCACGCCGTAGCAGAACTTCGCCGCCAGCTCGAACGCGTCCGCCCCGCCAGGGAGGTTGTCGAGGTCGATGCGGTCCGGGGAGTCGTAGACCATGCGGTTGATCCTCCCGCACCGTGACAGGAGTGGGTACTAGTACAAGGGGAATGATCTTAGTTGTCCAATCGAGATTAGTGTTCATTAGATTGTAGGCTCATGTCCCGTTTGGATTTGCGGATTCAAACACATTTCAGCGTTTAGCTTTTCAAATCGCTTGCTAATGAAACATCCAAACACAGCTTCAGTCATTCACTCACCTTGTGTAGATGGAAAGTGTAGTCTCCGACTCGGACAAGGAGGTCGCTCGGGATGTCGGTCGCAACGTACCTGTAATTGAATGAAACACAAATGAACACTCAAATAATTAACCAATCAAATCTATCAATGCATATGTTTGATTTGGCTACCAAGAGTGTTCTTTTCTTTCGAACCCATCGCTCTTGACGCCGTCTCTGCGTAACCCAATATCGTTTTCTGAGTTCTTGTAGTCTCCAGCACCGCCGTAAGGGGCTGAGTCGCTCTCTGACTCCCACATGACTTCCAAACTGAAGAGGGAACAGAGAAGAATGTTATGGCAGAGAAAGAAAAAAAAAATTGACAGAGAAGAAGAGGAGGAGAAGTGGAGTGTGTGATCAGAAGAACCACATGGGGTGGGGAGGATGGATGTATGGTTTGGAAGGTTGTGATGTTGTCGGATGCTTCACTTCACAATGCTTCACTTCACAGGCTGTTCAGACATGGGTCCGTCTCTCTCTGTTTCTTTGTTTGCTTTTATGGATTTCACTGGATTTATAACTAATTCTTTGAAGATAAACAAAAGTTCACGTGGAGGAAGGAATGGTTTTGGTTTGTTTGTAGCACAAATTATCTTCTCTCCATTCATTCTGTTCTTCTATGGATCTGCGCGCGGAATAGTTATCCTATCCTTTGGACAATTTATGAATAAGTCCTCGTTGTTTTTGGAAGTAGGCGTTGCCTACCTATGCACACTGAAAATATTATCTATTTTGGTGTTTGTATATCACACTTTTTTCTTTCCTTTTTTTAAAAATGGTAGACTCTTGCAATCGTCATTTTTATTGAGCAAAACGACGATTACAAGATTGAATATGAGGTAAGAGAATTAGAGAGTTAAACAAAATAAAATGCCTGAAGCATCTCCCGGTCACCCCCGAGGTGGAGGTGATAGGGCATAGCTAATGGGGGTGAGAGGATTATAGATCGGACACTAGATATTTTTGTATTTGTTTCTAAATATTTTCACTTATTGATGACATTAATATTTTTTTTTTTTTTTTGGATTCAAGTGGATACAAATAATTTTTAAATAATAAATGTATTTGAATATGTACAATAGTTGAGTGATCATATTTGGGTTTCTTTATGAAACTTGTATATGCTTTTAGTTCATTATGGATAATGAAACATTAAATTATTTTTTATTTTTTAGTACATTTTATTTTATTTTTTTATTTTTTGGGGGGGAGGGGGGCTATTCACCCCACCCCATGTTAAATATTACAATAATATTATGATTAGTTTATGAATGTAATCAAACCCACCCTTTCACGACCCACCCCATGTTAAAATCTAACCCACCTCAATCATTGAATCGACAATTAAGATATCAACAGACGTTGATATTGTCAACATTAATACTATCGATGTATGTATTAGACTTGTCGATGAATCCTAATATCGACAAAAGTTAATATTGTCAACACTACAACTGTTGATGAATGTACTGGACCTGCTGTGTATGTTCTGCTTCAGTCGACAATCTAAATGTCGACAAACGGATATTATCGACATTACTACTGTCGATGTATGTACTAAACATATTGTCTTGATTCTGCTTGATTCGACAATCCAATTGTCGACATAATCTAATATTGTTGACATTACTAGTGTCAAACCAAACAAACAAGGAAAACTGTTAGTTAATTCAACCCTGGGCCAGCGATTGCTTAAAACCTACCCATTCAACCAGTACATTTCAAACCCATTGAAACTAAATTTATATATTTTTAAATAAGCACTACATTTACAAACTTTGAATAATATTTGAAAACATTGCACATTAAATTAATTCCTCAGCCAAGGAATTACTCACAACCTGGTAGTCATGGTAACATTTAAAATTCATAAACTCAGAATTTTTTAAGTTCGAATCTAGTAGCCATCATATCCAAAACAAGTATCTACAGCATTTGATTCAGTTGTTCGAAGAAAATGGTTCCAGAAACTTCAAACAGCAGCCATTGCATAAGAAAGTCAAAATATAAAAAAAAAATATGATTAGCCCATTTGATACATGGATGTAATTACTGCTCAACCAGAGGATTTTTGACCAAAAAAAAAACATTCATGGAAACTGTCAACACATTGGGCTTAGTTTAGTATTGCAAAGAACAATCACTCCCTCTCTTATTGTGATTTTCCCTAGTCCCCAATGTGCCCGAAGTGATCAAAGCGAGAAGAGGCGTGCTATCTTGAAAGTAGTCGATTACATTCTACACATGTCTCTGAAACACCACCAAATGTATACCTTTTCGTTTCAGCTACAGTATACCACATGGTGTCGGTAGTCCAGAAGGAAATCATTATTTATTGGTCCACCTTGCAAAGGACCCTAAAAGCTGGTCTCATCGATCTCTGGTTCTTCCTCTACATCTTCCACCGCCACTTCCTCTTCTTGTGGGTCATCAACAACATTTTGAGAATTTGAAAGTGTGTCTTTTGATTTACTCTTCCGATTGGAACCTGTAGGTCGAACATGTTCCTTTAGATCCATACTGCATCGAAAAAATCGTTAGCACTCATGCATATAGAGCTCATCAAATCCAAAAATATATATAAAGTGGTTTGTTTCAAATAATACACAATAAATACCATAAACAGTTGAAGTACACCAAATGTAACTAATGAATATCATTTATTGGGCATTCCACATTTCTGTCAATAAAATTAACCTAAAAACTAGGAATTAGACAAAAACAACTATTAGATAATACCACAACATTCACACTGAGACTGAGAAAAGGACACTATTGATGAGGGTTGATAGTTGCTATGGCACTAGTAACTGCTTGATTTGTCATGGAATTATGAATTAGACCTTAATTATTTCTTTAGTCTTAGATTCCTCTAAATAGAAAAAAATGAAATAAACATTTCTTTATCCCATCAAATCACTTTCATACATATAAAACAGGGTTATGCTTCAAAAAAAAATTCTAGGGTTATGCTTCATTTCCATACATAAAATCACTTCCATACACGTTTTCATACACATAAAAGATGAAATAAATATTTCCATACACATAAAATCACTTACAACAAACAATTTTCAATCAAACATTTCACCAACAAACCAAAAAATAGGGTTATGATTCAAACAAAAAATGTAGGGTTTCTTATATGGAATTTATACAAACAAATTTAGCACCAATGTAATATAAACATAGAATATAACATGTAGAAAAACAAAAATAAAAAAAAGGAAGAGACCTAATTTTCTTCTATCAATATGGAGTGTTAGAATGGTAAATGCCGGAAACCACAATCGTGATGTGGAACCGGAGTGGTGGCACCGGGAGATGAGGCACCGCTGGAGAGAGAACGGACGCCGCCGGAATGAGAAGAATTGACGGCGCTGTAAAGAGAGGGGAGGAAGAGATTCAATGGATGGAGAGGGGATGAGAAAATATGAGGGGGTGGGGTTGTGATTTCAAGAGTGAGACATATATAAAGGTGTTGGGTTGGTTTTCATCAATTTTGGATGGGGTGGGCTGAATATCTTATGGGGTCGTACTAGCTTCCCCCCCCCCCCCCCAATAATCGACAGGGTTAATTGCATATTTCCATGAAAATCATAATTGCATGTTTCCATGAAAATCACAAGGACTTCTTTATAAATTCATTCAAACATTATAGTCCATCTGATGGGAACAGGTCAAATAACTTGAGTGTGACGTAATAATTTGGGATCATTGTTACTTATTAGATGGACCCTGACATATTAGGGATAAAAGATGGTATTATCTTAAATAATTGAAATTCAGAGGTCATGATATCTCTTTGTCATGTATCTTTTGATTATGTAAATTTTGAAAAGTTTGATTAAACATATAAGATTATCTTTATGACATTTTGTATATGCTTTCAGTTCATTAGGGATATTAAAATATCAGATAATTCTTGATTTTTATGTAACGTGAATATTTTTTGAATGACTAACATGTTTTTATAATAAAAAAAACAAATGTGATCATTTTTATTTCATATCTCAAAATAGTGAACGGCTTAAATGAGGATGAGAGGAGTAGAATACATAATATATGAAAAACATCATAAACATAGAAAGAAAAACTTCATATGGGGTGAATGATTGACAGACCTAATTAACTTCCTCTCCATGAAAATCAAAGGACTGGTGTGAAGTACAAGTAGCTTCTTGACAATTTCCAGCCGAACGTTACACTCCATGTGGGACCAGGTCGAACGGTCTGAGCGCGACGTACCTGCCGTCTGATGTTGATGTGAAGGCAAAAACCACACCAATCGGAACCGTCCGTTCCATGGGACTTGAGAACAAAGTACTTGTCACTACTGCTAAGTAGATTCACCGCACGGACGGCGAGGCGTATCGTCTACGTGGCGATCTCCTATTGGACCAGTTTTGTTTCCGGTGGTAGGAGAGACGGACGGCTGGCGTTGGGCCACGTCACCCAGGGCCGCGGACCACGGGCTTGATAGGTGCCGGTGCTCGGGAGGACAAAACATGAGCCGTTTTTAGGCGTAAAACATGAGCCCTATTTATGGTGGACCTTTTTAATGGGGACTTGTGGAATTTTTTATTTATTACGGGAATGAGAGCTGTTACACTCTGTCCAATCTTTGGCTTGGAAGTAGTTTTTCAGCCACTTATATACTAGGACAATGCATTATACAGTGTGTTATTATAGTGCATACTGTACTAGTGCACTATTATAAAGCGTTAGTCGGACAGTTGAGGAGGGATGAGAGATTACTCGATTAGGCGGGGATTCATCAATCATTTTTTAGAATAATAAATATAATACATATACATATATACCTATTATATATATAATAATTTTAGGTTATAAAATTATAATAAAGTAATATCAAAATAAAATTAATAATATAAACATAATAAGGATATCATAAAACATTAATTAATAGATATATAATATATAAGATAACTTAATAGTTTATTAGTCAACCAGATTTTAATAAAAAAAACGACTACGCGCTAAGTATTGCAGATTGAGTCCGCCCCTAGGCGGGGGTTTAATGAAGGTCTAAAAGGGATTTTTAGAACATTGATTATAGTATGTGAAAATTTTTAAAAATTAACTAGTATATCTCTGTTTATACTTTATTTTTCATAACAATTTATATTTTAAGGGATCAGAATATATTTTTAAAAAATAAGTAAAGACCGCAGACAAGACAAGTAGCTGGGCATATCATTTTTCTGTATGAAAATATGGAAGATGTTATTTGGGTCATGAATTTGATGCCACAAAATAGAATGTCAGTTTAATCGGATGTGTCTGGAATTTTTGTGAAGCTGTGGATTCGAGGAGTATGTCCACAGAAGAGAGACCAAGCATGTATAAGGTGTGATTTCCATGATTGATGGAAGATGGGGATTCAAATTTTTGGGGACTTGTGTTGGATATAAATAAATCTAGGAGACCTTTTTCTTGGGGTAAAATTAGTGAATTAAATATTTCGACGAAGAGGTTTCAGTGTGAAAATTTTGGACTTCCTATCAACAAAAAAAAATGTAGAATTAGATGTCATGTCATGATGATTGTCTTTATTTGGGTGTATAATTAATTGGGTGAACTCTCTTTAATTTTATTGAACTATTGCATAGTGATAAAACTTTATCAAAAAACAATACAAAAAAAAAAAAAAAAATTTGCAAAGTGAATTAATCCCTCCTCCTTGCATGCGTTATAAGAGCGGTCCCTCTTTTATTATACAATAAAAGAGTTTGAAGTGATACAACAGCACTTGAATTATACAAATAATAACATAAAAATAGAAGAGAATAAAACAGTACGAAGATCTTGTACACCTGTTCATGTTAATTCTTTATGTACATTAACTCAGAAGCTCATCTCCCCCAACTACCTGAAATGTTTCCTCCACAAAGTAGTTGATTATATTCTCCGTGGCCACTATAACTGCAAAACTTTTATATACCTAAAGCAGGCACTTGTTTTTACAACCTCCTCGCTTCGACCAGTCAATGCGACGGAGATGAAAGTTATGTCCTCTGCGGCAGTAAAGGACACCAGCGTTTATACCAATTCTGATTGAATCTTCCTCTGTAAAGCTTTCAGCTATTTTCGACTAACCTCATGCAATCTCTCACAAAGGGAACGGTTCACCAGCCAGCAATCACATGGCTTGTTTTGGAGAATTTCCTTTCTTGGAAGCTCAGATCCTTCACAGTCCATGTGGAGTTGCCATAGGCCCTGGCTTTCTTTTGCATTGTTATAAAACAAGTTCATGTGGAGCCTTTTCCATGCTATGTGACGCTCAAAATGATTTCAAAGCCAATACCAGATATCTTCGGTTTGATGATTCATCCACAACAGAAACTCTCCATGGAATGGCAATGATCATATGGAGCTGCATTACATGTCAGTGATGATCTATTATCCTTCTAAAGCAGACTCATCTCAAAAGTAATGCAAACGGCAATTACAAAAATGACCAAGAATGGATGAGAAGGGGAACTTACATGTAATGCATTAGCCCAAATTTAAAAAATCCCTCATTCCTTTGTATATTTCTGTGCAAAGTCCTTGATTCTTTGCTTGAGATGCTGTGACAATTTGGATGCATCAGTAACAATTTATGATAGATTTCAAAAGTTAACACAAAATCAGTTTTTTTTTCTTTTGTTGTTGGAAAAGGTTGACAACTCTACCACGATTTCATCACAAGTGAACCGAAGTACATAGTCCGATGCAAAGTACAAAGTGAATCAATACAAAATCATATAATATTATGAATTACAAGGAGACCCAGATAACAATACCTTTAATTCTTCATGCAGCACAACAAATATCTTCTTCATCCGTTTGTGCCTCTGCATCAGCAAGCCCAATGAATAAATTCTATCAAAGCTAGAATAGTTTGCTACTATTTTAGGCCTTAATAGATAACAAATCAACTAAATTCCATCAAATCATAACTCATGCAAATCTCATGGTGGCATGCTTACATATTTCCATCATAAAAAAATTTACTAATGAAAACTCAACCTGCAGGGATGGACATACCGTTCCACACTGCCTATATGTTTCCTTTATCTGTTCCAAGACATTGTAATATCCCTCTGCATCACGGCTTTTTGCAAGTTCAAGTTCACGTCCAAGTTTCTGGAATTCCCTCCTGCATTGTTGAATTAACCTTACATGAATAGTGAACAGATAATCTATCATTTTGCAAATATATCAATCAGGTTAAAAGAATGTGAGGGTTAATATACATTTATATGTGCATAAAGTCAAAGATATGTCAGTTCTCATATAGCAGGCCAAAAGAATAAGAAAAAAATACAAGAGTTTTCATAATACCGGTAACTCTCCAGATTTTTGTTCAAAGAGCTATAACGATCATACTTCTCACAATACTCTTTGACATATTCCTTGTATCTGTAAGACAGAAAATCAGATGGTTGGTAATAGAAATTAAACTAACTCTGGCAATCAGATTTGGGCATAGAATAAACTGACATATAAAAAGTAAAGGTATCTAACAGTTTTCAATTCATTTTATTTTTAAGAACTGATTCACACACAATATATCATGATATTTATTGTATAGCTCTTTGTAGCAATCATAAAAATGTATAATTTCATCAAGGAAACCAGATGATAAGTGATCCAACAATTGATCATGTAATTTTGTATAGAATGAAAGAAGATACTATGATATTGAAGGTAAAATGCCATACTTGTATACAAATATTTGAAGGACAGGGCTTGAGCTGGACAGCCATCTAAAACTAGCATAGAATTGTCCTGGACCACTAACCAGAAGACTGCAAGTGATTCCACAACACTAGTTTTCTTTTTTTTATTAAGAAAAAAAAAAGTTGAGCAAATTAGAAGGATCAACCTCAATACATTTCGATCTCTTTAACAAACTGAAGACTAACAGAGAAAACAAATGAGTGCTACCTAATATACCTTTCAACAGAGGAATGAGGACCAATGATCAAAAGAGTAGTACAGAGAACTCTCTTATTGGATAGGATAGGAAAATGGTGCTCGTTCAGTGAAAGAATAGTTCTTTCTAAAGCAGTACTCCTCCCTATCTACCCCCCATTCGCTTTTCTAAATCATGAAAAAGGTATCAAAGAAGTTTGTAGTCTTCCATGCTAGAATTCTATGGAGAGAAAATGGAAGAAGCATCACCTCAAAAAATAGGAAAGAGCGTGTGTGCCAAAAAAAAGTTAGTAGATTAGGTTCTGAAAATTGCAAGAGGAATCACTGCTGGAAAAAAAATGGATGTGGAGAAAACCAATGGAGAGACAGACTCTGGACTCGGAACATAGCCCATAACTCTACTGCATCTGTGAAGCATGGGGACAAGTTTCAAGACAACGGAATCAAGTCTAAAGCATCTGGAAAGGGATGTGTATCTCCTCCAAGGAATAAAAATTTCAGTGGGATCCGGGATACAGTCATCTTTTGGAGAGGCAGATGGGTTGTTGACCTTCCCTAGACAAATTATTTCCAACTAGAGGCAGACTAAAATACACAGGTAAGCAGCTTCTTTCAAGTATAGAGGACAATAGGATATGAGTTATGCTTCAGGCAAATCTATTAACTTCACATCCATCTATTTCATGCTCTCTTATTTCAGACATGCAAGGAAGAAAAGAAAAAATTCCAAGGGTGGGAACTTTAACCTGATGCTCCCTCATGTATTATTTATTTATTGTCATGTTTTTGCCGCTGTCAGTGGCCCAGTTTTTCAGATTTTTCTGTGTCACTGTATTTGTATCATATTGTGTCCACGTCCAATGCCTGTGTCCATTCTCCATAGATTGTAGGTTGCAGGGGAGTTGGAGGAGAGCGAGGTTGAGGGCATTGTGGCTCAAGTACAAAATTTGTGTAAACCAAAGGATAAGATTCAACTATATTACAAAATTCAAGGAAGGGGATAATTGAGATTGATTTTCACATAATGGAACTCAACTATATTGTCCTTTTTTTTATTGTTTTTCCATTTACTTTGATCTTTGTGGAGATCCCTAATCTCCTTTCGTTCAAGAAGCATGATTTCATTTGTTAATGAGATAATATCCCTTCTTCTTCTTGAAAACAAAATCTATGCATCTGCCAAGTTTCTCATATACACTTTTCATGAACTAAAAGGAAAAAGACATAAGAGCATGATCATGTAAAATAACTAAACCATCAGAGACCATGAAGAGGATAAAAACTAAATACAAGCAACACTCAATCTTCAGGCAATTGGTCATGGATGATGGATACATATTTGGAATCTACCAGTACTTTTGTCCTATAACATACCTTCATAGTTCAGACCAGAATCTTGTGTTGCATCAAACTCTCTAATCTCTAGAACTACATATTTTTTTATTAAAATATATATGCATGCAATGTGTCCCATAAATAGGTACCACAACATGCGAGCAGTAGAGAGTCATGCAGGTGCACCTCTAAATGTGACCTTATGTGTGCTTGACATGGATGTGAATCTTTAAATGCAGGTTTTCACATGCATGCGTTTTCTGTCGTAAAAATACATGAAGTCCAATATATTCATACTAAATCAATCTGCAGATGCATATCCAAAATAACAGTCCACCAACATGATTTTCGTGCAAGATCATCCCTTTGACAAAATTATTATATCATCTTCTAATGTATATAATGAAAAAACCCATCCATGCATGCTATAAGACTAACTTACTAAAAATTAAGACTATTAACACTTACTGTACATAGTCTTTTATTGGACCCTTGAGCTCCGGCTCATCTTTATCATACATTGTGTAAAATGAGCTATCATCATCTGAAGAAGATTCCCTTCTTTTCCCACCATTTGTACTGCTCTCTGTCCCAAATCTATCCTTTCTTCGACCATTAGAATCAAACTCCATCTCAATTTTTTGTGGTTTAACTTCTCTTCCAGTTTTGGGGATGACTGCTTGTCCTCCCTGTTTCATATCCTGCTGTGAGATGCTCGCAGGCACCTTCTTAAGAAGAGATCCATGGTTGTCAAGAGCCATTCCTTTGCTCAACCTAACTTCATTTCTTATAGAAGCACCAACTACATCTGACAAATTATCTGACTGTGATGCAACCTCATAATCAACACATTGCACTGATGAATTTTGCTGAGTCTGTGATGACAACAGCCATGGTTGATGCATAGTAGGATCCACATTACCTTCATCTGGCATCCTCCGGCAATACTTGTCTTGGTTAACATCACTTCCATCGATCAAATTGATGGGTGACTGCCTCTTGGATTCATGAATCATCTTTGCTGTATTCCTTTCCTTGCCTGAATCCAAGCTGAAGTTATCTGGAGCATTTACTTTTTTGTCTGCCAATTTGAAAGAGTTCTTCCTCTCAAACCCCTTGGCTCCTTGTGACTCCTCTCCAGATAATGGCTCACGGAATTCACCTAATTCCAAATCGGAAAGTTCTCTTTTCAGTATGTTCCCCTTACCAGTGACTACTGGAAATTTATCCATATTGGATCTGTAGTTATCTTTAGGGAATACGCCAGCACGCACCTGTAATGTTTGTCCAGCATCCTGTGGCATTCCACTTTGCTCATCAGATATCCTGTAGTGTGAATCAGATAAAGAACATAATCTGTCTGCAGAAGCGCCTTCTTTGACATTCTTTGATAAAGACTTCTCACTACCTTTCTGTGGTTTATCCTTCAGTACAGTGAAGCTATCTTTTGGAGGTAAGCTTCTTAGGACAGGACCATCTGACTCATCAGGAATAGAGAATGACCTTTCACCATGTCTTTGAACATATCTTCCATGTCCCTCAGAAAGATCATGAAGTTTCCCTTTTGCATTAACAGCCATTTTTCCAGGTACCAAGGCAGCAGACTGTCCCTGTGATTCAGGGAATCTAGTTCCATCAACCTGGTCCTTGTATTGGTCCTGATCATGAATTTCAGGGGACATAGAACGCCATCTGTCTTTGCCTTTCCCAATGCCTTCTTTAAGTGAGCTTGTGAGCTTTGGCTTTTTCACAATTCCTTTTTTCTCTGGGATGAGCATTGGGTCAGAAGCCCTTCGAGACTTGACTTTAGAGACAGTGGAAGCAGCGTGGGGAGACTCATATCTTGGATTAATTTGGCCTGTGGATTGCTTGTCATTCACAGTTAGCTTTGTGGTGCAAGTCCTTGCATCATTATCTGAACTTCCAACAATAGACATGCTAAGGCCCTCCGACTGCTTGCACTGATCCAATGGATCAGGCATTATCTCGTCTACAATTAAAGAATTGGATTGACAAGCGATTAATTGGTTGTTTCTCTCAGACATTTTTATATCATTTCCTTCAGATGTCTTCATATTATTATTATTATTACTAGCTAAGTTGGCTACAACTTCAACTTCATCAGAAATATCTTCAAATTTTTCAGGATGACTCAAATGTAAATATGACAATGAGGCTTGCCTATCATCCTTTATCTCATCAGCAGCATTGTGTTCCTCTCTGTCATGATATCCTCTGGATGTATTGGGTGATGGAGATATCTTTGTGAAATGGTTCACAGCTTCCTTTTTATCATCATCACTCGTCATTATGTCCACATCCACATCAGATCCCTCCTTGCTGCTGGAGGAACCATCACTCTCGCTGTCACTGCTACTTCCACTTCCACTTCCCATAGGACTCTTACTTTTGCTTCTGCTACGGCTTGGACTTCCACTGTCACTACTGTCACTACTGTCACTTTCACTATCACTTTCACTTCCACTTCCACTAGAGCTGCCTTGTTTCTCTTCACAGTTACTACCAACTTTCCTATCACTTTCAGCCACATTTGGGGAAGTTTGTTCAATGTCAATCTTCTCTACAATATGCGACTCTTCTTCTATTTTTGAGTTGAGCACATTTTGCTGCTCAATTTCTTCAGCTGTGGCCTTTTCCATATCAGTAATCAATATTTGCTCATGGTTGCTTTCGGGAGAACTAGAGAAAGGGGAAAAAAATGCAAGTCAGGAGGAATGCAGTTCAACAAGGCCCTCCTAACATGATAATAAAACTTAAATGTGATTCAAATTACAAAAAGAAGTTAAATTTAGCAGGATCACGTAACTACAAATTTGTTCAACTCTAAGAAGATCAGGAATGACATGATAT
Source organism: Acorus calamus (assembly GCA_030737845.1). Taxonomy (NCBI): domain Eukaryota; kingdom Viridiplantae; phylum Streptophyta; class Magnoliopsida; order Acorales; family Acoraceae; genus Acorus; species Acorus calamus. The sequence continues at coordinate 28,494,084 of CM060869.1, read as the reverse complement.
TTTAACATCAAATGACGAAGTAACAATTTCTGACAATAATACTTAAATTTAAACTTGACATGCTCCACAGAATATTGCTCTGATCATAGATCACATTGCTCCTTGCTCATTCAGTTCATATTTAATCAAAATTAATATTGCCCATTAATCATTTGTCAGACATGCTTCTTTGGTACCATGTCCAGTTTTATTAGACCATATCCCCCCCCCCCCCCCCCACATCTCCATGGGCACAACCCTTTCTTATAACCAGCTTTACCTTCAACACAAGAACAAAGATGACATTCAGAACCCTTTCCGTGGGGGGAGGAGAATAGAGGGATGTTTGTAGAGTAGAATATAGAACAATTGTGTCCAGCATTCATCTCCCATAATAAGGGGACTAATATTTCAACATACATTTAATCATAATAATATGCAATTAAAACTTGGATAGTTCAACCTACATTTATGGCATTAATAATTATTGCAATGCCTGACAACCTTTTAAATGGACTTATTACAAAATCTTCAAGAACAACAACATGGTAATTATATTATAGCTAATAAAAAAAGCGTGTGTATGGGGAAAATTAGGATACTTTATTCATCCAAGAGTGTTGGATCAACCAACTACCCAATTCCGGGGGGGGGGGATGATGGGGTGCATGTTAGAGAAAAATAAGTCACTAAAATGAAAGAAGATACTTTGAAACTCAAGATTATCATCCTGCTCCAAGGAATGTTTCATTCAACAATCATAGATAAATCATTGCGTCCTAAAAAAAAGGAGACAGCATGGCATATTTCGACAAGGCCAAATGGCCAATATGAAGGCAGCACTGTAATCCAACAATACCTTCCACTTTCAGATAGAGGCTTCTTAAAGCTTTCCTGTTCCACGCCAGGAATAAGTATGTACCTTCCAGGAGCTTGGTAAGTTGCAATCTGAGGCACAGAACATAACAGGGGTAGGACTACTAAAAAGTAAAAACACAATATTTAATTATTCATTTGCAAGGTAAGTAACTGGCCTCCACTTACTTTTTTAATTATAGTCTCAATCCTCTTTCCGGAGTTTGGATGTGTATCCCCTACTGCTTTTTCCAAAGCCTAAGGAAGCAGGAAAGTATATAAGCCAAACTGAATTACAGGAATAGAAACATTTTTAATCATGGAAGGACTTCAACCATAAACAATCATAAAGAAACAAAGCATATTGACAGCAAAACAAAATTTGAACCAGAGAATCTATATAGAAAGGTGCATTCCAATCCGACCAATAAGTTACCGAAGGAAAAGAAGGCCAACAGGTACATTTACTTCAGCTATCATTGATAATATAACAAACTCATTCCTAGAAATTATGATTTTGAAGATAACAAACAATGGAACAAATTTAAAATGGAGTGCAACTGCTATAGCATTTTGCTTAATCTATTCTACAAAATCTGGAAACTAGCTTGGGAATTGGGATACTGCAGAGTTTAAGTACCAATCTGGCTCGTTCCGCACGCAGTGTGTTGGGGGATTTGCTTTGCATGGAATGAGTTTATCTTCCAAAGAAAGTGTATCTATGTCGAGAACATTTGGATAATTATTACAAATTCCTTACAGAATAGGACAATTTTGGTGAAGGGATTAGTTCTAATATGGGTGAAAATTGGAGTAGATGGTAATAGCTTTTTGTCTTATTGGGCTCCTTATTCTTTTTGGTGTTTTCCCCAGAAATCCCGCGGCTCTTTGCTCATGGGGCTTTCATAAATTACTGTAGCTTTTATCTATCTTGAAAAAAGAAAAAAAAAAGGCTCATTCCTAATAGCTTATATAAAATATATATTGGAAATCTAGGACCTGTACAGTTAAGTAAGAATTTTGTCTGATAACTTATCAAATCTATAAATTGCAAAACACAAACTACAACAGAAACCAGAACTGAGAATGTGTGTATACAAATTACGAGTTCTAGAAATCACGCATGTGCAATTGCACTGAGTTGTAAAAATCTAATCAATGTGTACCACTGCAGGACAGTTGTCCTTTCATAGGAAGTGATGTCATAACCAACCCAATGAGCATCAGATGAATGACTGCTAGCATATTGGTTTAATGTTTTATAAAACAATAAAAAGGACTGCTAGCATATTCAAAACATGTTGATAAGACATGCTCTTTAGCTAACTGGTGGAGAACCAATTCCAAGAGGATATTTTATAATGTTCACTCTTCATATATTTTTTGCTAATTTAGTGACTTTCTATAAATAGGTATAATGTTAAATGAATCTCTGCCAATAAGGTTATATCAACATTGAAAATTTGAATATTTGGTTGTGTGTGGTTCTTATGTATCTTGCTTTTTTTTTACTCAATGAAGAATGGATGAGAATCATACCACCATTTTTGCTTAAAATATTAAGCATCAGATATAAAATCTCAACTGATTGTATATCCTAATTCCTAACTCACAGGAACACATGGCATCATCCAACCTTCACTAGGTAAGTCAAATTCACTCCCCGTCAAGTGACATCCCAGGATCAAAACCTGCAAACAACCAAAGTGCAGGTGGCAAAATCTCGCCGCCCCTATAAGCTAGCTGGTTGTAGCCCCCATGGATGATTTATATTGAGCATGTATGCCTTATTGAACTGGCTGATTTATATGGAGCATGTGATTTATATTGAGCTGGCTGATTTATGTTAAGCATGTGTGCCTTATTTAGTTTGGTTGTGAGACACCCCTCATAGGCTAATTATAAGCTGGCCCGTGTCCCCACAATTCAGTAATCTACCTGAACTATTACGTTGCATGGCCCTCCTTTGAGCCATGCCCACCAGAAAAAAAAGTTCCACATATAGCACTGAAAAACAGACTACTGAATTGAGTTAGGTAGAAAATTTATCCATTTTTCCTTTGAAGAGCCAGCTACTGCAACACTACTTGTGAGAATTTAATGTGTCATACCTAGCATTAAATAAATCCTACAACATCAATACTAACCATACTTAATTCAAATTTCCATCTTCATTTGAACACAACCATCAGAAACTGCAGATCCATTAGGAAAGATTACGGAATTGTGGATCAAACCAAGCATTTTTATGAATGTGTCAAATGATCAATATGAGTCAAATCATCATAAAATTTATTATTTCTAGGATGGCAAAGACCTGCAGATATTGTTAACCAACTCTTTTAAGCAGAAATAAACATTTCAGTAGAAAGTTCAAGATTGGTATACCTTCAAGCTCATCCCCTTAGGATTCTCCAACAGTAGAGTTATCAAAATGTTCCTCAAATCCATTGGTTCAGCTCCAAGACTCCTTTTATGGCCTGCAAAATCTCCTTTGATTCCATGAACAACACTATTAGGATTTCTTTCTCAGAGTTGACATCTTCCTTATTTGACATCAAAGGGTCAATTTTTTCATCAAAATTTGCATGAGCCCTAAATGGATCCCCAAATCCAAGAGGAGAAACTGAAGCAGCAGGTTGTTCAGGAGTTAATAGAGGAGATACTGACGGCCTGCCCTTGGCACTCGTGGTTGAAGATATTTGCATTTTGGAAACAGATTTCGGAGGACCTGAGTTTGCAACTGAAGCAAAAGTTAATAATCAGTACAGAACACAATTCTCACACCAAGGATTGTGCACATCACTAGTAATCAATACAAGTAACGTAGGAGAGTTGCATTATACGTTTACACGTCCCTTCAATAACAATCAATTACCTTGACTTGATTCAACTTTTCGTCTTTTTTGAACAGGTTCCTTTTTATGTTTGAAAGCCATCCTCCGCAAGAAACCTAGTGAATCCGCATAAAAGTTAGAAATTATTGAAGTAAAAATATGTTAAAAATATAAGGAACAAAAGCAGATTGGGACAGGTAAATATTGATGTTCACCCAACACAGCATGTACTGTTACATCAAGGTGTAAAAACCCTCTTTCATTTGTCTTGATAAACAATATTTACAATTCCAAATTCTTATTGGCTGTACTAAGAACTTTTAGGGGTTCCCACCTTTCTCCATCAATAAATTAAAATTCCTTAATTTACATAAGTGAAAAATCTTGAAATTTGATCAGTCAAAAGCAGCAATAAACCTCTGGGTTGCACCCCCAAAAGACAGGATTTAATAATACAAATATTCAAACTTTCCTTCATTACAAAGTTACCAGCCCAGATTTATTAATAATTCCCCATGCCACTATATCTTGAAAGAATATTAAACAAAATGTACAATTCTGACTCTGCCAAGTGACAAATCTAGATCTGGATAAATTACCTTGCGTAATGAGAGTATCACAATAATTCAATTGGCTCTCATCATTTTCCTAGATAGTTTTAACACTGCTCCAGTAACCAATAAATAATGCTATCATGAAGGAGAACAGATAAGAGATAAATAAACTCACCATCAGCTTCAGATGCAGCCATTGTTTTTGCCTGATTTTTCACAGATGGGTTTGCTGGATCTAACACGATTGTTCTAGTTAAAAATGAACACAAAACAGACGTAAGAAAAGAAATTCATCCAAAAATCAACACAATAAACCTTCTAGGTTAACATTCATGAATCATATTTATTCAAAAAAACATCCATGAATCATATTCATAAAGATAATGAGAATAATAAGATAAACCTCAAAATGCAAAGAACAATCCCAAAATCAACATAACATTTCCCATAAAGCTATTTGGGAACTCCAACGATTTTCACTCTAGCAAGATTTCACCCAACCCTGTAACAAGAAGCCATCCTAACAATTGTGTGGGACACTACACTTTTCTATAAAAGAAGGAACAAGTAATATTTTCTTTTTGTATTGTATAGAAATTTATTTGCTTATTCGTTAAGTGTACTGGAGTCAATAATCAATATGTCATGGAAGACATCCTATTTTCCTATGAAATTGACTTCCTCATATCAATGTTGTTTTTTTAAGAAAAAAAAATGGTGGCATCAATGTATTCATTAGATGAAAAGAGATACTAAGTCATGAACAGTTCATTAAGCCCAAACATCTAAAGTAATTGTCTGTGTCCATTACATTATTGCCAAGGTCCTTCTAGTTGTAAATTCATCACTATCAATGTGCATCCAATAACAAGCCTTATAACATCTACATGGTTTAATTTACTTTTGCCACAAAAGAAGAACATAATGTCAACTTCCTAAAATCAACTACATTATCCTGATAAGCCAATTGGTGAACAAGAGAGAGGCCAGCCACACCTCAGCTGATATCGGTTGACAGGAAGGGATATCTACCTAATTTGCTACAGTTCAACCTTTTATTGAAAACTTGGTAGAAACATGAATACTCATCATGAAAATCCATGGATTTATGTTTCAAAAAAATAGCATCGGGGGATTTTTTATGCAATGGGTTATTGTGAATTTCTCAAAAAGCCAGCGAGTCAATATAAATTATACAGAATTTCAGTGAAAGTTTGAAACTTTTCCAAGAAATATAACTATAATATATTGGATGATGTGTATGCGTGGAGTTGGCTAGCCAAAACTGCATTCCAGCATGGAAAATTTGTTCCTTACGTGTGAACACACAAGCATTAATATGTTTCTTATCTTGTTCATTGCATGATTGATGTTCTTTTAACTCTAAATGACATCTTATAGGACCATTAAAGAGTTTCATGACATGAAAATCTATAAATGGTGAAGTTCAATGCTTTGATTTCATTCAAATAGTTTATCTTATCTCAAAAGCACAAATGCAAGACATAAATCAAGAATATGTATTCCATATCCAAATTATTATTCATATATAATGCAAAACAAGAACCAACGTCTGTAAAAGTAAATTGAGATGGCATCTTATGCAAGGGAAAGAAGAAAAAACAATCACAGATCACTAAAGTCAAAGTTAGCATACTTGAATAAAAAAGAAATAATATACTTCAATCCAATTATGTGTAAGCATACTTCCGAGATTTAAGCTGACGCTCTGCTTCCTCGGACCGCATTTTAACGTGATTTTTGGTAGATTCATCAAGAATACGCTGTACATTTAGCTTGCGCCAGGCTGACCCAGATTCAACAAGCATTCCATGTCCACCCTCTCCACTTTGCTGTTCTTCATATATATTACAAAGATGACCAACTTCCTTCGCCCATGTAAACCTGAAGTCTTTGCCACCAACATCAATAACCTAACAAAATAAGCACACTGCACACATAAGTTTTTTTTTTTTTTTTTGAGGAAAAGAAGGTTGGATATTCCCTTTTTTCTCAAAAAAAGATATAGATGCTCTCCATTGTATGAATTATCCTGGTAAGAAAGAAGGAAATTCCAGAAAAGTGGACAGATATATTTGCTACAGCTCCTGATATTATGCCATACTTCACAACATTTTCAGTATGATGTTCTTCGCTTCATCTAATTGTATAATTGATCAAGTGATTGGTAAATCTGGTCTGAAAGAAATGGCAGAAGTTTCAAAGACTATTCTAAGCATCCAGGCATGGGTGGCAAATCAGGCTATGGCATGAGTTACCTTTTAATTTTAAAGGTTACGCACCTAAATCCCTCTCCTTATAGAATCTTTCTATTGTTCTTTTTTTCAAACCCACGTCCCACCTTTCCATGTGGGCGAGAGAGGAGAGCATAAGCAGTAAAGGCAGCAAGCATTCTCTCCGCTTCCTCTTTCATATAGAAGAAAATGAAATCAGAATCCCATCCCTATAATTTTCTAAAATAACAGAAAATACCCCAATCTTATAATTCTTCTAAATAACAGGAAATACCCCATCCCAAAAATTCTTCTAAGCAACAGGAAACGGATGCCACATTCACAACAGCTATCAAATATTTCTGTCACATAAAAAATAGAATCACCTTCATCAAGACCGTGTTAATCTTATGAAGCAGTATATTATTATCCTAGTTCACACTGAAAGTAAGTTCACATTTTCTTCACATCCATAATCACCACTCCTTGCCAAACAGTATGCCTACTCTTTTTTGTAGTTTTTATCATCAACTTTTTTTTGTAGGTTTTCTTGTCAACTTTTTTTGGAAAAGGTGGGAGCTCACCACCTAAATTTTACTAAAATCAGATGAAAAGTTCCAAAGGAAAGAGGTTACCAAACAGTATGCCTCAACCACACCGAACCCCCCCTCCCCCCCAACACACACACACAAAAGCGCAACATCAAAACAGAATTTACAATGCTTTAACAAGTATCCAGCCCATCCCTCGTACCAATGAAGCTGCTTGAGTCTTGGAGTGCCCCCCTGGCACCATCCCCCAAAACGGTAAGTATCTTTGTTTGATACACCCATGTCTAGCATATCATTCCTAACCTTTTCTATCCATCCCAACAATTGCATTTTCAAGTTCCCAGCCTAAGTGCAGATTGCGTCCTTATAATTTTAATACACTAGTACGAAGCACGTGTAGGAAAAAAAAATTTCACAGGATGGACAAGTTTAAACCCATCCTCCATTTTGGATGTAGGTGGCGGAAGATCCCCTTTTATCAGAATAGATGTTTATTAAGGACAATAATTAGACCCTCTTCCAAACTCAAAACTCCCTCCAAGATCACTTTTCTTCATTCCTGTCATTTCTAGCTCAACAACAAGGCAGTGAGGCATATACCCAGACTAATATACATTCAAGCAGTAGATGAAGAATTTCTCTATACATGTCATTCTTGAAATCATGATAGTATTAATGAAAATGATAATCCTAGCCAGTCCTATTTATTCCAACCACATCATACGAAGAGTAGTTCCACACAATTATCTGAATATTTAGTAAACAATTTTACAATAACTGAACTCCAACAAAAACATATCGAACAACCCTAATCATCCTGAACTCATTGTCCACCAATAATATAAGCAACACAACCAGAACATCATTGCAACTCATATAATTTTGTCAAAATCCACCACTAACAATTCAATCAATAAACGACTTGATCACATGAATTTCATTTCTAAATCCCTTAAAAACAATACAAAATAAAGGAGATCACAGAGGGGACTTACATTGCCATCGGAGTTGTTGTTATTGGAATCAAATCTGATCTTCGCCGAACCGCCCCGCTCCTCCAGCCGTCTGATCTCCTCCACGAGGTCCGGTGTCAACCGTATGATCGCCGCGAACTCCACCGGGCCTGCCGTGACGAGGCTGAAGCTCTCCTCAGTGGGCGGCGCCGGCGCCGCGGCCGGACCCCTAGGGCCAGCCTGGCGCTGGTTCCGGGGGTTCGAGCCCCCCCTGCCCATGGGGATCCTGGAGGCGGTGGCGGCGCCGCCGCCAGGGCGGTGGTGGAGGGGCGGCGGAGGGGGGAAGGAGGAGCCCTTACGTCCGCCGCCTCTGCCGCCGCCGCCCCTCCCGAACTTCCCTCCGTACATCAGAGAAAGTGACCGCCGCCGGTCGATGTATGGAGAGACTGCGGAGTGGGGAGAGAGAGAGAGAGAGGGATTGTTTTTTTTTGTAGGTTTTTTTTTTTTTTTTGGTGAATCGGAAGAGGCAGCGTATAATGTATGATGTGATCGTGTTGAATAGGTTCTCACTCGTAATTAAACGAAGTTATTGTTTTTCATGAATATCTGACATGTCAGTACTTCTGTATGTTTATTTCTATTATAAAAAAAAATATTAGGCTCCGGTCTCACCTATTTTAAATTTTTTAAAATAATACATATCATCTAATAAAATATATGTTTTTATAAAAAAAAATAAAACATATACTTTTAATAAATTATTGATACATTTATAAAAAAAATTAAAACATATGTTTTGTTAACGTGAGCATATGCGTTGATAGAAATCTATCGACGCATATAGGACTAAAATTGAAGGTGAAAATGGATCTAAGTGTAACAGCGCCCCAAATAAAATGATGCCACTAAGGATGCGTTTGATTGCATGATTGTGTAGCTTTTGCGATTGCAGAAAGCTAATTTTGACAACCAAACGATTTTACTGGAGTAGCTTTCTACAAATAGATTTCAGACAAATAGTGTCTAAAAGCTACAATTTCAAAAAGCTAAAAGGAATGAGCTTCCTGTATAATCAGTTTTAAAACTTAGATTTATGTAGAATCAGTGTTACAATTGTATAACCAAACGCACCCTAAATGAAAAGGTTAACTAATGGGGGGGTTTCTATTAGGATTTGCATGGATAAAATGTTCATGCTCATGAATTTGTAAATCTTGTGTTATTCAATCAAAATATTCATTCATGGACAAAAAAATCCATCGTTATTCAATTGAGACATTATTTCATTGATAAAAAGTGTAGCATTATTCGATTGTGACATTACTTCGTGGACATAAAGTTCAGTGTTATTCGATTGAAACATTATTTTATGGACAAAAAGTTCAGTGTTATTCGATTGAGACTTCTCATAATAGACATTTTGTCATGTGTTATAAAATTCAAACAGGATTTGTGAAGTCTTTCAAAAGTGATGGACTTTTGTGGACTTTAGACAGAAAAATATAAAGAAAAAAATCATTTTAAAATCTCACCCAAATGGGTGAGATTCTCATGAACTTTTATTCTAGTATTGTAAATATCTTCTTTTTTAAAACAAAAATTTTCTTTTATGGATGATAGTTATCACATATCTTTCATATTTTTTTTATTCACAGCTTTTTTTATAAGTTCTCTACTTATCATTTTGTTTTTTATAAATGTGCAGAAGTATAAAATATTGATATCACCTAATACATGAATATATGAAAATGGTGGATTTACTTGTGTTACAATCAATTATTTCATAAAAAAATATCAACATTCAATGGATTAATTGGAGAAATGCTTAATGAAAAATGAAAAATCATGGAAATGCATGCATTTTTTTTCCTATGAATATCACTCTCAATTTTTAAGATTTTAAAATGAGATGTATGGACAATGATTTTTTTTGGTACATAGCCCAATGGACCAAGGACACCCCATATCTGGGGTTGGACGGGGATTGAACCCCTGTTTCACCGCTCGAGCGGGTACACATTAACAACCTCACTAGCGAGGGGAGGTGTATAGACAATGATTTAGAAAAAGAACCCTCCATAGATTCAATAAATTCACATGTGACTCTAAAGTCAATCATAACCAGAATCTATGCAACTAGTCTATGTTTATATTGTTGCTTGCCTCGAATGATACTACTATTTAGGTTTAATATATGGATTGATAAATTTGTAGGTCATAAGAAGTCTTTGGTCAATTGTTATTTATTCAAAAAATACATGTGTATCACTTTCTTATTGATGATAAAAATTTGGCTTACATTTGGATAGCGACATAAATTATTAGAGAATAGATAATTATTTTTCTATAGATATAGAATAGACAATTTTCTGTTTGATTGTGTTTTTAATTATTCTTGAAAAACACAATAATAAATTTTTTATTGTTTAGTTGATCATGGATAAGGAGTAGATAAATACGATTAAAATGTGGGTACAAATTTTAATATGTGAAAAAATGTTTGGCATATAAACTTCTGATTTATACAAGTGACTTGACATGTGAGTTCTCCAAATACCAGTAGAATTGATTGAATGGAAAAAAAATATTTCCAGATAAGACCTAGAATATCAATATTAATTTATTTTTACTTAACATGGCATAATTACATCCATTTATTCCTAGCAAACTAACAGGCTATGTGCTTATTAATCAATTCCTTCTCATGAAAAAATGGAAAAAAAATTAAAAGAATTGAAGTGTGGGAATAAGTACTTTGATTTATTTAGATGAATGCTCGTATTGATGTGAATAGTTGAGAATAAAATAAGAAAAAGATGTGAGCAAGCAATTACTCTTAAAGGCCTGTTTGGATAGAGGCATAAGCTATTCTGGGGTTTATACCTATTCCAGAAATTGTTAGACTTTATCAATGGAATAAGAGATTTTGTGTTTGGTTGTGTTTTCTGTTATTCTCATTGGGAAACGTAATAATAAAGGTTTGGTTGATGAAGAACAAGATGTGAATAAGGTGTAAAAAGTTGATTTGACATGTAGGCCCCAGTGATGTATAAGAGGTGATGACATGTGATTTGATGTGATAATATGTGATTTGATAGGTGGGTTTCCTTATTCCAGTGGAGGAATAACACAATTCCATGGGTAGACATGGAATACAAATACCAGCTTATGCTCTCCTTATTCCGCATAGCTATACCCCCTTATTCCACCTACCCAAACACCTATTTTACTTATTCCTCCCCTATTCCACCCCTATTCCACCCTAATTCCACTACCCAAACGGCCCCTTAAGGTTCTTTTATTTATGGTTAATGTTGATTGAATGCTCATAGTATGAAAAAAAAGGATGAATGAAATGTAAGGGTTTTTCTTGTTTTTCTTGTTGGTGGTATCGAATAAGAACAATGAAATCTTTGAAGATTTTGAAGCACATACAGACTTTGGTGTGCATTATTTCACATGATTCCAAATAAATTATTTAAATTTCTTTAAGATAAAAGATTGACACAGAAACCCACATGTGAAAGTCTACAATAATTTATGAAATTTCATGAGATTCAATTTGTGAAAGTTCGCAAAAAGTCTGTGAAAGTCTGTAAAATCCATGAGAGTCAATATGTGAAAGTCTACAAAAGTCTGTAGAAGTTTGTTAAAGTCTATGGAAGTCAATCTGTAAAAGTCTGTGAGAGTCAGTTTGTAAAAGTCTACAGACTTTGGTGTCCATTATTTCACATGATTCCAAATAATTATTTAAATTTTTTTTAAGATAAAAGGTTGAAATTGAAACCCACATGTGAAAGTCTACAATAATTTGTGAAATTTCATGAGAGTCAATTTGTGAAAGTTCACAAAAGTCTGTAAAAGTGTGTGAAAGTGCATGAGAGTTAATGTATGAAAGTCTACAAAAGTCTGTGAAAGTCTGCAAAAGTCTGTGAAAGTCTATGGGAGTCAATTTGTGAAAGTCTGTAAAAGTATGTGAGAGTCAATTTGTAAAAGTCTGTGAAAGTCTACAAAAATCCATCACTTAAATAATGTCCATAGAAATCCATCAAAATCTGTATCGGCTACCCCCCCCCCCCATAAATATGTTTTAGTTATATAAAATTAGAAAATCATCACAGTTTTTATGTTATTAAAAAAATATTGTTTTAGTCTTTACCATCACCCCAATTAACCAGATAGGCGGTTAATCCTAACTACATATTAAAAGTTATCAGAATGCACTCACCCTTTATTTTCAAAATATCAATTAGCTCCTTAGAGACTTATGAAAATCATTCCCTGTAAAATCAATAAATCACCTTAGGTTCCTATCTTATTAAACAATATCTATTTAAGTCTATATCATAACCAAAACTAGCCAAATTTGCGGTTGAATCTAATCGTACGTGATAAATTATAGTAATACCCTTTTAAAATTAATTTAATAAATTACTGTAATACACTAATCACATTTGTGGTTGACTTTAAGTGGATTTGATAATTTTATAGGGACCTTTTCGATATTCATAAGTTTTTAGGGAGTTATATTCATTTTTTCTTTTTATTTTTAATCGTTGGTGAATAAAAGATAGCAGGAGAATTTTTAGAAAAAAGCAGAGGCATTTTTATCATCAAAATTACTAAATCGAATTTTTTGTATTTTGTAGGGAATGTATTTATTGGAACAATTTAACTAAGGGATTAAACCCACTAACCATACATGTTTTCCGGGGACCTATGGCAATTTTCAATTTTACAGGGACTAAACCGACTTAGCTAACTTTTCAGGGAGTTATATTAATTTTTCCCTTTTATTTTTATTTTTTACCTTATGTTATTTTATTTTTATTAATGAATAAATGATTAAAATGAACCATGATCGTTACAAATTCAATTAGTAACCACTGTCATAAGAAATTAACACCTTTTATTTTGTTTGAGAAAGTAAAAAAAATATCATTGATGCACGTAACAAAGTGTTGAACATAACAATCATTTTTACAATCTAAAACGCGGATCATATGTGTTTTTAATTTTTTTTAATAGTAAATATCATTTGACGATATATGCTTTGATGAATATATCGCTTCATTTCGAATTGAATAATCGCATTTCTAATAAATGTGGGAAAAAAATTATCGATGTATATACCTCTATCGATGCACCATGCATATGCTTCATTATATTTTTAACAATGCATATGAACTATATTTTGGACCGTCAAAAAGAATGAAAGTATCCACCAAGTTCTTGATGAGTTGGCTAGCACCATGAGTTTGTTTTCCATTGATGCGTGTTCAATTCCCACCCTCAACTTACCCAGGTGTCAAAATGACTGAGTGTAACAATCAGTGCCCTTTTCATAACTATCTGACATGTCGATACTTTTAAGTCTTTTTTTATTTTTTTATTTATTTCATCGTATTTTATATTACGATAAAAAATATAAAGTAATTCTCCATTAAAAAAGTATTTGAGAATACACTAGCCTTTATACACAATTGTAAAACTTATTACATACAAAATAGTAGTATATCAATTATCAACTGAAAACTAATATAAGTTTTCGCTCTCTTAATGTAGAACGTTAGTTTATTAATAAGAGATTCTCTTTGTTAATATGAAATATCAAACGGGTTAGATCCAACGCGCATTAGACAATTTAATTGAAAAATTAAAAATATATATATATCTTGCAAAACTTGATATTTAAAAGGAATGAACTAGAAAATCAAATTAAAAATAGATTATATTATGCATTATTTTTTAAAATGATTCAGTATTTGATTCATGGCTGGACCAAGGAAAAGAAAGAGACTTTCTCCTGAACCTATCCAATTAGAAAAGGAATATTATCTGAAGAAAGTGAAATAATTGAAGACACCAAGGAAAAAAAATAATAACTCCAAAATATTCACCAAATCTTTGAATAGAACTCTCGTACTGTGGCGGCCCGTGTCCAAAACCACCGACACGTGCACGCCACCAATGCTCTGATACCAACTGTGGCGGCCCGTGTCCAAAACCACCGACACATGCACGCCACCAATGCTCTGATACCAACTGTGGAGGCCCGCGCCCCGAAACGCCGACACGAGCGCGTCACGTGCCTAAAAACCCACCATAATCCTTTTTTTTTCTAAAACAAAACATCGAAATGTCCACCCTATATAATCACATATGATAACAACCCTGGGATAACGGATAATCAACAAGATATGTATAATCACCTAATCACAACACACCTAGGAAAGTTTAAGCAGTCAACAGAGCATCTACACACCTCATATACAGTCATCCATATATACAGAGCATTTAACATAGGCATGGTTCGCTAGACCAGCCTCTACCAAAATAATCATATACAGATCCAAAACATCAAACTATACACATCTATATATACCTATCACCAGCTGGACGTGGCACCAAAAGAAGATTAAGCCAACATCCACCAACCCCGCCTCTACTCTGCAAAGTAAGAGAAAATAGAATGGAATGAGCGAAAGATGCTCAGTAAGTAACCCAGACATTCCACGCACAAGGACAACAAGAATGACATCCAAAGTCAAGCTCAGTAATCTCAATAAACATCAGGTCAAAGTATAATGACAAATGGAATTACTGTATAAGCATCAGCGGAGAACAATAACATCGCTGATATATAAACATAGGAATGAATAGCTCAAACTAACACCTCACCACTGATAAAGCCAATGAATATCATCAAGATGTATCACAATTGGATTGAAAGCAAGTACTCTGAAATTACCCATCAATCAAAAGGATGTTAATTAAATCATTGATGACCCTGGAAATGTCACAATGCTACAAGAATGATAAGGAAATCACAATTCTGGTCCCCAAATGTCCAAAGCGTAGGATTGACCATCTGCACGACCCCACCATCTTGGCCCCTATGTCCAAGATATCCACATACCTCGCGTGTGGCCCTCGGAACGTCCACCGCGGATTCACTACCTGGCCCTCGGAACGTCCAGGCACGGCAGGGTATTCTCAAGTCCCCCTCGCTGGACCGTACGTACTTATGCGCGCTAGGGAGGCAAACCTCAACCCTCACTGTAAGGTCTATGGTTATCCAACTCCAAGTACACAAGAGGAATATAGAAGCAATGATGTCAATCACACTATAAGGCTTCATGGTCAAACAACACGAGCATACAGATCATAGGTTCATAGAAAGACACTAAGATGGATACATATCATGATCAAAGACAGGCTCACGATACTAACAAGTCAATTATAAGCTCACGAGATATAAATAAGGAAAGTAAGCTGGAATCCAATAAAGAATAACTCAAAGATACAAATAGACCAATTATAGAGAATAACTCCAAGATATAAATAGAACAATTATAAGAATATTTTTAGAATCTCGAACAACCACAGTCTAATAACAATGAAGGAATATGTCTCAATAATAGGCCATTTAAATGTGGTACTCACAATCAAAATCATATGGATTATCAAAATAAAATTGAAGAGCCTCAACAACAATAAAATGTGGGGTGGAATGGAATAAGTAATGTCGAATCAACAATACCACGCGGAACGGAATTGAACAAATAATGGAATGGAACGAAACAAGCAAATATCGATCGAGTTACTTACAACAATACAACGTGGAATGAAATGGAACAGGCAAAAGTCAAACGGGTTACTTACAATAATACAACGTGGAATGGAACATAACAAGCAAAGTCGATCGGGTTACTTACCTCACAATTCACAATCCCAGGTGGACTCACCCTAACCCAGCTCCTAAACCACGCAGACGGGAATCCACTGATAAAATTATAACCTCAATCAGATACTAAAATATAACCTATTAATCAAACTATTCTCAAATCCACCAAGACAAAAATGACATCCCCACTACAAACCCTAAAATGATACTATAAAATCAACCATCAAATACCTATTTATCCAGCCCCAAAAATATAATCATATTCCAGTCCCAAATCACAAATTTAATTCAAAACTGAAATAAAACAACCCTAGACGAAGAATAACAATGAAAAGAATAAAAATCTTTACCTAATGTATCGCGAAAAATGCTCCACGAAGCTTTTCCCAATTTTTCTAATTTTTCCCTGATTTTTCCCTTTCGATTTCCACCCAAAAATGCTCGGCCTCTCTCTCTCACACGAAACATATATTCACCGCCACAACCGACTTGAACGTTTATTAAAAAAACTATAGGTTTCGCCAAATTATCAACATGCCCTTCCATTAAAATCTGTGCAGCCTTGACTCAAACAGCCATATCTTCTCGTAGGGAAATCCACTTCACATGAAACAACTTCTGTTGGAAAGATAACGAAAATATCTACAACTTCTATGTTTGAGCCAAGATCAGAAGAAGCCTCCAACTATATTTAAAATAACGACGAACAGAAGACCTCGCGATTTATTCTTCTAGGGGCATAAATGGTAAAACAGGCATAACTTTTCTAATATAATTCCAAATAATGCCAAACTAATTTTATATGAAAGGTAACTCAAAAATGAAGACTTCATATGTTGAACGTGAATCTCAAATATGTCTCGAAGGTGCTTTTCAAAAATTAAACCAAATGTACGACTTCATGGAGAATAAAAATCAAAAGCACAATAGCATAAAATTATCCTTCCCTGTACACCAAACACGTAAATATTGGCATAAACCGGCATAAGAGGGTCCCGGCTATTACACGTACCCCGTTCATCATTTACCATTTGATATGAAGTTATTCAAGATCAAGCAATCAATCCACCAAGATATCAAGTCCACCCAGGTTTATCAAACAATCTTCCACGAAGATAATCCATGAGAGACATGAGGGTGGTGATGGTTGAGTCAATTCAATATCTAAGGTGTTTCATGTTCTCTATTGACATTGAAGTTGAACAAATCTTGAGTCATCTTTAACATCTTAGGCCCCGCTTGAGACTGCGTCAACATTGGGGGAAGCAAGAATGAGTTAAAGAAGCGGTATTTTGAAACATTTTAAACGCGAGAAAAAATACCCTTTCAACGTTACCACCGAATTAGAAACGCTGACACATTTTTTTTTTTTTTTTTGGAGGTGGCGTTCTACTGAGTTCACCAGCACAAATGCGCCCCCGTTGCAGTCTCAAATGGGGCCTTAGATGTGACGCCATATATAATATTACTCCAATGACACACCTTTTATGTCATCAACAAAAAGGAATCGTCATCTCGATGTATGAGTCCCATTTGGATGAGAGAATATGAGAGCAATAGAGGTGAATAAAGCCAAATAACTTTATTTGTAAGAGATATGGGATATAAGTATGTCAGAATAAATTGGAATAAGCCAATATTGTTTTTTTTCAGGTTCCCACTGTAATTGTGTTTTTTCACATGTATAAAAGAGCCCCACAAGTCAAATCACATGTTATCACCTTTATTAAATCAAGGGATTCACATATTAAATCAATTTTTCACCTTTTGTAAATTCATATTCACAACTTATTCATGTTTTATCCACAATTTATTCATTGTCAACCAAACAACAAAAACTATTATTACATTTTACACTGCAATGAGAATAATTAAATACATGAACAAACAAAAAAATGATTTATAATTTATCTACACCTAAAATAGTTGTCTATCTCATAATAGCTTACGTTGCTTTTGAAACAGGGGCTCAATGAACTACTACCTCCCACTGATTCAAAGATAGGCACTGTAACTTTTTCCATTGCTTTGTCCATTGGATTTGTTGAGATTATATTTTGATCTGGTGTGTCACAACAAATGGCTATGATGAAATCATATTAGGGTGGACACGTAATGGATAGAATATTAATTAAGATTAAAATATTAATTAAGATTTAATCTTAATTAATATTTAAAGTGAATCTCCTAAATAAAGAAATAATATTTGTTTGTTCATTAGGAAAGCAAATCTCATCAAATCATGGTCCAATATTTGTTTTTTAATTACAAGATTATTTGGGGAGGAAATTATTTCTCTCTATTAATATTTTCTAAGGTTTCATGGCAAGACAAGGTATGATACAATATAGAGATGCTAATAGAAAGTTGAGAGAGTTCTAAAAGATGGTGACTTATTGAGAAAGTTTGTGTCTTTTAGGGTGTGTTTGGATAAAAGTATTGGGTGATTGAATTGGGATTGAGAATTTCAATCTAAGTGAATAAGTTGTTTGGATAATTTTTAAAAGAGGGATTGTGATTGGATGAAGGGGATTAAAAATCCTTAATTAGGGGGATTGAGAATCTCACTGAAGAGATGATATTCTTCCAATCCCTATCTAGATGGATATTTTTACCCAGGTTTTATATCTTTTTTTTAATAATAATCGATTATTCTCTTTTCCTAATAATAACTAACTTCTCCTAAATCCCAACTCCCACCTCCAATAAAAAAACCAATCCATAATTAACAATTAG
>CM060869.1:28440698-28465698 GCA_030737845.1 Acorus calamus | reverse complement strand
CCATTAAAACCGAAATAAGAAAAACAGCCACCTCTACCAATAGCCAATCCTCCATCTCCACTGATCCTCACAGCTAATAATTAAAAAAAAACACAATTTGCCAAGCAAGCCAAAACTTCTTCTTCATTTTTTTTTTGTATGTCATTCATCATGTATTTAATTAATAGTAAAATATTCTTTTGTGTTTATTAAATATTCATCAATGCATGAGGTAGATTTTGATATTGATTTTTTTATTCCTTGATTTAATATGGCTTAGTTTAATCACCCATTTGATATGGATTTATTAATCGATTTGATATAGATTTTTCAATATTTAATTTAAATTTTTTTTTAGTTTAATCACCCATTTGATGTTTAGACATTGAAAAAAGGTTTGTTTTAAAAAAAAAATTAGAATTTCAATGTTATAACATTGAAAAAAAAATGAATCTTTGTTAGAATTTTATTAAAAAAAGGATAATTTTAGAAGATATGTGTGTGTTAAATAATGTAAAATTGGATCTAAGTTAACATATGTTAGATTTTGCAGAAAGGGTATTTTTGAAAATATATATTTTTGTATTGTAATCTAGACATTACCAAACACATGATTAGGACAATCCTCTTTTGTGAATCATGTTCCATACCAAACAAGTTGATAGGATTCTCATTCTCAATCCACGTGGAGTTGGAATCTGAGGATTTATAGAATCTCAATTGTCAACCAAACATGCCATTGATGTATCTCAACAATCAAAGTGGATTTTCTATTTTTGCCATATGGATGTAGGTTTAGGCTAAATCACGTATATCTTCTGTTCTTCATGTGATATAGTGTTTCGTTCTTGTGTTTGATATCCTATTTTTTGTTGCCTTCCACAATTCAGTTTCCCAGGATATTCATGCTCTTTTTTTTTAGTTGAGAAAGGTCTATTTTGTAGTAGATTAATAGTAGTAGGGGGATTGGTCCACATTTTTTCATTTTTGAGACGTTGATGCGATGACGTTATTTGCTGCAGATTTTTAGATGCACACGTGTCTATCTCTAATAATATGCAGGAAATTTATCTTCATATATCATAAAATTTAAATTTTTGAATATTAAAATTACGTCTCCACACGGAAAATATGATTATGCATAAAAATGTATAAGGATAATTAATTTATGCAAATTGTGCTTTGAATATAAAGAAAAGAAACTTCTCTAGAGAAGAAAAAAAGTGTTTGGGTAGAAAGAATAAGTAGGTATAACTATGCAGAGTTAGGTGAAAATAAATTGGTATTTGAATTCCAGGTCACCCGACAATTGTCTGCCACTGCTGTATTAGAGGATACTCTACGTTTTTCGTTATCTTTGTGAAGTGGACGTGTAGGTGTATTTCCTCTGTCAGGCCAGGCTTTGTGGTCGAGCTTTGTCGAGATGATCAAAATTACTGGTCTAGTCACCCTGCTCAGGTCGAACGAAAGTTAAAGTCTTGTTGGGTCTAGTCGGACAACTGTCTTATCTATTATGACCCGATGCCCGACCAGCCTTTCATGGGCCCCTTATAACGGATGATTATGTCCTGTCTTTGAACTTATTGGGCCGAATAGCAGCTACTCTCTCGTGGGCCTGCTAATCAGGTAGCCCCGTGAGTCGATCATCTTATATCCTATTCTTGTTTGATTCTGATTTTCACGTATAACTTTATTCTCAAATTCTCAAGCTATGTACAGATTTGGTCTTCCACATTTATTATTAAAATTCTCAAATGTAAAAAATATAAAAATAAATAAACTAAACTAAACAAAACAAAAAAATTCATTTATTCCATTAATAAAGTTATATATTCCCAAAATAGATATAAACCCATAATAACCTATGTCTCGAATTAAACTATGTCTCGAATTAAACGGACACTATCTATCCCGGTCTATATCAGAGTAAAGAATAACTATATTCATCACCCAAATGGGGGGCAAAAGCTTCACTGATCATCTTCTAGGCCAACCCTATCACAGATTTGAATCCAATGAGATGAGGGAGAGCAAAACATCAGAAAAAGTGCAAATTACATTACAAAAAACAATAGTTCAATTACATAAAAGAGTTGGCAAAGCATCACCTACATAACACATTCACATCTGATATAATCAACAAAAGAAAAACAAAAATAAACAAAAAAAAATAACAAAAAGGGGCAGGAGGGCAGATCTCCAACAGCCGAATCATCCAGTTCATCATCCCACCACGCGCATGCACACGCGCACATCAAAATAAAACCTATAATGGATGATAATGAGAAGAAAAAAAACAAAAGTGAAAGCCCCCACCATTTCAGGCATGATTGACCCACCCCTCAAAAATCCTAACCTTCTCAAATGCAACCCAACTCCCCCATCCAAAGCAGAGAACCCACAAACAACAAAAGATGACACCCCAAAAGAAAAGCAGAAACAACCACCAAACGCGCATGCGCTCTCTAATGGGTCCCATTATAACACAATCCTCTCAACCCCCCCTTCTTCACCTCCCCCATAACAATAATTCAAAGTCAAAAGAAGAGACCTCCCATTTGTACAGTCACTCTTTATTGACAAATCATATTCACCCTCCACAAAACAAACCACCATCAACCTAAAAATGAGTGAGTGAAAACTATTTGTCTCAGCTTCAATCATTGAATATGCCAATGTTTTCTTCCTTCCCTTCCCCCCCCCCCCCCCCCCCACTTTTCTTTTGGACCCACTTCTTACCCAACAAACATATGGATTCTGCATTTTCCCCTCCCTTTAATTAGAGAGTACCCCCAAGGCTTTTGCTTTCAACTTCAGAGACCTTAAATACTGGATGGCTTCATCGAGAATCAGTGCGGCATCCTTACCCTTCACACCTGGTATCAATCTTCGGAGC
The DNA here is from genome assembly GCA_030737845.1 of Acorus calamus. Classification (NCBI taxonomy): domain Eukaryota; kingdom Viridiplantae; phylum Streptophyta; class Magnoliopsida; order Acorales; family Acoraceae; genus Acorus; species Acorus calamus. The sequence continues at coordinate 28,462,823 of CM060869.1, read as the reverse complement.
ACTCCAACTGTCTCTTGAATCTTTGCCCTCTTCATATTCTTGCTTCTGTTGTTGTTGTTGTTGTTGTTGCTGTTGGATGAGGCCTCATCTTCTTGTCTGCCTCTATTCCCTCCCCTGCCATGGCTCGGTTCGACCTCGTCAAAATAGGTTCTCAAGGAACTCGCCGAGTCCCTCAATGATGCGTCAAGCTCTTCCTCTTTTTCAAGTCTCCTACGTTTGGTTGGAGCTGAAGAACTGGCAACCTCTTCCATGCTTTCCGCAGGTCTTTTGCATTCGAATCCCGTCATTTCACTTGGGGAGTGACCGGTGCTGGTCACATCTTCATCCAAATCGTCATACTCATCGTCCGAGTATAGCAATGCATCTATCTCTTCGGTGTCTTCATGCATCTCGCTCTCATTCACAATGGAAGCACCATCTCCTTTGTCGAACCCTTCCAAATCGAGGGAGACGACGTTGGGCTTGTGGATTGGATCAAACTCTTCAAATATTCTAGATGGGACTTGTTCCCGAGGCAGTGGCGGTGGTTTCAGATTATTGAGGCTTAGACTGTCAAAGGGTATAAGAGGAGAGACTGAACTGAACATCAGGCTGGTTTTGTCCCCGGACTGATCAAAAACAAGGAACCTCTTTTCAGTGTTATTGGTCACAGTTTGACCACATCCATGAGTGGGGATGCTGAATCTCCCCACATCCATTGCAGAAGCATATGAATGACCAAAACAATGGCTTCTCACTGGGGGAATCAACCCTGTTTGAGAGAAACCAGACACCGATAGCCCTGAAGAGTCCTTGTTCACATAACAGCCCTTCTGCATTATATGGCTTCCATAGGCAGAGGCATTTTCCCTCTTGTGATTGAGAGAATCACTCGCCTGGTTCGAGTTGGCAAACAGCCATGGAGAATGTTGCAAATGTATCCACGTGTCAAATTCCTTCACCATTGCTCTGAAACAAATAGAGAACAAAGAGAGAATCTCATCAGTTCTACATACAAAGAATATCTAAGCAAAAGTAAATAGAAAACCTGACAATAAAATTACCTGGACTCAAAAGATTTGTACGTTCAACACAATACAATCGCTTTATAGCCTTTAAAAGTTCTATTTCTACTCTATCAGAAAAATTGACAAGGAGGCTTGGGATGGAAGAATCTACGTCACGGGCTTCAGCAAATGACGGAAATACTCAGCCTGGTATAAGAGTCGTACCCAGATATAAGAGTCACCGATATGAATCAACTAAATGAATGGGAAATAATTAAAAAAATCAATGAATCTATCTCAATTAATTATATTACCTGACAATCTTGTAAAGGTTGAAAACATGCTATGATTCTAACGATGATGGTGGAGCTGCCCGCAATCCCATTCTCATGTTTCAGTGCACGGAATCTCGTCTGGGTAGCTGCTTGGCACACCATAACTCCTATGCCCACTTCACCCGCAACCCCACTTATATCCCTTCGGGATAACTTTAAACAAATCAAAAGATGAGTAACGCAATGCCCACGATCCAGATATGGACAAACCCTTCAATGGAGTTGGGACAGCAGAAGAAGAAATAATTCAAGAAAGGAGAGTGGTTACGAATAGAACAGAGAAAACTGAAGATGGTGGTCAAAGAAAAGAAGAGATCCTCTGTAATTCAGTTTCAGCTAATCTGCCAGAGGTAGCAAGGGCGAAAGGCAATGAGCATCAATTCCATTGGAAAAAAAGGGCAACAGACATTCAAGAAGAAAATTACAGCGATTCAGGCACTAACAAGGAAGAAGATATTACAGGATAACCCTACAGTATAAGTTCAAAGAGACCACTTTGCGGAAAACATCAGCACAAAGGCTCAGCCACCGCATATTGTTCTGTATCACTCTGTTGATAAAAATCACTTCTTCTACAATTAATAAACCCTGCAATTTTTCAATACTCAATGTTAGATTATGAAAGCAAACAAGAAACCACAAAGAAAAAAATAGATTCTACAAAAAAAGGGACTTTGAAGAGGAAAACAATGATAATCAAACCAAGGCTCCAAAATAAAACCTCAAAAGACTCCAAAAAAAAAATTCCAAAAAAAATCATAAAACCAAACGTCCAAAATCATGCTTTCCTGAAATACGTGGCTTAGAAGTTTATCTATAGAGATGTCAATAAGTCACTGATCATTTAAAATGAATTTAAAAATTGTCAGGTGCACATAATAACAAGAATGACATTTTTAACAGAGACATATCAGATATCTGAAGCAAAATGAGATATATGAAAAAAAATCATAATAAAAATGTATAATGAGAAATATTAACAGAAGATCATCATCAGAAAACCTAAAAAAAATGAGATCCGAAAAAAAATCCTATTTTTCGCAAAAATAAAGAACCCAAAAACTAAAAGAACTAAAAAAAACCCAAAATCATAATCGATTGAACAGAGAGTATAAAATCAAAGGAAACGCGACACAAAGAAACAGAGAGAATACAAAAAAATAAACAGAAAAACAGCAGAAAGTGACAGTAATCTCTGATAAACAAAACTGGAACCTCAAAAAAACCGCAGACTTCAAATTCCAGACCAAAAACCCCGGAAAAAAACCTACTTAACAGTACAAAATCCACACAACACGAACTCAAGAACAGCTCCTACAAACGAACAATAGAAGAACATATGAAACCCAAAAAACCTCTCGATTTGCTCCAACTTACAGCGACAAGACGCCAAAAAAACACCGTTTCAGAGGAAATGAGACTCCGATCTCTGTTTCTACAGCAACCAATCGCGGATTAGACCAAAAGAAACCCTAATTAGTGATCAGGAGAGCGAGAGAGACAATGAAAGCGAGAGAACAATTGAGAGAGACGAACCTTCGTTGAAGGAGCGAATGATTATATTGAAATTCAGTTGACAACAATGCCCCTGGGTTTTTGTTATTATTTCCTTTCGTGTCATTTGGTCTCATCACTTCCGGTGACTCGGTGAGTATAACATTTGGGGGGTGAAAAGTGAGTGAAGTGTAAGTCGGAGATTAAAAACGCTGACGTGCGGGTTTTTTTTTCTTGCACCACTGATGACGGTCGAATCTTCCGCACGAATATTAATCATGCCCCGAATTTAATTCCGAAATTAACCCTGGTCATTTGATCTTTTTACGGTTTTCAGTCCACAATTTGCGTCTAAATGAATCCTTGTCGTTGAATATTGATCGGACGAATACGAGTGTTTGTAGCTTTCGAGCTAACAGTCTTCGGTTTCGGTGCTTCGACGGAACAGGATAATAAATTTGGTGGTGATTGGTGAATATATATTTTTCTTTTGAATTTTTTGCATGTATACTTTATATCACTCTAAATAATTTATTCATTTTTATATCATTAAAATATATAAAAATTATGCAAATTTATCATTCTATTTAACTTTCATTCAAATTTTTATTAAAACCGTTAAGTCTTTGAGAAATGATCAAATTACTTTTATTTTTTTATTTTGCATATTTTACCTTATTAAATACAATATTTATAAAGATAAAAAAGATTAATTTTAACATGAAAATGATAAATTTTATCTAAAATTAAAAATTATAAAAATTGAACATACAAACTATTTATTAGCAAAAACATAATAATTATTATTAATTACATAAGTAAAAATAAAATAAAATAATATTGAGAACAATTAGTCATATATCTTACAAAATAAAAAATTTAAAAAAAATGCTAGATCTTGATTGTAAGAAAATGAAAAAGGGGTAAGGTGGAATGGCTCATGGCTGATTCGAAAAATCAAGAGATTAATTATGTAATTATGTTAATTATTTACATTATCACAAATATTATATGTTAAGGTTATTTTTATCAAATTTTACTTCTTGTTAAGAAACTAGTTATAGTTAAGATTTATTTTGATAAAAATAAATAAAATAAAAGAATGATACACATTTTTACATTAAAAAATATTCCAATAGTATAAAAATAAATACGTTATTTGTGATAGTATAAAAATAAATAACATAATTTTTTAGGGTATACATACAAAAAACCCTTTTTGTTCATATTTAAATCAAATAAGCTCAAATTAATTATGTATGATCTCAAATTTAAAATCTCAACCGTTTAAAACTTGTTTTAAGTGTCAATAAATTGACTTTAAGGAAATAAAATTGAAATTAGGTCTCATTTTATATTAATTTTCAAAAGAATTTTTTCTTAAGAATTGAACATATTTTTTCTATAAATGTCATTTTTCTTGGCTTTAAATGTAATGATATTACTGATCATATAAAATTCTTTCAACGGTTTGATGTTTTATTAGAGAAAGAGACTGAGATAACGTACAGACACAGGTTATGATGGACATCAGAAACAACAATCCTTGATTTTTGGTTAGGAAGATATTATCCCACCCAATAATTTAAGCAATCTATTATGTTTGGTGATGATGATTATAATAATATATAAGATAACAAGGATAATATTATACTGGGTTGTCACATATTGCTGTTTGGATTGGAGGGAGCAAAGGGCAAAAGGAGTTGAATCCAAAATCATATCACTCACTCTCATTTGAGTTTAGAATATTCTGTGGGTGATATGTGTTTGTTCTTTTTAATTAATTATTAATTATTAATCATGACTTTTTTTATTATGACATCTTTTGATTATTATAATTATGTGATATGATATGGGGTAAGCGTGTGTGTTTAACTTGGACGAACAATATTAGTTTCAAATGGGAAAATTGAAATTAAATTAAAACCATATAAATAGTCAACACTCTACACCAATTAATACCAATGTGATACATTCATACTGATACTGGAATTAAAATTTACATGGAATTAAAATTTACATGGGAATTGGCTGAATTTATAGTTTCATAAGGTTGACTTTGTGAGAACAAAGGTCATTCACACATGATAAAAATCATCTAATATAGTACATATTTTATCATTTTAATATATTATTTTATTACAAAAAAATATAAAATTTTATGCATTTAATTTAGATGAGTGTGTACATTATTTTGTAAAAGACAGTAGTAAAATATGCATTCAAATAAATCAAAACATGTGGGTGATACAAATGGGGATATAAAAAGGATTGAACATATCAATTTTCATAAAAAAATTGACGGCTATTACACTCAACTCGTGAACCTCATTTACAGCATTATATATCTCATTAGTCACTTTCACTCATCTCTATATAATATACCTCGTTAAATATTTTTTTACACATTCTATAATGATTTATATAATTTATTGGGGTATATACTTATTATTTACAAAACTACATACCTCGCTAATAAATGTATATATAAAAGGGTGTGAACTGCGCATTTAGGGCTGAAAATGGAGTTGAGTATAACATTTTTTTTATTTTTTATTTTTGGTACGTAGGCCCCTTCACATAGGGTGAGTTGAATGTGACATTTCTCTAAAGAATTTAGGTAATTTTAAGTCATACTTTAATCGAATTCTGTTTGTTTTATTAATCCATTGTCATGTTTGATTTGTAGATAATTTATTAAAACATAAAATAGTATGTATAATGATAAAAGATAATTAAATGATTGTTTGGTTGTTATTTCTTTTTTTCTGATAAATGTTTGTCTTTTATTTTTGTCTCGTTTGGCAACTCTATAACCATGTTTATGTAAAATCAATTATTCGTGATTATTTACACCAGTGATCAAACTCTGTATGAATCACATGAATGATGTGATTTTTTACCATGCATGAGTTTGTTTATTTATTTATTTATTTTTTTATTTTTGCATCATTAGAAAATAAATGGACGATGCATATTTTATTTTCACAAGTTTATATTAATTTTTGGTCTAACTCTAGTTAGATCTATGTAAATGAATATGTAGCCTTAATTTTGAATGTTATTTTGGCATTTGTAAGAATTTAATTTAAACGATTCACTGTGTGAAACCTCTATTATATTTTTTATTTTATGATAGGAAATATTTTATTACATAAATATATATTTAAAAAAAAAACCAAATCAAATTAATAATTGAGATCAGGGAAAATGACTGAAATGGCAGAGTATAACATTTTTCATATATTTCTTCCTAACTTGCCTGTAAAGTTAGCCACGAAGATCTTTCCAATATCAAAAAAAAAATCTATATATATACCAATAATAGCATGGAACATATAATATCTCAATTTGTTAAAAAAAGTTGTAATTAAATTATTATTTTTAAAATCAGATCGAATATTAGATATTCATTTATTAAAAAAAAAAACTCTAGAGTGGCGAGATTGAGACCACTGGTCCCCTTCTCAAAATAAAATAACCTGAGCTGAAGATGGAAACCAGTGGAGGTCCCTCAAAGTACCAATACTGGAACTGAGAGAATGAAAAAGGAAAGAAAGAAATAAAGTTCCACTCTTTAAGGATTGGCCCTACCTACCATTAGCGCCCACAACACACACTTTATGTTGTTGGGGGGGGACATGCCATACTTATGTAAAGCAGCTAATCCAATTTGTTGTGGATGCTCCAACAAAAGAGGCATAAAATTCTCTCCTCCACCACCATTCAGTCCCCCCCAAACCACAATAAGGAATGAAATAAAATCACGGGAATACAAGTTATTTGCTAGTTATACAGACATAGATAACAATCTGAACGATAAAAAGTTATATATATATACATTAACTCTTATGTTGATCTTATTTAAAATATATTTTTTGATGTTTGATTCGTCTAAAATAAATTAAAAATGAGTGGATATGTTAATGTATATAAACATTGATAAATAATTATAATTTTTCTTTAAAAAATATTATTCAAGCTTGTACCTATGGGATTCTACAAATATTTATTATGTTATGACAATAAATTTATATTCAATTTGGTGATTAAAACTAACGTGGATTAATAAAAAAATGTATACTTGATTTTTTCAAAGATGATAGAATGACATGTCGGGACCAAAATATATAATTTTGATCAATTGATCGTTCAGTGTTTCTTTTATATATTCATATAGAATATACGTTATTACATGCAATCTTTATTTATAGTTTCACATACAATCTCATATTAATAACAAGTTACACCCGTTTTAAATTTTTAATAAATGTTTGTATAAGTGCCTTTTTTTAATTCGAGAAGTGGTCCATAGCTATTGACTCTTGTTATTTTGTGTTTTATTTTTCTTATTTTTTTGTTTTTCAGAGTTTGTAATTCAATTATTTAAAAATAAAAATCAAATAACAAATATCTGTAACTCATATTTTTTTTAAAAAAAATTTGTCTGTATAATTAATTCAAATATGCGTTTGAAAAGCAAAATATGCATGGAGACTTTGTCATCATCCCATATAATATGTTTTTTTTTAAGATTTTCAAAGGCATCAGCAGTCACTATCTGTTTTTTTTTCTTTGCTTTTCTCTTGCTTGTATGGTGGTTGTTCTTTTATCTTTTTTTCTTTTTAATTTGAATGGGTGAGTTGGGTGAGTGGTTGAGGGGCTCGAGATGCGAAGCGTGGTCAACCAGATCTCAATGTCATCATAAAACACGTGTTAATGATTTTCTTTATTTTAAATTGAATGTTTTTAAATTAAATTTAATATATGCAATAAAACAAAATTGTTTCCTTTTTTTTTCATTTATTAATGCCTTTGTTTCTGTTATTATAAAAGATTAAAAAAAATTAAGTTCACTGTAGATAGGCCTGACCGACCCGTTTGATTACGGGGTACTTTAGGATGAAGGGTGCCTCTATTTGCACCCCTCAAAATGGGGTGCACACCCCTTTTTTTATACACCCAACAAAAAACAATGAATCCTTTTCCTTTTTTTTTCATTTAAATTAATGCCTTTGTACAACATAATTTTTGTTATTATCAAAAACTGATAGTTAAAAAAAAGTTTTTTAAGTTCATTGTAGATAGGCCTGACCGACCCGTTTGATTACGGGGTACTTTAGGTTGGATCCATTTCGGGTCTCGGGTCAGGTTGACCCATTAAAAGACCTAGATTAGATAAAGAGAGATCGATGAATCTCTTAAGGGCCTACAATGGTTTCATTTGTTTTTTTTTAATAGAGTCTAGTGTATTATAAATAGTTATTCATTATTTTGATTTTTTAAATATTTTATAAGAAAACATTTGAAATACAGTTTTGATTATTATGTTTTTATATGAATTCAAAATATTGTAAAAATATTTTAAATGCTTAAAATTTTAAATGATTATTCAGTATTTAATTATAAAAGTTGAGTTGGATCATGAGTGTTGGGTTGGATCATAAATAAAAAAAATTACATAGATATGGGTTGAGTCAATCAGGTCTATAGGATTGGATTGAGGTGGACCCAGACTTGATACATTTTGATTGTTTGGTCATTCAAGTTAGATATTTACACTTTTTATTAGATCGGGTCCAAATTGACCCGCAACCCGTTGACACGCTTAAATGGAGATGATCAAATTTCTGTGGTCTATGACATCACATCACTATACAAAAGTACAATCACAAAAAAAAAACTATACAAAAGTACAAAACTATTTAAAAAGTCATAATGTATTCTAATGAATTGATATTAATCTAAATTAAATATTTCCATTAAAGATAAAATAATTTTATCACATGCATATGGTACCGCAGTTATTTTTATTCAAGGGATTTTATTATCTCATAATATATTGGATCTATGATTTTTGCATATTAGTCAAAGTAGACCTGAAAACATTAAAATATGAACATGGTTTTTTATTTTTGGGATAGGTTTCAAACTCAAACATTTTCAAACTCAAACATACCACTGGGTAGGAATGTAGGATTGGTTCGAATGGATATCAATATAAAAATTTTAAAATAATTTTCGTGTACTCATACCATGATATTACCGTATGCATATATACTCTAATAATCGTTTTGAATTAAATATTAATAAAATAGTATAAATATTTATAAAAAAAAAACAATGAAAATTATTTTTGTTAAAATAATTTCGATGTCACAAAACATATATAAGATTTTAGATTTCATTATCTTTGAAAATCTAATTCAGGTAGAATAAATGTTACATGATTTTAAAATATTTGAAAGTCGAAACCAAGCATACTTTTAGTACAAACCCAATTCTAACCTAAGTCTTGAATATTTTCTAAAAGTTACAAGTATATATTTTCACAAAAAATGAATCTTATACTTAAATGAATTATATATAAATTTTTAGTATTTTAATTAATTGTGTATACAATCAACCTAATCAAATGTACACTTTATAAAGATTTGAAATAATCTGTTAATATTGGAGCAATGACTATGGTGATATGTAGTTCATTTAATTGGTGGATATATAATCTCATGCATAAATTTCAATACGATCAAATGTTGAATTTCCATTTTCTAGAAAAAATATTTCTACGAGGCAAAATAAAATCTATAAGAATTCAAAATATATGAAATCAAATAAACCATTAGGCACCATTTGAAACCAATGCTCAAAAAATAGTTAATACCTGAAATTGATTACAATAATCAATTTTAAAAAATACTCTCAAACAATTTTTTCATTAAATATGTTTTATTAACTTTTGAAACATAAAAAACAAAACTAAATTTAAAAACTGAAGTTCAAATATATTATTAGCAACCGATTATCTATAAACTAATTTTATATATGTAAGTACAATTAGTTTGACAATAGATTACAAATTAAATAAGGCTTAACTTAAAATCCACATTCAAGTCAAACTCATGGATTTTCAATTAAAGAGAGAGTTTGGATGTGGGTTTAGAAACCAAGCTTTTGTATAAAGTTGATTTTTTATAGCTTTTGAATTTTACTTTTTTACATAGCTTTTCAAATCATCTTCAAAATCGTGCGTGGTAAATAATGACAAGAAGATTTTTAAATGCTAGAATTAATAAAATATTTGGTAACTAATCAGTGACACAGCTTATGAAATTACAAGATTATAGTTTTGTCCTTATTCATTCTCCAAATCCTACAATTTAATAAACTCATGAATAAACCCACACAAAAATAAACAATAAAGCATGTAACCTAAAGAATTTATGAAAAACTAATCCAACAAAACCCAAACAAAAATAAACCATAAAACACGAAATCTTAAAGAATCCATGAAAAACTAAAACAACAAAACCCACACAAAAATAAACCATAAAACATGAAACCCTAAAGAACCCATGAAGCAAATCCCCGAGAAAATAAAGCGAAGAGAGAGATGAGAGAAAAATAAAAGAGAGAGAGGAGTTATGAAAGCCACTAAACATTAAACATTTACCTTCAAGGATTAAGCCACCACCCGAACCATCAAAGAGTCAGCGAGGGTTTCTAACAAGTGATAAAAAAAAATGAAATGAAGAGAGAGATTGCTGGGTTTTTTTTGTTTATATAGGATGGTAAATACTAATAATTGGCGGGGGTATAATTGTCCATTCCATTTGCTTTTTGGGTAAAGTTTGTGGGAAGCGACCCTTCCGTCACTTTTCTATATCAGCTTGTTATAATACATATATAACTATAATCTGTTTGCAGCTTTTAATTAAGTTTACAGCTTATTTTACTGTTTGATAACAGATTAAAAATAATTAGATTTTTGCAAACTCATAATCCCCCCAAACCCATGTTCAAACGCCCCCTAAGCATGCTTAACAATTGGACTCATTTGTTGCCCTAAGTGAAAATTAGTTGGCCACAAAGCTAATGGGAAAATAAAAATTATATCATCCATTAAATAATATTAACCGAAAACAATAAGGATGACAATGAGATGAGGTAAATGGAAAACCTACCCGACTCGATTATAATATATAAGATAATTATATGGCTTATAATTAAAAAATTAAAGTATATTTAAAATTTTGATATGCTTAATTTCATTTTTTTAAAATAGAATAGGATGTGACGAGTTTGTGATAAATAAGTTTAGACATAATTTTATTAGCGGATTTAAAATTAAGATTTATCAAACTTATTTAAGTCTGTTCTGCTGTCATCCCTAAAATTAAATAATTATCTTGATCTCAAAGTGATTCCACGCAGCTTCATTCAATCGTAAATGATACGTGAATGTACATCCAAATGCACCCTAAATCCAGTGTCAACCGTATCTCTCGTTAGAGAGTGACAATGACTATCCCCATCTCCCACAACACCGCGCACTCACCCGCGAAGCACCACAATCACCCCCGACAAATCCGTGACTACAGCGACTCGTCGAGGACATATCCGTCAAAATATTATATAATTTAATATTTGTTTATTTTTAAAAAATATTGTCCGATTCCCGACCACAAAATCTCAAGCACTGCCCGGTGAATCCCAAAAAGCGTTCACGCTCACCTCGCACGTACATTTAAAAATAAAAATAAAAAAGGAAAAAATCCAAATAACCCCCTAACTGCTTGAAATCTATAAAATCTCTAGTTCCGTTTGGAAACACAGATTGAAAAGTAGATTTTAAAATAAAACTGCTTTTTAAGATGATTTTAGACCTTGACTTTTTTGGGATGCTTTTTTTAAAATCAGGAATCAATATTTGGAAGGAGTTTAATGTTTGGTAGAAAAAATTGTTTTTCAATTCAAAAAATCGATTCCGACAAAAAATCGTTCTTTTTAGATTTTAAAAACACGGATTTCGAGAGAAAAATTAAAAATAATTCAGCTTTGATTTCGCCAGAACCCGACCCGTTTGGCTACGCATTTGGGGATTTTTAACTTTTCAAAAAGCGGAATCCGCTCAAACGCACAACCAAACGGACTCTAAGTTTTTCTAAAATCTATATAACACCCTGAAAATGCATTGTAAAATCTAAATAACCCCTAAATTAAATTTTTATTAATACATAATGAATATTTTTTGTGAATATCTGTATGGTTAATCCTAACTAAGAATAGAACATATCAAAAACCCCTCATAATATATTAAAAATGTGAAAAATACTCTATGAATGACGATTTTATCCTTCTTGATATATTATAAAACCCTATTTGTAGTAGGGGTGCAACCCGGGCGGGTTGAGTCGGGTTCAGCTTTAACTCGCATTACACATAGCCCAACCCGAACCCGAGCCCGAACCCGACCTGAATCCGAAAGCTTCAACCTAAACCCGAACCCGACCTCAACCCACGGATTCGGGTCGGGTTCAGGTTGAATTCGGGCTCGGATTGGACTCGGGTCGAACTCGTGTTTAATACTTTTGTTTTACAATTTTCCCTTACCAAGAACACATTTTCGTGCTCCACTTCCCCAATTTACAAAAACCAAGCACAAAATCAAAATCAAATCAAAACCCAAAAAAAAATCGCAAACCTCTTCGACCATGTCATGCACGTCCTCCTCCTCTCCCCGCTCGTCCGCCCCCGCCTAATCAAATCCATATGAAATGAAATTCTCACCTTGTGATCGCGCGAGAGGGGTACGGCAACCCCGTCGCGGGAGAGAACCGCCCTCGAATCCCCGCAGTTCCTGACAATGATCTGCCGTGCCCCGACAACCGCCACCATCGCCGTGGACCCCACCGTCCTCCCCGCCTCCTCCGTCGTCCCGATCAGGAGAACCTCCTCATCCACCTTCGCAAAGCACGCCCCGTCGCCTCCCTCCACCCCTCCTCCTCCCCCACCGCCACCGCCATCGACGAGCACCACCGCCTCTTCTCCACCTCCGTCGCCAGCGCCACGTGAAGCCTCTCCCGGCAAGCCCGTGCCACCATGTCCCCACCGTGCCCGTCGTAGACATCGAAGAAATCATACACATTCGCCGCCAGTTGCGATTCCTCGATCAGCGCTGGCTGGACCACCACCGCGTCCTCCATCTCCCTCTGCCTCCTTCAGGGGGAGGCCGACCCGTGCGAGAGGCACGGGACGTCACCCTCGATATCTCCTGCCATTGCTCCCCTCTCTCTCTGTCTCGCTTTCAGTAGGGGCCTAAGATGGGATTTCAAAGGGCACGTCGAGGGTTAATATCCACCGTCGGATGTTCAATGGACGTCGAATGGATGACAGTTTTGATTGTTGTCCGTACGACCGGGGTCGTCCCACGAGAGAGACGTGGACAATGGAGATCGAGAGAGAGTGGAAGACGTGGCCGCTTCGATGACGTGGAGGACGTCGGATGGAAGAAAGAAATTGGGGTTCGGGTTCGGGTTGAGCCCGCCTAACCCGACCCACCAACTCGTACCCGACCCGAATTGAGTTCGGGTTAATCCAGGTTCGGGTCGGGTTGAACCCGGCAGAGAAAAACTTCAACCCAAATCCGTCCATGAACCGGGTTGGATCGGGTTCAACCCGCTCAAGTTACACCCCTAATTTCTAGGAATAAAATAATCATTTACAAAAGATTTTTAGTATTGTTAATGGGTTGTGAGTGGTTTTTTGATAAACTGTGTTTTTAGTTAGGGTTAATCAGATGAAATATTCACATAATAATTTAAATTGGTCAATGACAATTTAACTCATGTGGCTATTTGTTTACATATGTGTTTTTAAAGATTATTTTAAGGAAAGTAAGGGAGCTATATGAATTTTAGGTAGTTTACAGGGTGCTATGTGGATTTTCCCAATTATCCTCACGCCCACCGTCACACCCGTCCACGCCCAACCCCGCTCCCAAAACCGGAAACACCCGGTGAAAGGGCGCGAACTATACACACACGTTGGCGGTTGTGACGCCGACACGTGCCGCGTGCAAACCGTATATTATAAAAACGCGGGCACGCCCATGTCAGCGTGCCTTTTAAAGACGTACGGCTGAGATTTGACGATCTCTCGAGCGGGGCTGCCGATGCCAGCTGTTCACACGTGTCCAGTTCTGGAGGGTTGTCTAAGCCGCCAAAAGCGTGCTTTAGGTGTTTTTATTTGGAGGAGTTGTTTTATATTATTTACATGTTTTGGAGTTATGTGGGTGGAGTTTTGCATGAAAGGGTGAGATGGCACGTGTATTGACTACTTGGTGGATGCAGGGGCTCACGTGAATCGGACATTGTGATTTTAGATATGGTGGTACCAGAGAGCGTGTACTGTGGATATTGGATGCTGATGCACTCGATCCTATTTGGATATCACTGTTAGCCAAACGGGAATAGAATTTATAACATAATATACATTTATTCAACCATAAATGAATATAAATAAAAATAAAATAATTTTGTGTTTGGTTACATCTTGAATTATATTCGTTGATAAACGTAAAAATAAATATTTTGTTGTTTGGATAAAATTTGAATAAATTATGGATAAAGATTTAAAAAAGTAAAAAAATAATGATAGTTGATTTAATAAGTGATTTATAAGAGTTAATGACAATTGATTTGACAGTAGCCCACATATTCTTTGGGTGAAATAATTTAGTATAACTTTAATTACAGGAGTTGATTAGAATCCATATACCATTTTATATCAGTTTATTCTGACATACTTTATCAGAGGTTATCTGGGTCAAACAAACACACCAAAATTCTTATCAGGGTTATCCATGGGTTTATACCCAAAACAAACAGGGGCTTAGGATTGGTTTGATAAGGGGTTAAATATTAAGATAAAAAATAATTATATGGATAAATAAGTGGAAAGACAACTTGCCATCATTTTGGTATGAAAAATAATTGGGATAAACTACAAGCAGTTATTTAAATTTTAAAATAAAAATGAGGATATTTTGTTCCACCTAAGAGCTTTTAACAGTAGGTTAAAGTTTTGAGGATAAGTTGTCTTAATTTTAAAGGATAAAAAATTCATCAAATTTGTTTATATTTACATTTGTTAAAATTGAGATAAAAATTTATGATAAATGATATCTCAACCTTTAGGTGGAATAAAATCACGATTTTCATTTCAAAATTATGACAACTGTCCACAATTTATTATGATTAATTTTTTATACCAAACAGGGATAAGTTGTCTACTCACTCACTTATCCCTGTAATTATCCCTTATCCCTTTACCAAACAAGCCCTAAAGGTTGGGATATCACTTATTCACATTTTTTATCTCAATTTTAACAAATGTAAATAAGAACAAAATTGATAGATTTTTTATCATTTAAAATTCAGACAATTTATCCTGAAAATCTTAACCTCTTGCTAAACTAGTCCATATAGTTTGACTGCTTTGATTTGAGAATAGGACTCAGAATGAGTATAAATTAATTGAAATAGTATCAAAATAAGTGTTTAGAAGACTAGAATAACTGAAAATATGTATGCCAGAATTAATTGGTATAAAATTAAATATGAATTTCAATCAATCACTGAAATAAAGTTATTTTAGTTTATTTAACCCAAATGGCTAATTTGACAAAATGATAAGGTTTTGAGGATAAACTATCCTAATTTTAGGAGATAAAAAATCCATCAATTTTGTTCATATTTATATTTGTCAAAATTGAGATAAATGTTATCCTAACCTTTAGGTAAAACAAAATATTCCTATTTTTATTTCAAAATCGGGACAACTTTTCACAGTTTATATCAATTATTTTTTGTACCAAACGGGGATAAATTATCTTCCCACTCATTTATCCCTATAATTACTTCTTATCCCAACACTTATCCCCTCGCCAAACCATCCCAAAAAGCATATGAGTTAACTATCTAATCAATAGTCATCATTATTTTTTCACTTCTTATAAATCTGTATTCATGGCTTATTCACATTTTATACAAACAACAAAATATTTATTATTACTTTTCTTAACTAAAATAATTCAAAACACAATCAAACAAAAAACCACTTTATCATTATTTATATTAGAATAGTCATAAACCTCATAATAATTTAATTTATTTTATCCAATAAGCAAAGATAGAAAAAAATGCAAAAAAGAGAAACATATATTAAGAGAGTTGGAGGGAGAGGGCAAGCAAGATAGTAGCAGAAGAGATTTCTGCCACATCCAACATCGCTAATCCGACCTTACTCTCGATTAGGAGTCGCCCCCCTCCGAAGTCGATCGCCTGGGCTCCTGCAAGGCTACACCCCCATTCTTTATACCCGACTAGTTCCTCCCATGCGTTCTCCATGTACGCGATCTGCACCCCGAAGATCACCGCGTTACTGGTCTTCCAGACCACCCATGTCGTCACCGATACAATAGATAGAGCCACCGATGCACTGATCTCTCTACCTACCAGCCCCCTCGATTGCTTTCCTGCTTCCCACATCCCCTCAATCGAAGTGAATTGTGCCCTGAAACCGACTTCCACCGCCAACCGCTCCCAAAGTTGTTGCATGAAATTATAAGGTGCTCAGTTATTTCACGTTCCACTTCACACAACACACACAATTCAGACTCATTGGGGTGCCATCTTGCCCTTCCTTGATAAGTAGGGGCTCATATAGGACTAACAGGAGGAAACCCTTTACCTTCAATGGAATCTTTAGAAGCCAAAGGATTGGAGCTCCCGCCTCCACCAATCATAGGTCCATCCCTACTAGTCCAAACGGGGTTAGAGACATTTTTCAATTGAATATGAATATACATTGTATTAGTAAAATATATATCCTATTATGATACAATACATGTTTCACTGTATATAATACATGCAATGCTCCAAAATAATGTGGTTCACATGTGCAGTCAAGATTTAAACAGCACGTGATGTCACATATGCTGTATATGTGATCGCACATAGGTTCGCTCTAACAGACACACATGTCATTATTTTAATTTTTTAACTATCATTTGAACACTGTTTGATAGGAGTTTACGTTTGAATGCTGTTTGAACAGAGTTCAGAATGTTTATTTTATGGACGTTTAAAGTACCGTTCGAATAGTAGTTATCTATTTGAACATAATATGGACCATTTGAACGGCCATTACAAAAATCGCACATGCCAAATCATATGCCCGAGGGTCTCTAAAATTACATGTGTGACCACATTTAAATCTATGAGTATATGTTTGGTTAAAAATTTTATTTGTTAAAAATAAAAATACATACTAATTTATCTAGGTATATATTTCATTTTTTATACTATTATATTATTCATTAACAAGTGTGTGTTTAAAAAATAATAATAAAATAATTGAAGACTATAGACAGAAACTGCAAATGAGGTTAAACATATCATTTTTCATAAATATTTTGTTTTCTTTTTTAATGCAATAGGGCATGATGTTGGTTGCGGCATGAGGTAGGGGATGTCGTTAGGAATCTCTTCTATTTGGGCACGGGGGAGGGGAGCATTGTAAGTTTGTAACATCCTTCTATGTATTTTTTTGTGTCTTTTACTTGCTTGCATTTGGACTCTGAAACTTTGGTTAATATATCGGGGCAACATTTATCAACCGTTAGTCAAAATAAAATATATTGTATGTATACAATTGAATACCAAGATATAAATGAGATAATGATGTGGAGATAATTAAATTGTTATTTAAATGTATTCTGACTATTAATATTAAAAATACATGTGAAAACTTTGTATTTAATTTTACACATGGTTCATATAAATTGTTCATGCATTCTCCAATTTAACTTTCATAAACCACATGATGAAGTGAAACACATTGATATATGTTTACATTCATCTTTTAATTTGATCACATTCTTACATTATCTTTGAATAACACTCCCTTCGGACACAATCAATTAGTCTATGAAAATGCTGAGAAGATTGACCAATGGTTAAAATTTACTACTCAAGGAAATAACATATGGATAGTTCCATTTCTAAAACAATTTTTTTTCCAAAAAGAGTATCCCAAAAAATTACTAGGTACAAAATTTAACCCATCACCATGGCTTTAAGCTGATGATGTAAGAACATCAAGATCCTGTGAATCCCTGATTTAATTCTTGCCGTTGGCGAGAAAAGGAAAAAGTAGCATTGTCGATGTGGGTTGTAATTGGGCTCCGGTTCACTATTGTGATGGGCTTAGGCTCATGACTGTTCTCAAGTTTGTGTAGGGGGATTAGAGGTGTAAAAAGGGTCGTGTCGGCACGGCAGGTTAAAAAACAGGCATGACACGGTACAACACGTTAAGGTTTATGGGCCGTACTGGATCAGCCTTGTGACACGTGGGTCACTTTTGACATAGCACAGCACGACATGTCATGATAATTCACAGTAGGCAGAGCATATAATATGTTGAATAAGTGTCTCGTCTCATTGTTTTATCAAATATAAATAATGTTTTTGTGTGTATATATGTATATATATAATTTTTGTGTGTATAATATTAAGAAAAGTAAAGTTTAGAATTAAAAAAATTTTAAAATCTATTTTTAAAAAAATCATGGGCTGGTCCGCTAGGCCAGTGGGCAGCTCGTTGGCCCGGCGGGCTAGGCACGACACGACCTGTCAAAGTTAACAAGCCAACACGGCACGGACCGCTAGTCCATTAGCCCGCTTTCTAAATGAGCCGGGTCGGTATAGCACTGCTGTTTTATACCTCAAGGGGGATAGTGTCGCTCTTATTCGGGTCTCATTTTACAAAAAAAATAAAATAAAATAAAAATTCAATCCATAAACTCCCAATTTCACCATTAAAAAAATAAAATGGCTAATATAGGTTGATGTTTGCAAAGTTATACATCCAAACCAATGCTCCTTAATAATAAATAATTTAAATCCCACCTTGTTCTCAACACCCCCAATGCTGACAATCCAATAATAGATTCCATAGTGACATCCTTTTTTGTTTTATGCCCAGCTTAATGGCCTCATGAATCACTTTTTTTTTAAAAATAATACACAGTGCACAAATACAACCAACCATTAACAAGTTCTACAATTTGCAACAAAAATAATATTTTTTTAATTATTGCATGACAAGCGTGACAAATGCCGTCACGTCACATTCCTATAAAAATTGAAAAACTTAATACACAAGAAATACAATTATTATTTCACCATCCAGATCCGATCCAACGGTCCAGATGTCTTCAAAGACGAATCTGACTTGTTTTTACTCTCCCGAATCCGTGGAGGGAATATCCACAGACGCCGAACCCGACCTCCCAACAAAATCAGAGCCATCCATCCAACAAGTCTTAATGAGAGGTCCACCGATCAGACGGACGAGATTTCAAAATAAGTTCAGCCGACTTGTCAACGTTCAATAACGGTTGGCTTTTCCCGCGAAAATATAAAGAATTAATAAAAAAGACTTCAACTGTGCCTTATTTTTCATCTCCTCTGTTTTAGAGAGAAAGAAAGAAACAGAGCAGGAGAGAGAGTGAGGGCGAGTTCTGTTGGATGGAATCGATTTCGACGTGTTTCAGAGTTAAATTCGGTCACCCGACGAAGAATTCTCATGATTCTCATCGAATTCGGCATGTGGGGATCGTCGGATTGGGAGGTTTTGCGACGAAGAGGTTCAAGAGGACAAGTTGTGTCGCCGTGATCAGGGACCGGGAGATTGGTTTGGCGAATCCCGATTGGAAGATTGGATTCCGGGAGGACTTTGAGAGGAGGTTTCACATTCCCCACCTCTCCGATGTCTTCGGTGACCTCTCTCCAATGCCCTCCACTTTCAACCTCAAGAGCAGGTGAACTCTTGCTCCAATTTCAGTGGCTGTTTTAGATTTTTTTGTGATAAGTCATGATAGAAGTTTTTTTTTCTTTTGTGATGCATATTTTGTGTTGAAGATTGTTTTGATTTATATTTTATTGTTGTTTTTATTTAAATATTTAGTTAGTTGCTTCATCCTTTTGAGTTAATGTATAATTTGATAAAAAGATATGTCATCATGGACTGTCGTTCCTCTGATTGTTGAGAATATTATGATCAATGATTTAAATTGATTGATGCTATAGAATTTCGGCAAACTTTGTATGTCCTCGCACCCTACCTTGGCTTGTGTTTCTGGTTTTTGTTGTACTTTTTTGTTGAACAAATGACCTGTATCATCGCGTTCATGGTTCTTTTATTTCTAATCTGAAAAACCTATACTATCTATATTTTCGATTCTTAGATGGGCAGGTACCGTACAGATGATCATATTGCCCACTACAATCAAATTTTACCTATTGAGTGTTCCATGTATAGAAAGATAATATTGTGGATTTCAAGTACTACGCCTTGTTTTTTATTTCTCTTTATCTTAATCACTTGGGTCCGTTTGGTTCCGCGTTGGGCGGATTCCGCTTTTTCAAAAAGCGGATTCCGCCCAAACGCGCAACCAAACGGGTCGGATTCTGGCGGAATCAAAAGCTGGATTCCTTTTAATTTCTCTCTCGAAATCCGTGTTTTTAAAATCTCAAAAAGAACGATTTTTGGTCGGAATCGATTTTTTGAATTGAAAAGCAACTTTTTCTACCAAACATTAAATTCCTTACAAATATTGATTCCTGAATTAAAAAAAAGCATCCAAAAAAGTCAAAGGTCTAAAATCATTTAAAAAGCAGTTTTATTCCAAAATCTACTTTTCAATCTGTGTTTCCAAACGGAGCCTTAGTGTTGAAGAAGATTGTAATATGTGAAGTGGGTCCTTGGTGAATAGTCCCACATTGGAAAATTAGAAGAGAATTTTTCAATTCAAAAGTGAACCATTTCTAGAAGGGTGTCTTGAAAAAGACAAAGGGGGAACCACATATGCTACACATGCTACATGTGTACGCGCTTACGCGTGTAGGTGCACTTAGCATTATTAGGCACATTTTGGCGTATAAAAATAATATGATATTATTTTTGCTGGATTTCATAATTTTGAAATTCAAATTAATGACCCAACAATGACTTCCCATAGTTGCATCCCTTCAACTATTCACAATAGTTATCTCTACAGGTGATAAGTGAAATAACTTGAAGAGATGCAAAGGCACCCCTTTGTCTTGTAACAGAATTTTGAAAGGTTGCAAAGACAACCCTTCAAACCCTATTAAACCTGTTCATTGAACAGATTAGAAAATCAGTTTTTTTTTGTTCTAGAGTGTTGTGAGAGTTCCTCAGAGTTGCTATCTGCAGAACTCTGAGTTTGTTGTATCCTGAAAGTGAATTGCTTGAACCCATTAGCAAACTCTAAACGAGTGGGGGCAATTATCACTTTAAAGACAGCGATCATTCTTCTTGCCTCTAACTTAATAATTTTTTACTATCCACAAATTTCTTTTACACTTACCAGAGTCCATAACAAAGTAATTGTTTTTTTTTTCTTCTTTAGGCGGCCATCGCATGAAATTGGCAATGGATATCCGTATGAACGGTGGAATGGTTATGTAAACAATGATGATAGGGTTCTTCTGAAGGTATATTCCCCACATCTCATCTTCTTTATAACTTTGTAACTCCTCTTCTTTAAACATTATTTCATTGTGTAGCTTATATTCAGTCGAATATACTCATTATTAAACTGCTTGAACGATGCAAGAAACCATTTCCTCTTCCAAATGTGTGTGAACACCACATGGAATTGTTTTGATTTCAGTGAAATTGTTTCATGTCCTATACGCATTTTGTTATAAGTCTCCAATTGTGATTGTATAATCTAAAAGAAAATATATTGATTTTCATACTAATCAAGAGATACCTTGGTTTGATGTTCATTTTTTATCTGTATGATTTTACAATTTTGTTCATTATGTCAGGTCATTAAATTCTCCTCCCCTTCATCTGCTGGTGCTGAGTGCATCGATCCTGATTGTACTTGGGTCGAACAATGGTACGTACATGTTACAGTTTTATCAGATTGAACTACTACCCGTAGATTAATTACTTTAAATCTTAAGAATGAATACATGTTTAAAATCACAAGATATAATTGAATTTCATGACATATAGTCCAAATATATTTCAGGGTACATCGCGCTGGGCCAAGAGAGGAAATATACTTTAGACCAGAAGAAGTAAATGCAGCGATTGTGACTTGCGGAGGGCTCTGTCCTGGCCTCAATGATGTTATTCGACAGGTTTTTATTTGTTTACCGAATGCATTTATATACTATGATTCAGTGTTTTGGTAAAATTGTATATTTTTAGACGTAGAAAAAACTATACTAACGGATGACTTTCTTGATGAAAGATATTGTGTATAATCTTCTGCATATTAAAACTCTAGAGGGTCTATTGTAACGAATGTTGCTTTTCCTCTTCAGTTTGATCCTCATTGAACCTTTAAATGTAAATAATACTATTGCAAACAGTTCTAAATTTTCAATCATCAATTCAATTGAAAATATGCAGAGATCGCA
>CM060869.1:28380698-28430698 GCA_030737845.1 Acorus calamus | reverse complement strand
AATGGAAGTGCTTTTGGTTTGCACCATCATATATCGATTTGTAATTTTACAGGCACACAAATCGACTTATCTATGCTCTGATCTTGATACACCAACATCTCCTGATGACATTATTTAATCTCTATATCACCTTTTATAACTTTTAGTTTAGGGTGGGTGGTAAAACATGTCTTAAGAACCACAATTTAAAGCTTTTAGTAAAACAAACATGGTTGTAGTCCCCAGTGGCCATAGCACAACAGGTTCAGGGCTTGCCTGGTTAAAGGGAAGGTCTTGGGTTTGAGTCTTGGCGCTGACTTACCCACCTGTTTGTTGGCGATTATTCGAAAGAATTTTCTGTGGGACCGGGGCAAACAGGCGGAGGTAGCTTTCCCAGCTCGATCGTAAGGTCAGTCACGGGGAGTCCCTCCGATATCAAAAAAAGAAAAAAAACATGGTTGTACAAATGTTAGATCTGTTTTCTTGAGTATCTGTCTATGTATAATGCACATGAAAAAAAAGATTCCATATTTGATCCATAATTTCATTGTGATTTTTTACTTGAATTATTCTAGATATTTCATAACATGTTCACTTGTGGGTCATTGCAGATAGTTATCACACTTGAGATTTATGGAGTTAAAAACATTGTGGGCATACCATTTGGATATCGCGGCTTTTCTGCTGAAAAATTGCCTAAAATACCAGTAAGTATTCAATGTGCATTCTCCTAAGTTTGCAATCATGTGGTAGTAAGCAGTACATTTGCATTGCTTTAAGTGTTTATATATTTAACTTCATTTAATCTAAGCAGCTTTCACGAAGCGTGGTTCAAAATATTCATCTGGATGGTGGAAGCCTATTAGGTGTCTCGCGTGGGGGTCCTAACGTTTCTGAAATCGTAGATAACATGCAGGTCTGCCACATATTATAAATTGCTATTTCTTAACTTCCAGATCACTGTCATAATAAGTTGTTCTGAAATCAAACTTTGTAATTTGGTTTCAGGAAAGAGGGATCGACATGCTCTTTGTATTGGGTGGAAACGGTACACACGCTGGGGCTAATGAGATACATAATGAGGTTAATTTTATATTTAGAAATTGTCTTTGTAATTAATTTGTTGTTGAAGCCTCCGTGAATTATTGATTACATTTATGGTAGGACACTGTTACATTCAAAGACTTCTACACTCTACAATCATTTCTGCAGATGACATGACAAGTCACCTAATGCAATATACACTTCACTATGTCGGAATATACTCTATTATGAAAAAAGAAAAAGATTATGCAATCAACGATGTAATTTTTTATATTTTTAAAAGAATGCACTTCATTAGTCAAGTATATACTTTAAAAAAATCCAAACCATGTTTATTATCCAAAAGTGACTGCAGTAATAGTTCAATATAACATTTTCCATCATGATATCATTCTTTGCTATGAATAGTAGTAAATGGTGTGCATGGTTTTACTAAGCAGTGTTGGAAGAGGGGCATGAGAGTAGCAGTTGTTGGTGTCCCAAAAACTATAGATAATGATATTCTCTGGATGGATAAGACCTTTGGATTTGATACTGCTGTGGAAGAAGCACAGAGAGCGATAAATTCTGCATACATTGAGGTAAGTAAATTCATTTTCCCATCATATAAACATTTACATTTATATGATCATATCTATCATTTTGTTATAGGCGCATAGTGCATACAATGGTATAGGAATTGTAAAACTGATGGGACGGAATAGTGGATTCATCACCATGCATGCATCACTATCCAGTGGACAAGTTGATATCTGTTTGATACCAGAGGTGTGTGTAACAGACATTTAAAAGATGTGATCTTTGATTATCATGAAATTCAGTTATGACTCAAATAATTTCTTAAGGGATTTTAAGGTACCCTTTGAATTACATGGTCCACATGGTGTTTTGAGGCATCTGCAATATCTCATCGAGATGAAGGGATCGGCTGTGGTTTGTGTGGCTGAAGGTGCTGGACAAGTGAGTTAATTATATTGAAAGTGCTCATTTGCATAAAACATCCAATGTTTTATTTAAATTGTTGTTTCTATGTAGAAATCTAGAAAATTTTATGGATCAATATTAATTTATATTGATGATGATCAATGTTGCAGAATTTGGTAATGAAAACTAATGCTAAAGATCAATCAGGAAATGTTGTTCTTGGGGATATTGGTGCGCATATTCAAAAAGAGGTTAGTAGCATATTCAAACTACATTTTACTTCAACCACCATAACTTGTTCTTTTCTCTATATTTAATACCTTGCTTCATTGCATTATCACATTCCTTAAATGGGCATTGCCATTTACTTGTCCATCCATTCAAAATTTTCATATTATAGAAGAATTTACTTAGAATGCAATGTTAATTACATGTATGTGAGGATTTAACCAGGTGTATAAAATAAAAATTAATAATGTAATTTTTGCAATGCCACATTTGGAGTATAGTTACTATCAGACCAATTATGGCGAGTTCAAAATTATAAGTTACAAGGAACGGGATTATGATTTTATTTGTTAATTGGGATATTTATCTTATGAAGATTTATTTATTTATGTTTTTTTTTTTGGTATTTTATTAGAATCCAATTAGATTTCTGATTTGGGGTTGGTTAGAATTTTTTAACAGTACCTCCATCCTGTGAAACGGTATAAGAGATGCTGGTGACATAGAGAAGTCTCACAAGGACTGTTGGTTTTAATCAGTACAACAGATGCATATAAAGTGACCAAACAGATGATACAAACTTCAAAATGTATACATATTATGTGCAGCAAATAAGTGCACATTTAGAGTTGTAACACACCTGCCAACCACAATAGTGGACAGACCTTCATCTAAGGAGAAAATCAACTGACTCTCTAACAATCCTTCCCATCTGTACATCAATTCCAAGCTAGCATTACCAAGATTTTTAATCATACTCGACATTGTTCATTGGTGTAATCTATTCAGCTACACACAACTTTTTGCTTGCATACTGTTTGGTATAAAATATATAAGTTTGTGGAATACCTTCTCTCTTGGATTACAAGTCCCTCACACACTTTCATCAATGGAAGAGACTGCTAGAACTTTTCTATTGTTCACACTTCAATTCAAATGAACAATTAATGGTAGCATTAGAGAGAAATTGAAGACTGAGACATCAGATATATATATGTTTTTTAAATAGAATTCTATTCCATGTTTGAGTAATTATTATTCATTTTTCCATATTTTTCAGACAAAGAAGTACTTCAAGGATATTGGCACATCTGCTGATGTGAAATACATTGATCCCACATACATGATCCGCGCATGCAGAGCAAATGCATCTGATGGAATTCTTTGCACTGTTCTAGGACAAAATGCTGTGAGAATTTCTAACTAACATCATCATCAATGAAACAAGCAAAACATGCTTCACAAACCAATGTCTAATTCTGAATACAATTGAGCAGGTTCATGGTGCATTTGCTGGATATAGTGGCATAACTGTTGGAATATGTAACACTCATTATGTCTACCTTCCTATACCTGAAGTCATCTCCTACCCAAAGAATGTGGATCCCAATAGTCGCATGTGGCATCGTTGCTTGACCTCAACAGGACAACCAGACTTCTTTTAATGGTGTTACACGATTCTTTTAATATCCTTTTTGAGTCCAGATACATCCCTCATTTCTTGCAAGTAAGTTCCATATTTTTTCTTCCTCAGTAAATGTTTTACAGGTTCTTCTAAATGTAACTTCTATATATGAAGCTTTAGAACAGTTTTATAGGTGAATTGGGACAACTATCAAATGTTCAATAGCAAATAAAAGTAGATTGGTCCCCTCCACAATTTTGATTTAACAAGGTGATGGTATATACCAAAGAACTGTAACAGGATTTACATTGTTTAAAAAAATAAATAAATAAGCTCAGATCATGAAATTGAATTGTTTGGAATAGTGTCCACTTTTTGTTATCACTTGTTTTATGTATGTGATAATTGTATAGATCCAAAGAAACATCTTATCCTTCTTCTGAATCTTCTCGTATCAATCAAAGAAAAACTCAAATCCTGGACCCCTATGTGAAGATGGGGAACCTCTGCCGGAGGTGGTTTGATTATTAGAGATTGAAGTTGTCCATCTTAAGATGTGGTTTATTGTACTTGAATTATAATCAACTATCATTGAAGTTGTCCATCTTAAGATGTGGTTGATTGTACTGGAATTATAATCAACTATCACTTGACATACACAGTCACCCATTTTTTGTTTCATTCATTAAACAATCATGGTTATGCTCATTCAATGGCAGTGAATGGGGGAAATGAAGAGTGCCTGATACTTAGACTGCTTTTGTCTATTGTTTTGTCATGTTTAAGCCTTCTCTGGTTTGTCTCAATAAAAGCCAGTACACGATCCATGAATCTCATATGAGGCTTTGCACAAAAACAAAATCTTTATTATTTATTTTTTATGTCCATGTTTTTGTATTTTGGTTGGCTCATCCTACATATGGTCATGTAACTGTCAATGTTTAACCATCCAAAGAAGTGGACAAAATCTATATGAGATCTGTTTATAACCCTGTTGAGGAGAGTCCACTTTTTGTCATCTTTGAATTTTCTCTTCAGTTGGGATACCAATGCCAGATGCAGTTTTTGATCTCCAGGTGAACTCAAACTGAACTTTGTCAATATCAATTTTATACTACTATCACATGTCTTGACACATGCATGTGATTAAGATGAATGGCTATATTTGAGTTTGCTAAAAATTGCAACCTCTCTCTTTTGTTTTTTTTTTCACTTTTTTTTCCATATCTAGTGTTATAATTGAAATTTTATCGATCATGTCGATAGCTAAAACCTAGCGGAGCGACTCTACCATCAATGTGATTTATCTATTCTGCACAATACAGTATACTACCTGTATAAATAAAGGATAATGTTATAACCAATCCTTATTTCTAAATAAAAAATCATTATATACCTTTCAAATGAATATACATGTTTGTTGAGGTGAAAAAAACGACTAAAAAACGGGGACGGTTAAACGAAACTTATGAATATATTTCTATCAAATTTAAAAAAACATATAAAAAGACTTTAGGTGAATTAAATTCACTCCATTTCACATAATAACTCATGTACCTCATTTAATAACGTATAAATTTCACTTAAAGAAAACTACAAAATGGAGCTACATATGAGATTGTGTGTAATAACACTCTTTAATGAATTCATTGTCCCCCACCCCTTTTAGTGTTCTTGGATTATTTAAAACAGTGTGATAATGCTATGAATTTATGTTGCAAAAACTCAATACATAAAATTTAGTTAAAGAATTTGTTAAACATAGCCCCTTGATTAATGAAACCAAACCATTCAATCAATAAGAAGTCTGAGGAAAACATTAAAAAATTTAACCTCAATCACAAAACAATCTCAGATCAACACCACCATTAACAAAATCCACCATCATGCATAAACACAAAAATAAGCCCTAATGGATTATCAAAATGAAGGTGGCAAATATGAAATCCTCTTCTTTAAATTACATCAACAGTTTATCTTAATCTGCACTCTCTCAGTTCCTCTGTGGGAAGATGCACTATACCTAAGAACCTTATCTTAACTAAAGTATTCACATTATTTTACTTCAACAAAAATATAAAAAAAAACAAGTTGCGCATGCATGTAGGGGGGGGACCTTTTCATCTGTCATATAATACTTAACTGTGACAGGCGTTAACAAGAGCTATCAAATACTCAATAGCAAAAAAAAGTGGAGTGGTTACTCACAAATTTGATATATAGCAAGGGGATAGTATATCACATATGTCAAGAAGTGTAACTGGTTTTACATTGTTTGAAAAAAAAAAAAAGCTCAGAAGAGGAAACTGATTAGTTAAGAATGTCATCCATTTTTTTTGTTATCACTTGTTATATGTATATGACAATATTATAGATCGAAAGCTTACATGTAATCCTCAGTGTTTTAATTTTTTTTTCTTTTGATTATCAAATCCTTTTCTATCAACAGGAGTAAGATTGAAATTTATGACACCTCGATGAAGAGGAGATACCTCTACCAACCTATCAAAATGTGATTCAATAATAGAGATTGGATCTGATCTATCTTCGAATGCGGTTGATCGCACTTGGACTATAATAAACTATGACTTGACATTCAGTCACTCATTTTTGTTTCACTCATTTAACAATTATGTGTATGCACTTATGCTCTTCCTTCCCTGATCCTGGGGACTGCTTTGTCTATTGTTTTAGCTTGTATTATGCCTTCTCTCATTTGTCTAAAATAAGCCAATAGACACTCCATGAATCCCATATGAGGCTTGCACAAAAACAAACTATTCTTTTTTAATGCCACAACAGTTTTGTTCTTTGTTTGGCTCATTCTACATTGTGGCCATATAACTGTCAACATTCACCATCCAAAGAAATGGACAAATTCTATATGGGGTGTCTGCTGTTTCCCTTCATGAAAAATCTATTTGAATAGGGAAAAGTCAGGTACAGTCATTGTAGTTTCTGATTTTTTGAATTTCTTTGAAAATATATGTTTATCTAATGATCTATTTTCACAAAAAAAAAGGTATACACTCAAATGAATTTTATACTATTAGTCACATGTCTTAACACATGCACGTGATTAATTAAGATAAATAGCTAGATTGGAGTATAAAAAAATTTAGGGAAAACCCCAAGATTGGAGTGGTGGAGACATTTCCTTAGTTTCAATTTTAAATTTTTAATGGGATTTATTATATTTTTGGCTAAATGATTGTTTACCAGAGTTATAATGCATGTGGCCATGCTACTCAGTACTCATAGCTAGTTCATCAAGAATGAGAGGTTAGGAACAATTGTGCAAAAATAAAGATAAAAGAAGCTTCAAATGTTAATTTTAAAATGTGTTAATAATCATAAAAAATTGTGTGTGAATATGGGTCAGGGTTACAAATGGGAATGTGTGTTATTAACACTCTTTAATGGATTCATTTTTCCTCATTCTTTTGTGTTCTTGGATTAGTAAAAACCGTATAAAAAATAATTGTGAGTTTACATTGCAAAAATTCAATACATAACTTATTTGTTTCGTTAGCTAAGTGTTAAAACTTGAATCTAAGATTACATGATTATAAATTTTGTTGTCAGTTATTGAGTTGAGCTGCTATGGATCCAAACTCCAACATGAATTTAATTAATGGTTGTTAAGCATGGCCCCTTGATTAATGGAAAACAAAACATTAAAATCAATAAGAAGTCAATGAGGACAATATTGTTAAAAATTAACCTAAGATCATGAAACTGAATCCAAACAACCTCAAATTAACAAAACCCACCATCATGCATTAACATAAAAAATAAACCCCTTAATGGATTATCAAATGAAGGTGTGGCAAATATGAAACCCCTCTTTTTAGTATCAACTGTTAATCTTAATTAATAGATATATCTGCCCTCTCTCAGTTCCTCTATATGGGAAGGTGCATTAAACCGAAGAATCTTATCTTAAATAATAAAGTACTAATTCAACTCATCAATTCAGCTCAGTTTGATCAAAAGCTTCACCAAAAATATAAACAAAACAAAACCCAAGTTGCGCGTGCCTGGAGAGGGGACTTTTGATCAGTCATATAATACTTCCTGTCTTCACTGATCTTTTCTTTTTTATGTTGATTAATTAAACAACATTGTATTATATTGTATGGTTTAGTATATAAATTATATATTTATAAATAATATATATATAGATAAATAAAATATTATATTTGCCATGCATTGCTGTCTCCCTTTTTTTTCTTCAGCATGGGACGTCCGTACAGCAGTGGCTCGTCGTGCTCACCCACCGGTGACGATAAGACAATCTTCACCGTGTCAGTTTTTTTTTAAAAATAATCTGGGTGGTTCCATGGTGGGCAATCAAATATATAATATTAATAAAAAGGACATTTTATTATTATTTCTTTACCATTGCTTTTTTTAGATCATGAGAGAGAAAAAAGTGCCGTTTTACTCAAAAAAAAATTAGAGAGAAAAAAGTGATTTTATACACACAAATAATTATTTTTTTATTATAGAAGTCTTTGGTAAAAAAGTAAAGAAACTATGTAGTAGCCAATAATAGGCTATCAAGTAAGTGGTGCAAATTTTTTTTCTAGCTTTTATTGGTAAAGATTGATTGAAATTTTTTTTTCTTTTTTAACCACGTAGAAACCTCCTATGTGAGAGTCATTTATTGGCTGTCATAGTGATTCTCTATATCATAGAGGATCTTAACACTCTAAAATCTATCTAATCTTATTAATTACGATTAGTGAGTCACACGAACAATTCTGTAATATTGGTTCATGCCATATTAAGGTATTTATTTTCAAAATACTTTTTAAAGAATAAGTCAATAGGTGTGATCTTAAACAAACATATTTGTAATATGGTCTTTGAATGTATGCATATTTTTATGATCACCATCACAAAAGTTGAGGGATCTAAAGAACATAAAAGGCTAAAAAATAATAATAATTTAGAATCAATATTTTTTAATAATAATATATTAAAAATGAATCAAGTCAAGCTTTCAATCTAGATGATCCGAGAAATAGATTCAAATCCAATCTAATTGAATCGAACTCATGATTCCATTAATTCATATATAAACAAAAGTGCAAAACTCTCTCCTTTAAAAATAACATATATTAACAAATATATAACCCAACAGGGCCACAAGTGTATTTGTCAACAAGAGCATTTTAA
The DNA here is from genome assembly GCA_030737845.1 of Acorus calamus. Taxonomy (NCBI): domain Eukaryota; kingdom Viridiplantae; phylum Streptophyta; class Magnoliopsida; order Acorales; family Acoraceae; genus Acorus; species Acorus calamus. The sequence continues at coordinate 28,421,934 of CM060869.1, read as the reverse complement.
GCCAAGTAAAAAAAGAAAAAGAAAAACAATCCCCTAATAACCTAAATTTCTTTTGAAGGGGACCCCTAAATAGGGCTCTTTGTCCGAAGACAATAGTACAAATAAAAACACAGGGTCTGGACCACAAATCTAGCTTCATAATTATTTGTTATTATTTTTTTAATTTTAAAATACAATTCATTGATCATACATGTGTCCCCAACAGGGACACATGGAGGGAAACTGGTCAATGGGCTTTTCTCCAGTGTGACCTAAAATCATATAAAATATAAATAAAATATTAAATTATTTTTAGATTTATGAACCATTTGTTGAAGGATGTCCATATATATTGTCATTTGTGCCTATATATGTATATTTAGTTTGGTCTTTAAAAATTTTATTTATATATTTAATATGTTCTTTATCATGGTTAATGAAGTGCGATTAATTGTTTTACAGATGACTGCACAGAGTTGTGTTTATCTCTTCTCTGTAGAAGTAAACAAGTCATCGAATCTTATTATGTTTGCTTTGTTTATTCATATTGTTGTTTCACAGGCATTAAGATAGAACCCTGGAAGATGTTACTGGTTCCACACTATTCAAATATAAATTGTTCATGATAAAAAAATTTCTCAAAAATTTAATATATACAATCATCTTAATTATTGATCATAAATATATATTTATTTTAATAATCAGATCTGATCAAAGTAACTGCAACCTATGAAAAAATGAACAATAACCAGGGGCTTTCTTAGAAAATGAAAAAGGAACCTACTTGCACCAGACCTGTGTAATATAATTATTACAATTAATATAGGGTAAACTATTGTTTATTAAATAAAAAAAACATTATACATATCCTTTGTTAAATGACCGTCTGTGTGTAGATTTACAACAAAACCTTTTTTTGTTACATGCACTCTTATATTTTAAAAAGGAAATATTATGCTCCATACCTTTTCAATTATTTTTAATGATGGTACACTTTTTTTAGTATACATACTATACACTTCCCTAATTATTTTTTCTCTATATAAAATGGACATAATCCTATAAATGATTTTATATTTTATATTTTTTATACCATAATATATACTGATATAGTAGAATATATAATGTGCTAAGTGATTTTACATATTGCATTCGTAACATGACATCTGAATAAACTGACTATAAAAAAAGATAAATTAAAATTTTTAAAAATATTGTATATACACTCGTAGAGCATCGCTATCTATGCAATCAACTGAACCAAACGATGAATTAAGCCCTTTTATGGATACAGACACACTTCAGTGATAGATATAATTCTGGGACTTGTAGCTCTCAAGATAATTTATGATTGATTACATTTTTATTTATTTATTTATTCTGTGATCATTGTTTGTATGTCTTTAATGATAAATAGAAATATATAAAGTACTTGATTTTCTTCTCTTGAAATTACCATCATATGTTACAGTAACAGATAGAAAAAATGGTTCAATTTGATTTGGATCAAGTTCAGACTGCTCTCTGAGTTGTGTTTCAATTTGACTTCAAAACAACATTTTATCATTTTAAACAATTATGATGGTGGCTAGTGAGTAGATAATAAAACCATAAGAGTGAGAGATTTGAGATGAAAAATAAATTAAACAATTGAAATTTCACCGCATTAGATTTGACATGAGCATTTGATTTATCACTCACCTATCACTCACCTATCACGTGAGTTCTGATCTATTAATCCAAACTCAACCTGAATTAGATTCAACTTGCAATCCACCCAATTGCACCTCTAAAATAACAATAGATGGCAAAAAACCTGCTGTGAAAATGGAGGATATAAATTAATTACTCTCCCACCATTTTTAAAACCATCTCAGACCAAAAAGCTGGAACTTCCAAGTGTCCCCCCCCCCCCCCCCCCCCCCCCCAACCAGGATAGTAAAACCTCTCTGTTTTAAATGTTGCATACCCAAATTTATACGAGTTGTTTTATATCAATAGAGACAGTCAAACAGTAGGATGACATGACACCAAAGTATACAAAAACAAGATGAAGAAATCACATTAATACAAAACAAGTATAAATATCACTGATGAACACCAGTCTTTTTTTATGCAAAAAAACAAAACTTACAACTCTTTTTTCTCTTTTTTTGACAGTCTTTAAAGCCTCCTAAGGGAACCAAACAAAGTAAATCTCTTCCAATTCATCTCTGAAGGGCAGCTAATCAAATAAACCTCCTCCCCCAAAATTCTCATGTTTAAATCATGACTTGAGGACCCCGCTAACCTCTTATTGTTCTTCAGTTGTTCTTTTTTACTTGCCTTTGCCTTTGCTTTCCTCCCATTCTGGTCACCAAAACTCCCATTCAACCAAACCAAAAGGTTGGCGTTGACAAGATAACACAACAACAACAACTTTTCATCCCTCCCTCTATCGCTTCCAATCTTATGAGAAGGATAAGCTGTTTGTTTTCCTCCTCTTAGAAGGTGGAGATGTCTGAGAACTTGATTGTAGTAACACAACTGTTGTTGTTGATTCATCACTTTTATAGCTCAAACAAGCACTTGCATCCAATACACCAATTGGGCTCTGTGGCACAGATGCTGATGAAGCTATTCCACTCCCACTCTTTATCAATCCCATGTCTTTCATTAACCCACAGCATCTCAACACTCTCTCCTGCAATGAGCAGATTTGGAATCAAATGGTGTCCAATCACAATTCCATGCAAGAGATAGATGATCAGGAATGATTCTTCCCATAATGTACATTCATAAATAAAGTGGGATAACTATCATGAAAATACGGAGATGATTGAATTCTTTTATATATGTATTCTGTCTATTAGTATGAGAAATACATGCAAAACAAATATTATGTGAGGTGTGAAAGCAACCAGTGCAATTGGGGCATTTTCTTTTTATAATTATGAAGAATGTGGTAAACCAACCAAGCTAAGGCATCTATCTGAATCCTGGAGATACTAAAAGCATGGTTCATCAAACATAAATTTGTTTGACCGCAAGGTGTGAGAGAGATCCAATTGAAAATTTTTCCAAACATTCAAGAAAATTGAGAGTGCTTTCTTTCTATGATCTACTATGGGCCTGAATCATATTTACCTTCTCTATATGGATGCAATTTGATAAAGCCATGTTCATGTCAACTACTTGGGTTTCTCTTGTTACTGAGACCGCCACTGCTGCCGCTACCTCTGAAGGCCTATATTCTAAGAAATCAATCCCTGCATTGAATTTCACACACAATCAACACAATTTGATCCATCTACTGTACTATTATCTAACTATATCTTTCAAAATCATGAAGAGATATTTAAACAGAATACAGACCTCTGATGGTGCTCAGAATAAGCTCAATTGATCTAGAGATCGATGACTTTGGTGGGGACTCACCACCATTGGCTTGGTGGAGGAAGTAATCAATGAAGGAAAATGGGGTCACTGATTGCATCCTCCACTTCAAAGTGCTCAGAACAAGAAGCTCCATTCTTTGTATAGTCCTTGCCTCAAACACAAACTTGGACTCACCAACCTAAATCATTTAACATTGCATGTTTCAGTACATCAGATCTTCAAATTGAGAAAAACCAATGTCATATTATTAGTTATGTTTACCTGTAAATCTAGAGATAGAGGGACATCACTCTCCTCCATTTTGGCTGCTAATGACAAGCAGGCCACAGATAACAATTGGGTCATCCAAGCTTTGCCTTGCTGCACATACCAAAACAATCAAAATGCGAAAAACTATTGATTCATTTCAATATATCAATATGAAGACTATATTGTCAAAACAAGTGCATTCATTAGAAGGAGAGGGGGCTTGTGTTTTCACTTACTGGGATTTCATACAAAGAGAGAAACCTATCCAAATAATTTATAGATAGATAAGCACTCAATGGTCCAAAACTGTAATAAGCATGAACCTGTCAATAAAAAAACACCAAATAAATCAGCATCAACAATCAGAAAATAAAGACCCATTAAAAATGAAATACAAACATCCCCATTTTACAGAATCAGATGATGGGATAAAGCTAACCACCAAAGAAATGATAAATAAAAAGATCCCCAAAAACACACAGAAACCAAAACCAACATCACAAATAATCGAAAGTGACCAAGAAAAGAATCAAAAGAGGGAGACCTTATGCATTTCTCAACAAACAAATGATAACCCACTTGAGAAAACCTCGCCTTCAACCGTACAAAATTCACCTAAAACATCATCATCTACTCAAAAAAACTCAGACAGCACAAACAAAAGGAAGAAAAGCAGAAACCCACATCAGAAAACGCACTAAAAACCCCCACCAAAAAAAAAAAAAAACACCCCACCTTTAGAATCCAATCAATGGCGTCCCTCCTCACAGAGAGGTCCAAAGATCCGCTCTTCAGCTTCCCCCAAGAGTCAGAGACTCCTCGGTCTGTTTTGGGAAGAGACCCATCAAGAGACATTGAAACAGAGGTCCCCTTTGAAGAGCCCATCCTCAAGAACTCTATCGACATCCTCATCAAAACCCATTATGGAACTGTTGTCCTCTGCGCATAAGAGGATGGAAGAAGCACAATCATAGCTTGGAGACATTGCAAAAAGATATCAAAAATATGTATTGATGGGTAGTATTTTTTAAAGGGGGTTTTATAAGATAAAAATGGATTTGTTCGTTGTTTGATGAGATAAGGAGGTTTTCCTTCCTTTGGGTGTTATTTGGAGGGACTGAAAAACAGACCCAAATGAGGGAGAGAGAGAGATAGTAGAGAGAGAGAGGACAGAAGGGGTTTATAGTGAGAGGTTTTAGGGCAAGTGAGAGAGAGAGAGAAAAAAAAAATTTGTTTTGGGGGGGTGTTTGAAATTTTTAAGTATTCTGGATTTGGGATGCTAAAATGATGGATTAATAATTGGAAATGGAAATGGTTGGATTTGGTTTTTTTTTATCTGATTGTGCAATGTTACTTACATTTGTGATTTGTGGGGTTTTTTTTTGGCATGTCTGCCCATGTTTATTTTCGTGTAATTACAACAGTGCCATCCCCCTTTGGAGATGGTTGGTAAGGTTGTTTTTGTAATTTGTTTTGTTCCACGTGTCCATTTTTTTGAGATTTTGTGTTTTGTTTTTTAGGCCTGAGTAATAAAAAATGAAAAGAAAGGTTATTTTGGTAAATTTTGGGAGTGATAAATGTCACAATTTTGTTTTAGTAAAAATGTTTTTTTTATAATAGTTCTTGGTAAAAATTTTGGAACTCAAAACTAATAACTATGATACGTGGGCCTCTTGCAATCACTAGTTAATACAGATACAAAATCCAAATTGTTACACTTTAATCATTTATTTATGCAGCACTTTTACAAACATTTATGCAGCACTTTTAATCATTTATTTATTTAATGATTATATACTCAAATGAATGGAATGTATGACAATTTCATATTTCATTAGAACTGATATATCTATCCATTTTATAACCCTGTTGATATATACACGATAGTGCAGTATATATACACTTAGATTTTTCATATTGTAATGTACATATGTTTCAACGAGTTGAATTCAGGTTGAACTTTAATTCCATTCAACCATCCGAGTTGTAAGTCTAGAGAGAAGACAGTTCAAATCTTTTATATAACAATCATATAGAATTTTTGTGTTATACAATAAAAACTTGTCATGTGACCATAAAAAAAACAATTATATAAAAATGTCACAATTACACTTTGATTTTTTTAAAACCATCCACGTAACTCTTATTGATTGTTTTTTTTTTTTTTAAGATTGATGTTCTCACTCCACGATTTGATTACTGACTTCTTTCATATAGGTGTGAGACTTTTATTGATTGATTAACACATGATTTTTATGTGATTGTCACACATAAAATCTGGATCGGATAGAAAGCCAATGAGGATATTATGGTAATTTGAGAGTGAGAGGAGTGGGGAGGCCAGTGGAGATTGGGGAGGGCTTTTTTCAACTGTTGGGGACGCGTGCTGTTTTTAGAAGACCAAAAAACAACCCCTTCTCTCAGAATTCTAATTATTACTCTTCATTTTTGTTTTTATTTTTATTTTATTTTTTGGCCTTTCTTGGTTTGAAATGATTATATATGTCCACAAACTGTATTTTATTCACAATTTCTTAAACGTTTTTTTTTTATAAGAAAAGGTGTGTTTTTTTTTTATAAGAAAAAGTGTTCCCAAGTTATACCTTTGGGCAAATTTTTTTTAAAATTTCCATGAATATTAAGAAGAAATTAAAATGTTTTCATTTAAAAATTTGATTTTTTTTGTATATAGATTTATTTCCGGGTTAACCTCAGTTTTTTGGGGGTGCCCATAGTGTTACAATGTAAGAATTGATGTGTATGTATTGACAAAAAAATATCAACTCAAATTAAATCTACACTCGATCATAAAAATCCAATAAATTATATAATTTATTTTATATGATGATATATATTTTATTAAATAAATATATATTTTTAAAAAAATTAAAATATATCAAGATTGTAAAAGAGATTACATAAATGATTGCATGCTTAAATATTTTTTTTTGATTGAGAGTGATTGGAGGGGCAAATCAATAATAGCATGGAATATGAATTAAATGTTTTTCATCTTATGGAGCTCTAATAGTTGTGATGACTGGAATGATTTTCATTTCACTTCTTTAACGTAGTTTAAATAATTAATTTAAATTATTCAAATTCTTACGTGGTTACTCATACATTTGTCTATTAAAGCTCATAAGCTTGACTGACATGTTTGTATTTCAAAAAAAAGAGCATGCAATGCGTGTAACTCATTTCAAAACCAGTTTAGATAGCATTTAGATATTGTATTTCTATTACAATCATAATCCAAACATGTTTTCTAATTTCACAAATAATCTCAGTTTTTATGGAAAAAAAATGAAGACCCACTTTCTACTTATTACTTAAAAATGTTAGTTGTATCACTCACTTTCTGCTTATTATCATAAAAATGGTCAACACTGATTTAAGACGGTAGATAGGATTGTAAATAAAATTTGGAAATACAGTCCACAAGAATTAGTAAATATATATCTACACAGAAAATTGATAAAAATAGTTTTTAAAAATTTGGGGGGCTTTTATGGATGAGATTAGGCCAACTAGGGTCTCTTCTCAAAAAAATATAATTTAATTCTTCATTATTAAATTTCTCCTAATATCTAGATGAATAACAAAATTTCCATAAAACATGAAATGTGAACAGATGCTCCTCTTTGGGATAAAAAAGGAAGAAAAATAAGGGAAAGAAAAATAAAGTGAATCACATCATATCTAATCCCAGTACATTGGCGTGACACGCATTTATATATTGATCTCATAAAAAAATAAAGTGAATCACATCATATCCAATCCCAGTACATTGGCGTGACACGCATTTATATATTGATCTCATATTGTTACAAGTTAACACGTTATTCTTACATTAAAATGTAAGATTTTGTTCACGAGTACATTTAAGGTATTTATTAACCTACATTTATTGTTATTTTAGGTGATTTAATAAACTTAATCATGACATAAATCAATAAATTAAAAGATTTTTAAAATACTAACAATTTCTCTAATAAATGCACAACGCTTTTTTTTCTTTGCTCTCGTACTCAAATTTTTCCTTTATCTCCTACAAAAATTTCATTCAAAATGTAAAAATATATATCTTCTTTCAGTTTTTTAATTTATTGATTCATATCATAATTAGATCTGTTGGGTTGCTTAAAAAGTTAATAATAAATATGAGTTAATAAGTGCCTTAATGACACTTATTAATCAAACCCTATAAAATCATTGTTTTAGTTAAAAACCTTGAAAAGTATCGTATCTCTACTCGAATCACTTATCACACCACATGCTTAAACTTATCAACCAATTATATAGTGGAAAGACCTAATATCTGCTCATCATTGGGTATATTCTTTTTACAAGATTCCAACATGTAATTAATAATAAAAAATATATTGAATTAAAAAAAGTCTTACTTATCATATACAACAATTGATTAATTAGTATGGATCAATACGTATAAGTATGTATATATGAACTATTTATCCTATTTTCAATGATGAACGTGTTTTGTTACATTTATTACCGAGTTTGTGACCTAATTTTTCTCAAATTTTAATCAAATTCATTTTAATCCAATGACAACATGACACATCATCTATCATTTTTAGGATGTATGTTATTATTGTTTGAATGGGTGAATAATCATTTTTATCATTGATTTGTATCAAAGTTGTGTTATTAATCTTTCCCCTTTTTCACTGTTGGAGATCCTCAAAATCTCCACACAAAAGAAATAAAATAAAAAGTTGATAATGGGAATGTGTGTCTTTGATAATGATGGGTTCTCAAATCATATATAAAGCCTTCATAACACATTGTCACACACCTTCCAAAAAAATCATAAACTCATTCACACCACATTTTTTTTAAAAAAAAATTTAAGATTTCTATCAACTGGTTTATTAATTATTGTGTAATGGTGGTGCATTTGTGTACTACTATCTAGGGTTTTGAGTTTTGATTCTCTGTGTTATGATGACAAGGGACGATGACACATTGGATCCCTTAATTTTAGAACAACATTAAAAATAACTGTAACTCATAATATTTCTATTCATCTCTATTATATTTAAAAAATATATATTTCTTTAAAAAAAAAAAACCTTCAATTATTGTCATTTTCAATTAAATCCAAGAATTTTTTAGTAAATATATAAATACAAAATATTAATTGAATCAAATCAATATTAATTATAAATGTGAATTCATTATATACATATTAGATACATTGAACACTAGCAATTTAGTACGAAATTAGATTTGAGTAATAATGGTTACAATAAAAATGTGATTCTATAAATTTGAAAACCATTCATGAATCGGATTTTGGTTTAATTCAAAACGAATGCTCCCATTAATTATATTATTGTTTTCATCACCCATATATCTATTCCCACCACCCACTTTTTTTAAATGGTGGGGATAATAGGAAGGGGGGGGAGAGAGGTGATGGGGCGATGGACAGAGGTGACCAAGGAGGAGAGTGGGGAGAGGAGGGTTCAAAGAGCTAGGAGACATATGATGAGAAGTGACAAGAGAACCAGCTCCCATCCGTCTTTCTATGTGTGTCTCCCCTTCCCTCAGGTTCATTCATCATCTATTGCCCTCTTCTATAAGCCGCCCCCTCCCACCATAATTTCTCTCTCTCATATCTCTCCCCCCCATTTCCCGTTCTTTATTGTCCCCACCACCCAAAAAATGATGGATGGTGGGGATGGAGTTATGGGTCGTGGGGATAGTTGTTCCCTTAGGGGCTGTTTGGTTAGATTATGTTTTTATCCAAACGGGTCCTTAGAATTCTCATATTAAAACAAATATTAATGGATTCCATCAAGCTTATATTGCCAGTTTTGTTCACATCCAAACAACAGGCATGTCTTGATATGGTACATGAGACAATGTCCATGTCAGCTAGACAGAATAGTAATACTTGCAATAGATTAATCCATGTCTTATATATTTATTTATTTGGTCAAATTTGGATTATTAGCTTAACCGTGTTGGATAAGGTACTTCTTTTGTTTCATATATATCTAATTGTCGCATTAGTAGCTGCTTCATGGATCTATGTGAAGGTGAGAATAAATCAAACAATTTGTCAGACTAGAAACAATAAAAGAAAATCAATTTTTAGAGTGCCAAAAAAAGGGGATGCAATTAATGTCACAAAATTTGACAATGTGTTTACATAAGTTTATAGTCATTCAAACTAAACAGGTCTTAAGGCTGACAATGTGTTTCCTTTATGTTCCTTTAATAAAAAACTATATTGGGAATATCAAAGTCTGATAAATATTAGTATCACAAAATTCCATTTTAAAAGGAAGAGTACAAGAATTTGCAATGTGAAGCAGATATTTATTCTTTTAAGTATAAACTACCATTAAAAAAAATGCATCAACACTATTGCAACCTGAATATGAATCCCATTTTGTGAAAGATTTATCAAATTATTTTAATTAAAAGAAGGAAAATTTTCAACTTGCAGATGAAGTACACATGAATTACATTCTATAATTCATTTGTTAAAGTTTTTTTCTATGATTCATGTGTTCAAGTTTGATGGCTACATGAGTATGTATAAAATCTTGTATACATGTAAAAGATTCCTCCCCATGTCAGAAAATTCATTAATTAGCAAAAGCAAAAATGATATTAATTTTTACCTACCTCTACCATGTGTCATGTTACAACTCACAATCCCTTTTCACGTATGGGAGGTTACAAGATTTTAGGTTCAAGGTTATATAGTCAACTAAAGCAAATGTACCATTAATTTTGAAATCTATGACAATTTAAATTTTAATATGAGAGGAAGTGTTTGAAATTTTTCGCTTACAATTATTTTTAAATTAAAATTTTGGGAAACATACATTAATTTGTCACATTCCTTAAAAGCTCATTTTCACTATTATAACTAACAATTGCATTTAGAATATTTCAGGAAAAAAAAATGGTGATCGGGTTGAAAACATATTTGAGCTAAGTTAATTATTGTAAAAGCATAATCAATTAAAAGTGTTTTCAAACTTATCTAAGTATAAATATGCATTTATGAGTGAGTATGTACTTATTTTTGTTGGAATGTGTTTTTCTATCTCAATGGAGAAAGACTCAAACCCAAAACTAAAAGTGCATATTAAACATGTATTGTGCATTTTTTTGGTGATGAGATTCTAAATGTGTGGCATGGAATCAATAGCAAAATAGCTCATTTTTATAAAACTACTCTTATTTTAAGTGATGATTAAATCAAAATCATGCATGCGCACCCAAACTAATTTTGCACCATCTACTTCTATATCAAAAACACAGAAGATCCAATTCCATTTTTGGATCTAAACACTATTACATGAAAAATTTTTACTTAACTCTCATCTAAAATTTAATCCTATGTAAGTCTTAAAGAAAAAACTCAAAATGGCTTCCTATAAAAAAAACATGGCATCCCTTTAAACAGGCTCACAGCTTTGTTAAAAAACTCTCTCCCTTTTCTTTTAACATATATTCCCACTTTAAATTCACAAGACTTTTGTTCTTTCAAGTCCCCAATACAAAAACACTTCTTTTTATCTATCCCACATGTTTTACAAATTTCAATGCATCTCTCTCTGATAAAAAAAAATTACTTTTTTTTAATTGGTGAGCACGAACATTTGGTCTAAGTGGGTCAAGTAAGTGAGTCTTATATATACTCTTTAAAAACAGTCTTCAAGCTTGATAGCTCTCTCTCTCTATGACTATCTCTATAGTGTTGATTCCACCATTTGATTCTCTCCTCTGGCCTTCAGCTTTTGTTTTTTTTTTAAAGGGGACTTTCTTTCTTTCTTTATAGGTAGCCTATTGTCTCTGATGATCTGCTTTTAATCACATCCCTTTAAGCAACAAAAATTCAGACTTTCAGTACCATTTGACTATTGTTTATCTAAGTAACCTATAGTGGTGTCTCAATTTTTGCTTAAGCATATTCAAAAGTTTAATTTATGTTCCAAGTGTGCATACAAGTGAAAAATTAAACTACAGAACATGGAAGATGATTCGAGTTTGAGGGGCGAAGATCGCTGTCTTTAAAGTGATAGTTGCCCGTACTCAAACAAGATTGCTAAGAAGTTTGAACAATTCACTTCCAGGATACAACAAACTCACAGAGTCTTCAGATAGCAACTCTGAAGAACTCTCACGACACTCTAGGACTGTAAAACTGATTTTTCTGATGATTAATATGTTCAATAAACAGATTTATATAGTGCTTAAAGGGTTGCTTTTGCAACCTTTCAAAAATTTAATTGTTGGTTGTTGTGGAAAAAAGGTGTTTGTTGGAGAGTTTTCTAAAGGGATGCATACAAAGTGGAAGAGACTCTTGCATACCAAGTTCAAAATTCAAAAACAAAAGAAAAAGTCAGTAAAAAAATGTTAAGTATGTCTAATAATGCGTCAAAATGCGCCTACGAGATTTTATACACAGTATCTTCTTATGTGTTGGAATATTTATACATTACACCTGCTTATACACAGTATCTTCTTCTATATGTGATTTTATTTAGAAGAATATATATAATTCATTTGAATATTTATACATTACACCTGCTTATACACAGTATCTTCTTATGTGTTGGAAAATAATTGTAAGTAAAACAGTAAACAATATTGTATTAACGCACACACAATAGCAATAGTATGATATATGTACTAATTTTACTTTTAATCCAATAAGGGGAAAGTTGAACATATAAGATTAAAGATATGAGATCTTTATATAGATAATCGAGACTAGAGTTTAACTTTACATCCTTATGGTAATTATAAACCCACATGAGTATTCATGGTTTGCGTGGATACAACGATCAACTCTCCCGCACTTTAAATTACATGGATAGTGAATCAACTATAGTTGTTCCCTCTTTGAGACTGACTTGAGTGCAATGGACTCACATATAGTTAATTTATATCATTATCCAAACGGATGATAAATATATAATTTAGAAAAATGTTACACTCGAAGAGGCTTACGCGATCCAATAGGTATCCACTTTAAATGATCAGTGGAATTCAAAGTTATTTTTATCCAATGTTGACTTAGTCAAAGTCCAATTTTCCAATAATACAGGGGAAAAGAAGTTCTAATTTGCATGTATGCTTTTTCGAAAAAAAAAACAAATTCGAGTGTGCATGTTTCAAAAACTACATGTTTCAAAAACTTAATTGTTTGTGTACCCTCACCAACTCTTTTAGTTAGTCCAAATTGAATGCCATCAATTCTAACTAGTTTCTATTTTTCAGGGTTGTAAAATAATTGACTATAATTTTTATTTAGTATTTTTCGTTTTTAAAAAATTCTATATTTTGGCTTAATTAAGTTCCTAATTGAATCTCGTTGACCTATTATATGAAGAGACATGATGTTACTAGATTTTAATGTAGATTGAATCTCTTTATCATTTTTTTTTGCATTATAAATTATTGATATTAGCTTAAATTGTTAATCTTAATATCATATTAGAGACTATGTGATTCATATCCTATCTGAATACCATCTCATTTTCATCATCTTGTGATCAAGCAGAACTCCACCCCAAACACACACAGGATTAAGAATGCCCTTATATAAATATAAATAAATATATACACAGCTAATTAAATAGCTTCTCCCTTCAAAAGTATCTTACTTCCCACTCGGATCATTCCAGTCTTAATTAGTACACAATTCATCAATGTTTATATATAATATCTCAACATAAACATATATATAATTATAGACCACCAACATGTGCACCATGATCGACATGGTGGTCCGCCATGCAGAACCATCCAGAACATCCGCCATAGCTTCTGTGTCGCCACAATCCCCGCTGAGATATCATTATAAATATAATATTATTAAAACCCCACATAAACTATTGTGTATGTGTATATGTATAAGTACACCCTCCATTTATATTAATTTAATTATATATGTATTTTCAACAAACCCCACTTGAGAATTCTATATGTCCCTGTGTTATAAATGGTGGTTGGAAACAGAGACTGAGAGGACCGGCCCGGTTTTTGTTTTGACGTTCTGGTCCATACTACTTGTCCTCCCCCCCCCCCAATGGGGGGTTAAGGGTGGTATAAGCTGGAATAAGAATGGATAAGAGAAAATGGTTGTTTATTTACATAGTATAACTTGGTATTGTTATGCCAGTACAAATGAGTATAAGGGAGTATAACAATTCCAAGTAACCCCTGGGATAAGCTTATACTCAATTTATTTATTATCATGGAAGGTGGAGCCCACCATTATATATATAAAAAAATCATATCCCATCACATCAAATCATCTATCATCACCTCTTATACATCAATATTGATCGCATGTCAAATCAATTTTTTACACCTTATTCACACTTTATTCTTCATCAACTAAACAACTCAATTTTTATTATTATGTTTTTCAATGAGAATTAAAAAAAAAACACAACAAAACAAAAAATTACTTATTTCATTGATAAAATTATTAATTCCTGGAATATGTATAAACCCCAGAATAGTTTATTCATCGATCCAAATGGGGGGAATGAATAGATTGGAATAAGAGTGAATGAACCCAAAAATATATTTGTTTGTAAAAAAATATGTGAGTATAACTATATCAAAATATGTGAAAATAAATTGATATTTGTATTTTAGATCCCCTTAAAAGTGTGTTATTTCATAATCTATTCCACTCTTATAAATGAGTCATATATTAAATCACTTGTTATCTTTTTTTATAAATCAAGGGCCAACAATCAAAATCATTATCCGCGTCTTATTGACGTTTTATCTAACTTATTTATGATCAACCAAACAAAAAAAACTTTAATAAAACCATGAAGAAAATACTTAACTCTTTATCTATATTGAAATTAAATGCTGATCTATGGTTCTGTCCTTAGGGCATGAAATGGAATCCAAACAATGTTAGTCATGTCAGTGTCTAATACTATGTTAGAGTCATGTCAGTGTCTAATGAGGTGTACATTGACATGTGTATGAAAATAAATAAAATTTTATAATATTTAAACATGTGAAGTGATATGTATCAATGAAATATTATTGATGACAAATAATATCTTATTTGTGTGCATGTTCTCCTAAATTACTATTTATCGTATATCAATTTTGAAACACAACAAAAATTTTGTTAAGAAGGTCCCTAGTCGAAATTAAGGGAAAAAGATTATATATACCATATTACCATGCGACATGCGTACCATAAAATATTGTTGAGTTGGGCCCACGTGTAAACTCAGCACCGACCAAAAGGAAGGTCCCAAACCATGGATCCTTCATTCGATCTGTACAGTGAACATGTTGTTCTCAACCCACACTCGAAGGGCTATGTTAATGTATCAACTGGTTTCAATGCTTTATATATGTAGATATATACAAAACATAATTCACTCTCACTTCTTGATTTCTATATCTGGATTTTGAAATAAAATCTCATTTATATCTCTTCGTATAATAGCTCAATCATACTCAATTATAAACCTATTGATTAAAAATTAAAAAAATAAACATATAGAAATAATATTTTTAATTTTATGAAATCTTATAAGGTAGTCAGAATCGATGCCAAACAATTTTGAATTTTAAAGAAACAAAAATTGCATCATAAATAATAAATTCACTTATTTAAAAGCAATAATGAAAGAATTTGACAAAAATCTGTATATAGTTACTCTATGAAATATTCACTGCTTCAAATTTCGTGGGGTTCCACTATCATTGTCATTTATTCCAATCAACCAGTATATTAGTAATTTCACTTTTGATCAGGATCTGTTATGCATTAAAAGATCACATGCCACCTCTAACAAAAAAAATATTACTCGCAGAGTCAGTGACAAACGTCTTCAATATATATGTTCATTCTCTAGTATTCAAAAGGGGACTCTCATTTATTTACAACAGTCAAATGGGGCACCCTCTCACACAAAAAGCTGTCAATGGCAGATGTGTATAACAGAGAGAGAGAGATAGAGAGAGAGAGCACGTGAAGCGACGTCTACGGCAAGAGAACTCATGCATGCATGTAGACGACTCTTCAGTTATAAATCCAACTTTTATTTACTGTTCTCAGAATTAGTTGTTACGAGGGGAAGATTGTTTACGTAGTTCCATGCATACCTATGGGCATTAGAAATTTATATATAATAATGACCATTTGAGATCAATAAGTGGGCCAATATTTCTTTAGAACAAGAGTCTTCTTCTTTGATTTTTCTGTTCTAACCATTGTAGTGAACGTTAAGAAACCATCTTTATATATATATATATAGTTTAATCCGATCCATGAACAAGGGGGAGTTATTCATTGTAGCAAAAAAAGGGGTGGATAAGGATTATGGATTCATAAATAAGATTACCAAGAAAGCAGGCTAGTTGAGTTTTTAAAATTAATGAATAAAATGAGTGTGACACAAAATGAAATGACGGGATGGAATATTTTTCTGTTATAAATTTCCCCTTTAGTAATTGATCAATTTGGAACTAATGTTTTACGAGGTTTCATTCTCATTTTCTTTTTACTTGAACACTAGAAAAATTTTGTTTAAATTAAAATTTTCATCGAGTGTTCATTTTAGGATATCACATACAAAAAATTTCCTCAAAAATCTATCATGATTCTTTTCCTGTTGGATCAAAGTTATATATCATTGGCACTTTTTTTTTATATTGGAGGGACCCCGTGGCTGACCTTACGGTCGAGTTGGGAAGGCTACATCCGCATGTCTGCCTTGGTCCCACGGAAAATTCTATCGCATAATCGCCAACAAACATGTGGATAAGTCAGCGCCAATACTCGAACCCAGGACCTATCGGTGACACCGCTAAACCATGAACCGTTGTGCTATGACCACTGGGGACATCATTGACACTTAGTTATTCCTGTTATCACTTCCATAATGCCAAAACCTTTTGAATTTTAATTTTTTAGAAGGTATATATTTATCTGATAAAATGCATATTTGGGAGTTAATTATGTTAATATTCTAAGCACCAATTGGATCAACATACTGACATAGGCTATGGGACACACACAGGTCCAATTATTGTACAAAAACATAGCAAACAAGTTGTTGGTATCTTTGAATATTTAGATCCCCCAATGCCATACATTAATTGACTTTTGGATTTGATCCATTGCAAGTAGGTAATGGTAGGGCTTGAACCCAGGCAGAATCCGAGATTTCATCACACAAAGATAGAATAATTAAGCTAAGCTTTTACAATACTAGCCGTGGCCCCATGTGGAACAATTAAGGCTATTTGTCTTCATAAACCAAAACAATATAACATAACAAAAATGTAATGAATACCACTCTTTCCCTTGGAGTTTCCTTGCTTATCAAGATATTGAAAACAATGTGCCCAACATGATCTTATTCGAACTGAAATAGTTTTGAGGGTAAGCTCATGCCTACTACCAATTTTTCTGATTAGTTGGTGTGACATTATGAATTAGATATTAATACTGATACTTTGTTTAGTTGACCCTTGCAGTCACTTAATGAATTAATTTAGTGTCTTGCATTTCTTGGGACCACATGCTAATAATAAAAATTTCACAATTTAGATATTTTTTAAAAACAATTTAATGTAAATTTTATTAAGGTATTCATGTAATTTTCAAATTTTTTTGACAGTAGAGAATTGTCTCATAAGACATTGAGATGTTATGGTTGTGAGGAGGACCTAAAATTAGAACATGCATAGAGTGCTAATATGATATGCAAATTTGCCCTAAGCACTCTGCTCAAATAAGGCCTCTAGATCAAATACAAAAGGCTGGACTAGACAAGGCTATTCAAAATAGGGTTGCAAGTGTTTTGATAATTAATGTCAGATTGGAAACCTGCATGGATAATGACATAAGATATTTTGATATAGATAATTATTTCAGCATAAATAGTTATACCAATAAAATAACTCATTTTTTATTTGATTGTATTTTCAATTATTCTCATTGAAAAATGTAATAATAAAATTTTTATTGTTTGGTTAATCAAGAATAAAATGTGGACAAAATATTAATAAGACATGAATAATTTTTTATAAAATGTGAAAATATAATTGATATATGATATAAAAAAATGATTTAACGTGTGTGCCACATTATTACCAATGAAATAGATTGGATAGATTAACTCAATTATAATGAGAGAATAGAATACCAATATCAGTTCATTCTCAACTATTCTAGCATAGTTAAACTCATCTATTTCATGTAGAGAAACACTTATTTTAGATTTACTCACCTCTATTCTAATTTATTACAGTGTTATGTCTCTAGTCAAACGGGCCATTCGTCTTGGACCTTTGTCTAATGGGTCTTTTAAATGGATCTCCTGTGCTTCTCTAGATGGCCCGCCACAATTCTTCTGCATTAGTGTATAATAAGTGGAGGAAAAAATTCCCTCCTCTCTTAAATTCAGTGCTTCCAAAAAATTCTTTGCATACATAAAATCAAACACCAATAAATGTTACAAGTGCCATGATAAAAAGGGTATCATTACGCCCAGTCCTTATTTGCAATCGTGAGTAAAACATGTAACTTTTTAATTTTTTTTTTTTTTTTAAGATCGTCTATTGACACACACATATACGGAGAAGTGATTAGGTGCGGCGTCGACCATGGACCGTCGATCACGGGTTCATCGCATTGAATAGTCGAGTGCGATTCACGTCAACCGTCGGATGCGATGGATCCGCGATCGAACGACTCACGTTGAATCCGCACCCGACCGCACGCCGCACGCTATCACTCGGGCACATATACGTTCTTAAAAGGGCAATTAAAAAAAATAACATTATTTAAACCAATATTAGCAAAAATAACACTGGATGAGGAATATTTGTAAAAACTAACACTGGTCAGCGCTGACTTTTTCTTTTTTTTTACACTGGATGCGCCATATATATATGGCTCTTTAACATATATTCTGTTGAGAAGAGAGAAAATCATGAAAGATCATTGACTGAGTTTTTTTAAAAAATATATCTAGTTGATAAGGTAATCATAGAATATTTGTTTATTTGATTAAAATTTAATGGCTCATATTGAAAGTCATTGAAGATTTTTAAGGATAGGGCATTTGATTTGGTGGACAAATATATGAAAAGATATTTTTTTAGCTACTCAAATTTAATTAAAAAATTTAATCAATTAATATAAATAAATTTTTAATATTTAATCAAATGAGAAGAATGATCTCCAGAAAAACAAAGGAGGCGCAACACCTCCCTTCAAAACGCAAAATCAGTAAAAAAAAAATTGTGCTAGTTTTTACAAATATTCTCAATCCGATGTTATTTTTGCTAATATTAATTTAAACGATGCTATTTTTGCTAATTGCCCTCCTTAAAAAGGTATGTGTATCGATAAATAAATAATATACCTTATTGAAGATATTACATAACAAAAAAGAAAATAAAAAATCACATAATCAATGTGCCTAAAACACATATCTCATTTATATTTTTTTTCTTTATCATGTAATATTTAAATAAGGTATATACTCTCTTTATCGAGCACATACCAATTATGGACAATTATGCGTGACCGTAGCCCAAGAGAATTTTTTTATATATATTACACACTTCATTTTATAAAAGGACATGTTTCATTATACAAAAAATTTTACTTAAAAAAAATCAATGAATGTGCGTGGGACTATTCTAACATTTATCTTAAAGGGTGCTGAGACCATCATTTTTTGGTCACTTGTGCATTCATTACATTAAATAAATATATACCCAATTTAAAAAAAAATATTCATTTGGAGCATCTCCAGTGGAATACGTCATCGTAGAAGACCCAACTCCATGTTATAGAATTAATTCCAGTTTGGAAGACCTCAAGACCATATAAAAAGATACTCCAACACACAATATATATCCATTTCATTTTATTTTAAAAAAATATTTACCCGCTAAAATTTGATCTCTCTATTTTTTCATTAAAAAGTAGTGAAAAAATTCACTAAACAAATTTAATTAAATATTAATAAATCAAAACAACATTAATACTATATGTGATAAATAAATCAATCCTAAAACCATTTTAAATACAAATAAATATATTCAACATTTATTTTTATATAAATGTAATGGTAGACCGATACTTCTTTGTATTAATAAAAAAGAGTACAAGCCTTGTAGAGCAAAGAAAAGGAAAACATGAAAAGAAGAGGGTGAAAGGGGTAAGAAGCATAATCTTTCACCCTCCCCAACAACAACTCACAAAAGCCTAGCCATCATTAAGAATAGCAGTCTGCTGCACCCTAACTAAAGACTCCTATTACTTACCTTAATGAATTTCTACTCTATTCTCCCGGAGTTCATTCTCCGGGGAACTCTCTTTCAATCATTTCCGTAGATGCCCTCTAATCTCTTTTATTTGATGATCTCATTGGAAAATTATGTGAAGACAATTCTTATTTAATATAGCTATTTGTGCAAGTATTTTACGATTAAGAAGCAACTGCCTCTTACAAATTGTGTATTAATCGACTATAACTATAGCATACCCCATTCTCACGAGTTACCGCATTTATCTGAGTGATCCACAAACGATGAAAATCTCTCTTTTGCTTGTCTCTATCTCGATGAGCAGAAACCAAAGCTCTCATTTTCTGCACCAACGCAGAAGCATCCACAAGCCACAATAAAGCCCTTAGCTCTTTCCCAAATCCCATCAGTAGAGACAATCGATCCTCTGAAGATGGCGTCATTGCAACCCAATCAAATGGCCCAAGGACAAGCTGGAAAAAGAAGGTGAAGGATCTTGCTAGAGGGCTGCGGTCTCTACTGCTAGATAAGCAACGGCCAGTAGCCCTGCCAACAATTCGTCAATACCTGCCTCCAAAGAGAGGATCTCTCAGCAACAAACTTCCATAATCACTTGCACAATAATGCAATGTTGAAGGAATCCAAATTCAACACACCCAAAACTCCCCAGCCATGTCTTGCTTTCACATACAGCCTCTCAATTAACGAGATGCATCCGAGACTCACCCGATCCGACCCTCTCCAAAGGAAGCGACCCGAACGACATCAATTCGGTGGAGAATCGAACTTGGAATTCGAAATAGGGAGAGCAAGAAAACTGACAGACTAATTAGAACAGCTTGCAACAAGACCAGCCCACTGGTCTCATATTACACGTCTCGGTGGGGATCGGGTTAGGTCCAGTGCGTGTTGGATAATTTAATTGTCCAATGCGCTCGTGACTATCCGATCTTATCATTTAATTAAATCTTAAAAAAGAATAGTTTGTATTTAATTTCATTTTAATTTTAAAATCTTACATAATATCTCAATCATAATGTCATCTTAAAATAAGAAAATCGAACAATCACGAGCGCGTTGAACAATCAAATTATCTAATACGTGTTAGACCTCCCGTGATCTATTCTAACGAAACTAATTTTAAGTGATCCACAAAATATGGAGAAAATGATGAAATCTCTTAAATGAAGACATAGAGAATGGTTCAAACACCATCGTCTTCATTTTAAATAAATAAAGTATGATGGGAGATATTACACTATAAATATCGTTATTTCATTATGTTCTAAACAAATAAATATGGAAAATGTTAGACAATCTATTTTACCTTCTAAAATACATATCATACATGTTTTTATTTTTTTAAATTAAATATTTCATCTTACGAGATATATATTTTTATAAAATGTGAAGTATATATAATTTGATAATGATATCATTTATGAGAAATGAAAAAAAATTCAATTGTATTTTGGATTGTAACAAAGACTGAGGCTGCATTTGGATGTGAGGTTGAAACGTTAAGATTCTTGGAATCTTGTGTTTCAAACTCAGCTTTCAAATTTTTTATTAGATTTTAAACCGCAAGATTTTTTGGCTTAGAAAAGGAAAATGGTGATTTGAAAAGATAAACGCTGAAAATGCGTTTGGATATAAGTTTGAGAATTTTTAGTTTTTCAAACACAGAATCTACCTAAACTCATATCCAAACGGACCCTAAGTGTAATATAATTCAATAAATATATTTAAAAAAAAAAACTCAAAACACATTAAAAAGTATCTTTCACTGGTACACGCATAGCCTAGCTGGTGCATATGCCTTCCATCTTCTGCGTGGGTAAGGCCATCTCTAGTTCATACTCAAACTTCTACCTAAATTTCACTAAAAAATTGAGTAAATGCTTTTATTTGATATGTTATATCTCCGATCACTTTATGTCTTACTCAAATTTTTTTTTAAATGTAGAGTTGAAAAAAAAAACATTTAAAAATTTAAGTAAAGTTTTGAGTCTTATTTGCTTTGGGTAAAAGTTTGAGTAAAAATTTGATTTAATATGGTAGTTAAATGGTTTGAAAAAAAATTGGGTGACTTTTACTCAAAGTTTTATTTTGATACACATTTTAAATAAATAAATAAAAATTGGGCACACATTTGTGTATAAGATCGGAGATGTTCTAAGCTTTGTTTAGGTAGTGATATAAGCTATTATGAGATACATAACTATTTCAATATAGGTAAAGAATGAATATTTTTGTTTGATTATGTTTTTGTTATTCTCATTAGAAAATATAATAATAAAATTTTGGTTGTTTTGTTAATAAATAATAAATCATGGATAAAAACTGAATAATAATTTATAAAACGTGAAAAATTGATATAACATGTAAGTTCCTTGATTTAATAAAGGTGATGACATGTGATTTGATATATAAACCCATTTTATACCAGCGGAACAGATTGAGTAGAATAACACAATTCCATGAAAAATCTAAAATTTTAATACTAGCTTATTATCTCTTATTCTGGCATAGTTATACCTTCTTATTCTTTACAAACAAACAATTTTTTTAATTTTATTATCCTCTATTCCTACCCTATTCTTCTATCCAAACAAGGGCTTAAGTGCATAGCGCGCGATGCATCCCCCATAAAAAAGAGAGAGTTCAGATGCATTTAGAATTTCATTGGTCAGTCATAGGCTCATAACCTATTAATCGAACTACACAACTTATGAATCAAACTGCACAGTCAATTGATTGGTATGTGTTTCACTCTCTTATTTGATACTAATGATACTTAAGAATTCATATTTTATCAATAACTGACTGGATCCAATAGAAGAATAGAACATATATTCACAATTCACTGTGTAGTTCAATTTATAAGCAGTATAATTCAAATAATAAACTGTATAATTCAATATTAACAAAACTGTACAATTCAATATTGATTGGAGCCGGTCCTGATTCCATCCGGACACTTAAAAAGACCGCCGACGCAGAGGTCCTCAGCCTTCATTATTAGTTTATTACATAGTCCGTTGGTCCCTCGTCCGCCATTACCCGCCACAGAGCAGGACAGAGAGAGAGGAATGGAAGAGGACTCGAATAGCGGAGAAGGCGGAGGTGGGCTCGACGAAGTGAGACAACCCATCGGAGGCGAGGCCGATGGCGGCGGCGACGGAGGAGGAGCGAAGAAGGCGAGGTCGTGCAAGGGGTGCCTCTACTACGCGTCGTCGTCACTCAAGCCCAACGCGGGCAAACCCATCTGCGTCGGCATCTCTCGAACACTCGCGCAAGGTTGTCTTCTCTGCTTCTTCTTCTGTTTCCCCCTCTCTTGTTGATTAGGGTTTCGTGTCCGTTCCGATCTTATGGTTAGGTCCTTTTTTGGGGATTTTTTTTTTAGAATTCTACGATTCTTTCAATCTTGATTGTTATTTTTTCTGGATTTGTGACCAACAAGGGAAAATCAAACATCTTGGTTCTTAAGATCTACAAATTTTTCATAAGTTCATTATATTCGAGCAGCATTTGGAGTCTGAAATCTGAATTCCTTCATGTCTACATTGAAATTTAAACATAATTCCTTCCAATGTTGTAAAAAGCGCTAGGCGCTTGTCGGGCGGTTGAGGAGGGACTTTGGATTAATCGGTTAGGCGGAGATTAATCGGAGATTAATCAATCACTTTTTATAATCATAAATAAATCATGATATATATGAATTCTATAAAATAATAACAAAATAACATCAAAATAAAATTAATAATATGTCAGAGATACATAAAAAATTAATTAATAGATATATAATATATAAGGTGACTTAATAACTTATTAATCAACTGGGGATTAATTGAAAAAGCAGCTAGACACAAAGCGTTGCGGGCTGGAACCACCTAGGCCTAGGCGGGGGATTAATCGGAGCCTAGGCGGGATTTTTAAAACATTGATTCCTTCTGCAAAATTTAGTTTCTTAAGATAGAGTTTGATTCAGTTCAGCAAATATGGGAATTCTTCGAGGGTTGAAGAAGGATGCAGCAAAGTGTTGGATGGATCATGGTAATTCACCCAACTCATTCCTTATGCGACTTGTTGGGACATTTGGGTGATCAGGAATGAGAAGAAAATCTTGGTGAAAGTGGCGTTTGTGGGGCAAACATGAGAAAGTACCTTAGGTCATTGAAAAGCTTCATTCGAACATAATCCGCCGTCTTGTCAATGTATGGTTGATTTGCCGGGACCTGAGGGCCATCTTAAAGATGATTGAGCTTTGATGCAGCGTAGATACAAGTCTTCAACAGATGACCATCCAATCGATTGAAGGAATCTGAAAGCGGGCGAATCCAGCAAACCCGAGGGCCGGGAAAAGAAGCCATCAGAAATGATGGCTTTTTGGATAAGCTTTCGGTCTTGACGGTTGATCTGTCCAACCGTCAGACAGGAAGTTCAAATGGTGGATGGATCATGGAAATTCACTCAATTCAATCCTTACATGACTTCTGTTGGAATATTTGGGTGACATGTGGGGAATTCATGGGAAAGCAACTTAGGTTGTTTAAGAGCTTGGTGGGAACATAACCTGGCTGCTAATAGTGTATTAAATTGCCAACCATAGGGCCAGCTTAATGATGGTTGCGCTTCATTTTTTTTCTCAAATAATAAGAAAAGCAATTCAGTTTGAATAGGGATTGGTGATCCTTTGTGGAATTGGGGACAAAGTTGATCTTTGCATGAGATAATTTTGTTTAAACTTTTGTGAGGGAGGTATCTATTTTTTTCCATTTTGGAAGTTTACAGTTTGATAATAATCTTGGTAAATATCTGACCTCTAAAGAATTCTAAGATTATGACCAGTTTAATAATAGTCGTGTTAAGTAAAGTGTTAAATATGGGGTTAAATAAAGTGTTAAAAATGTACATATCTATTTTTTAACAGAAAACTTGAGTATTATTGTAATAACTTAAGCATTAAGTGAGGGGGGAGGGAGCAGCCTAACAACAAGGGACCATTTTTGGATAAAAACAAACAGGAGTAACAACCAATTCACACCAATGACAATAAAAAAACGGCGTAGACCTTCTGGTGGGTCGGCAGGTTGGGGGTGGAGGAGCCCCCTTCGCCTCCCGTGGTCCATCCATAATCCATCTTTTTAAATATTTGAACTCCTGTATTAATTATGTTCTTTATTCTCTTTTTTTTTTGGATACATAAGTGGTGGGATATGAACCCAACACCTCATGAAAATGAGTATAGTGCAGCTTGTTTTGAAAGTGAAGGCATCTTTCTATGGTAGTTCTGCTGAGGCTTGAACCAAGTTCATGATTTCAGGGAAGATATGTTTAGCATAGGGCAATGAAGCTGATAGATTTAGAGAGGATAATTCAAGCAAAAGTGAAGCATAATGAAACAATGGAACTCTATGGTATAGTGGCTGCATTCTTGGAAATAGGTATCCTTTTATGTGAAAATTTGCTCTGATAACCTTGTCTAATAATTAGTACAATTATATTTGTACGTGATGATTTGTTTTGGTAACTTTTTCTTATTATTAGTGCAATATTGTCGAAATCCACAATATATAAAGCCATCCAAATGAATATAACCCAATCCCCCCATATCAACTTGAGTGCCCATCACAATCAATAACATCCAATGCTACCTCTGAGTAACCATCCATAATCTTGGTTGCAAGTCCAGTTCCCAATTACTGAGCTATGCTTCTGAACTTCATAACTACAGAGGCAATGATAATAGATTCGGAGAACAGTCACAAACTGTGTCTCCCTTTCCTTACTCTGTATAACCCCTCACCAGAGACTATCATCTGCAATATTTGCTTCCTCTTCTATCTATCAAACAGTATAAACAAAAGTACCATCTGTCAATGGTTAACTTATTTGCAACCACAAGGTCTCAGGTTTGAGTCCCACAACTTACCTATCAAAAAAGCAATTTCTCTCATGCAATTCAGATACTTGCTGCAGGAGACCCTTCCTTTTCTCCCTCACAAACAGAGCCAAGAACAAGTGGTTACGGGCAACATTTTGAAATATTGCGCATCCCCTTCATCCGCTGAATACTGCTTACTGGCTACATTTTCTATACATACTTTGCTTAATTCCTAGATATTCGACAGGCTATATTGTAAACTTTTATTTTTCGTGCAATTGAATGACTTGCTGAAGGTGATCCATCTCTCCCTTCTCTGCCTCCATCCCTCCCTTCAACCTTCCATGTTTCTCAAACTATAGAAACCTACACACCTTACCATGTTTTTTTTCTCCACATACCACAATGCCCTTCTTGGCCTTTATGGCACCCCATGAACTAAGAGTCCATGTATCAAGCATCCCTGTGACTTCGTAAATTCCCATTGATGCCTGAATCTCCACATACTGAAATCTCAATTGAAATTTGATTTATTTTCTGGGGAGTTCCATTTTGATATCATCTTTGTATGTAATGGAGGACCAAAGTTTATTTAGTTATTTGTGGAAATAATATTCATCTATGCATTTATTTATTAGTGGAATATAAGTTAGTTGTGCCTCTATATGTTTTCTGTATTTTTACACCTTTCAGTGACCAGACAATCACTCTAAAGGGCTTAACAATTGACTGGTCTTAACCTTAAAAAAAAAACAATTGACTGGTCTTATTGGAATGCATGGTTGATTCAGCAGTAGAAGAACCATCAAAAGTTGCTAAACACAGCAAATAATTAACATCACAGCGGGTAGGGTAGGCGATCATGGGGTGCAGAGAAAAGCAAGCGATCTGTAGTGATCCTGATCCAAAGTTCAGAGATCTACTTATTTTTATCTTTAGTTCTTTCTTTCTCTAACCATCATGGGGACAAAATGAGAAATCATCTTGGATAAGTTTGTCTTGGTTCCAAACAATTGCCATATTTTCTGCATTAGTTTATAAATGGCCTATCATTTGTTTATTCATCTTTGCATGGGACACAGCCAAGTTGATTATTTTGTTGGTGAATGGCAAAGGCCATACCTTCCTCATCAAGCTATAGGAATGTTTGCATGATTAATGGAAGGATAACATTACGTACATCCTCTTTTCCAGCCCCAATTCCAATTTAACATATTTTAATTTTTTTTTAAATACTATATCTTATTTAATGAGGTACATGCGAAACATATATTCCAATGAATTGCATGGATGCATTTATAGAAATTGTGAAAAATTTCTATCGAAACATATGCCTTGTTAATGTGAGTATATCCTCCAATGATTTTCTATCGGGTCTGGAAAAAAAATTGTGCAACAGCACTCTAGCACTCTTGGAAGGAACTAGGAAGAACGGGCTTTTCGTGTGGACTATCATAGCAAAATGCATTTGTGGGAGCGCAGTCGAGTGACTTGATGCTGAAGTGTTCATCCATTTCTATCCTGGATTGTGGGCCTCCTTTTTCTCTGTTGGTGAACATCTCCTATAAATTATGCGATAGAACACCTAGAATTCATGGTCAGATAGGTACATGGTAAATATTAGATATAAAATGGTCAAGAAAATCAAGCTTAATTATAAAGAATCTCCCATCTCATTTTGTGAATTTTGATATCAGTTTCCAAACCATGTTAATGTCTACACTCTAGATAAATGGCCTTGGACAAAAATAATGAACCAGATCTCGACATTGATGGCATTTGTTATAACCATGCCACTAAAAAATCTTCAACATCCAGGCATCCATCATTGCATATAAGTATTGGCTTATCTTGTGAAACACGGTGCAGTAATAATGCAATGTAAGCAAATCTATCCTTCGTCATGTGAAAATTCTTGTTCTTGTTATTTTATTTTCCTGTATTTTTGGTTCATTTATTACGTATTGTGTAATATATAAATTGTCACATCACTCACGGAATATCCTGACTTTAGCAGTGTTTATACAGTCCCAAGCTATGTCGTAAGAGAATCTGAGATGGAGACTTCTAAAGAAGATCGTAGTCCGACGGACTTCAAGTATGCCTGTGCCGGTTATTCGGTTTTCATTGACAACAATGAAAGTACAACTGATCAGCAGAAGAAACAAGCGGAATTGCCATTTTGTGTTGGGATTGAGGTATTATTGAAATGGTTAACCATGATTGTATTTTTTTCATTTTGTACCCCACTTCAAATTATACGCATTCAGTGATCATATTATTGTTATTTCTTAATATTAAAAATACATTCCATTTTTCTGATCCCAGTTTAATATCATGTGTAAATTTTTATTTAGTCAAAGAATTAGAGCTTCATTTGCAGGAGTCTTGAATAATATACATTTTCTTTTTATTTTAATAAGCATGAATTTTACATGAACATCGGTTGCAGCTTTTAGTGGACAGAAGACCTTCAACGGCTGAAAATGGTCCCATACATGCTCCTCGCCATGCTCACAATCATGAAGGTATTTTGAAACATGATATGATTCATTTTATTTACTACATTACATTTCGATGGTTGGCGGTGTTTTTCACATGCTCCTGGACATATTCATTCTGCATCTATGATGATAGTTGTTTTTCTCTCATAATCATCATACCCATTACATCTCCTTCTGAAGTGTTTGTCAGAATCGAGTTGCTTTCCGTGAACCCAAAAAAAATTATTTTAGAAGATGTAAACTACCAAGAACAAGTTTTTTTTAATCTCATCATCTCTTAACAGGTTGGCAGAAGCATTTCTTCACTGACGGTCCTGCGTTCGAATCTTGTTTCCACTGATAGAATAAGATTCAACCATGAAAATTTTCAAAAAAAAAACCCTGCCAAAAAATGATGTATAAAAAGCAAAGCTACTATGTATAATTTTTTATATTTCAAAATATTGTATGAATAAAGATGTATTTTTATGCATTATGAATAAATTCTATAGTATTATGTAGCATTTTTTTCACCTTTTTCAAAAAATAAAAAATGTGAACATTTGAACGGAATGCAAAGGCCTCCAGCATTAAGACATGTTTATTTTAAAAAATGTGGTAAAAGAATTCTAGTTTCTTTTCAAATGTGTGACTGCATGTGAGGTCAGAGAGCATTTGTGGTTGTCTTGAAACATTGTTTGTAGCAGTCCAAGTGCTTTCATCTGATTTATTATAAAAAAAAATGATGTTTGTAATGTTCTATCTGGTGTCCTTTCAGTTTTTATCCTACAAGGGCATCCATATTTTAAGTCATTAAGCATATTTGATCCTTTTGAACATGCTTCTTTCGATTGCCACCATACAATCATCATTTTTTTACTACAACTTCTTAACTTGCAGAATGTTTCTTGCTCGAGACTAAAATCCATCTATTAGATGTGAAAAACATATGCTAAAATATTATAAAAAAAACTTGCAATGTGATCTTACACATCTTCTTAGTTTGCTTTACATTGGGCCCATGAGCTCTTGTTTGGTGAAATTTCCTACTAAAATTGATGCATAGATGTGTATGTCCACCATGTTCAATTTGTTTTGACACCTGTCTTACCAAGAAGGATTCATTTGCAGGCTATATAGTATAAAGTACCATAAAAACCTTTTTTTACATTGTTCTCATCATGATATGGATTACATATTAATTGTGAGACGTATGTCAAGTTGAATGTGATGCGAATATACAAAACTAATGCATGCTTTAATTATGCTAATGCTCATGTAACAATAAGGTTGTTAGCGTCTTCATATTCATATTCTATGCATTCAGGATCTTTAGTGCCTGCTTCCTCTTGCAATCATCAATTCAATCTAACTCAAAATCAGTCAAAACTACCTAATTATGGTACTCCTATCCACGCCCAGATAGAACCTTATATGTTGTTTTAATTTATTATTCCAAATAATTAATTCCTTGCAAAGCCATTCATGCCCTGTTTGTGTTGTAGATGGTCATGTTCATCCTCAGCCACGATCGCCGAAGCCAGCTTATTCTGGAGGGGATGAGTTTCTCACCAGGCAAGAGGATAAATTTTCTTCAGTGATGTTATAGATGAACAAATTTTTGAGGCACTTGAGGATGTTATGCAGGTTCAGAAGGAATGCAAGCCTGGTGGCTTCAGGAGTGGCTAAGAATGTTCACAGAGTTGGCAACTACATGAAAGTTTATGTGGATAACATACTGTACCCGTATCGCAGGCCACCCAAATAGATTATCCCAAATCTAATTTGAAGGTTTGGCTTTCTCTTGGGAAATTCAATGATTTGAAAAGAAACATTTCCCTCTGTTATAAGTATTATTGGAGAAGCTTGTTATGGTTCAATCAATATGTGAAAGCATATTTATCACTAGAAAGAAAAAAAAAGTTCACTCTGGTGGTGATGGAGCGATGGAGATACAGTCACAGGGAGTTTTTATCATTTGCTTTTATTCATCCTCTTGTAACTTGAACTGTTGTAAAAATAGTAATAATAATCTTAATAACCTTTACCTTCACCAATTTTATAAGGGATATGAATAGGACATCCAAGCTTGTGTTATTTCACGTTAGTTCTTGGTTGGTCTTATATTGGTATCTCATTTGTTTAGCATGTGACTTTGATATTTTTAGACACATGTGAGTCACACACATTAGGAACTTATTATTATAAGACGTGATTGGATCTCATCTTTTATAATAGCAGTAATTTATTCCGGGCGTGTTTGGTTCTCGATTGTATGGTTTTTGTGTTTTGAGAAAGCTGTTTTTATAATCGTGTAATCAAACAGTTTTCCTGTAGCAATTTCATGCAGATAGAATTTTAGATAAATAGTATTCAAAAGCGCTCTGATTTTCAAAACTTTGGGAGAGTTTCTTGTGGAATCAGTTTTAAAACTCAGATTTTTTCATAAACACTTTTGTGATTGCGTAACGAAACACAATTAAGGGCTCGTTTGAATAAAGGTATAAGCTATTCTGGGGTTTATACATATTTTAGGATTTGTTGACTTTATCAATGGAATAAATGATTTTCTGTTGATTGTGTTTTTAGTTATTCTCGTTATGAAATGTAATAATAAAATTTTGAGTGTTTGATTGATGAAAAATAAAATGTAAATAAAGTGTAAAAATTTGATTTGACATGTGGGTCTCATTGATGTATTACAAGTGATAACAGGTGATTTGATGTGATATGTGAGTTAATAGATGAGTTTTTTGTACCAGTGAAGTAACAACACAGTTCTATGGGGAATTTGAGATACAAATACTAGTTTATTCTCACATATTCTGCATAGTTGTATCTTCTGCATAATTGTACCTCTTTATACCACCTACCCAAACAATTTTTTTACTTTTATCCCCCCTATTTCACCTTTTATCCCACTATCCAAATGGATCCTAGAGTGCGTTTCGTTGCGTAATTACAAAACTGATTTACAAGAATCTGAGTTTTAAACTGATTATAAAGGAAGTTTACCCTCCCCAGCTTTTGGAAATCACAGCCTCTAGACATTATTTACCTAAAATATGTTTGCAGTAAGCTGTTATAGTAAAACTGTTCGGTTATATGATTGCATAAGCAGTTTCTTACAAATATAAAAATTGTTAAATTGTGCAACCAAACGCCGCTTTAGTATATGAAATATTTGGGTATATACTCTATCAGGAAAAATGTAAAAATATAACAATGGTAGTCTTGTATCGGTGTATTTTTTTCAAAATCTATCTTGTGCTATTTTTTATTTTAAAAATTTATAAAATAATGTTATGTCTCTGGAAACTCTCAAACAATCATACAACTCTTATGGTCCGCCTAATCTTGGAGTTATATTATTCTCAATTAAATGTTAGAGGTGTAAAACGGGCGGGCTGCTAGAGGTGTAAAACGGGTTGTGCCGTGCTGTGTCGGCCCGGCCCATTTTGGAAGCGGGCTAACGGGTTGTGCCGTATCGACCCGTTAACTTTGACGGGCCGTGCTGTGTTGGCCCGCCGGGCCAGCCCATGATTTAAAAAAATAGATTTTAAATTTTTTAATTCTAAATTTTACTTTTCTTAATATTATACACACAAAAATTATATAAATGTATTACATATACATATATACACACAAAAACATTATATATACTTGATAAAACAATGAGATGAGACACTTATTCAACATATTATATGTTCCGTCTATTGTGAATTGTTGTGCTGTGTTGTGCCTATTAATGTACCGTGCCGAAAGCGACCCATGTGCCACAAGGCTGGCCCGGCACGGCCATAAACCTTAACGTGTCGTGAATGTTTTTTAATGTGCCGTGCCAGCACGATCCGTTTAACACCTCTAGTAAATACTTAGGGTCCCATCGGGAGGAGGGTGGATTGATGAAATAAAAAAGGTTAACAATAAGGTGTGTCAATTTTTTTTCATGAATTAGTTTATCTCAACGCATAATCTTTTTCAAGACCAAATTTCTCTCCCATTTAAATCTCTTCAATCATAATGACAATTTGTCTTTATATCTCTCCCTGGTCCCTCCAATTGTTTAAAATAAATGAAGCTCAAATCTTTTTAGATATTTTTATGATCTTGTAACATTTTCATTCCGTTAAATTTTTTTTTTGAATTATTATAAAATATTGTGTATCTATTTTGTAACATTATTATAGCTTAAAATAAAATAATGTTTAAGATTAAACTAGATTTTTTTAATACACATGGAGCTCCACTTTAAATATTCGCTTAATACCCAATATAAAAAAATCAATTCTCAAAGCTGGGAATAAGATAGAAAATGAACCACTATTCTTGAATTTCTATTCCCATCTCTGTTTGATTATTTTG
The DNA here is from genome assembly GCA_030737845.1 of Acorus calamus. Taxonomy (NCBI): domain Eukaryota; kingdom Viridiplantae; phylum Streptophyta; class Magnoliopsida; order Acorales; family Acoraceae; genus Acorus; species Acorus calamus. Next base: position 28,389,282 of record CM060869.1, on the reverse strand, counting down.
TGGTTAAGCAGGAGACTTCATAGATAATTAAAAAAAAATCTTAAAGGGCCTAAAAAACTCTTTAATATAAGTTTCGAGAGAGCTTGAACATATTTTGGTGGATGTCAAAAATAAATTCTGCCGATCAAGTGAGTGAGAATAAAATAATGATTTATAAATAATTAATTTTATCATCTACTTTATTTTTGTAAAAGATATTTAAATGATTTTAATCCAGAAAATTGAATTTTCAAATCATAGCATATATCTCCATTGTTCTAAACTTTTAATAAAAAAATATATATATATCTTAACACGTCACACACGGTCTTATTTCAATAAGTTCAATTTCTTTTTTTTTTTTTATATATATCGGCTCTGCATCCTACACTCCCACACTGGAACTATTTTACTAAAACTTTGTAAACCAAGTTTTCAGTATTTGTTTTTATTAATGAAATTGGTCCTTGTTTTAAACCTGACCAAGAACTCCTTTCCAATTCTAGTGGAACTGAAGAGTTATTCACTCTTTGGTAGGGATATGGCCTCACAAGAAATATGACAACAGTTTTCAAGTGAACAGATAAATTTCTCATATTAATTATTTATTAAAAAAACACTTACAAGTTTACAACTAGGACTAATTGAAAATCTAATTCACCAAAAAAGCCCTGCCCAAGATAAACAGTGCAATTTAATCCCTCCAAAACGTGTATTTACCAAAAGATTACCCCTGACTAGCAAATTCTAGTAAGAAACTACAATTAGCAACCAACCTATGCATACAAAAAAAAAATCAAGAACAATCTGTAAGCTCATGCAATCATCGCCGATTTTAAAATTTGTAATTCCAACCTTCATTTGTTCAAGAACTAGCGTTACATAAGGTGCTAATCACTATGGAAAGTCACTGCCACAAAGAAACTGTTGATATCAGCAATGCATAGTAGTTTAATGTGTCACTAAATTTCTAAGCATTGGCTTGAGTTGTTAAAACCATCATCAAAACAGAGGACTTTCTATTCAGATTTTCTCAAACCATTCAATCATATAACAAAGATGGAATGAGTTTCCTGGGGTTTTATCTCCAGAGATGCTATGGTAATGAAACATATCAGAGCATTTTCGGGTTTTATAGCCATGCTATGGTAATGAAACATATCAGAGCATTTTCGGGTTTTATAGCCATTTTACGACTATGAGAACAGTTCCAGATACCATATTCTGATGAATCATGGGAAGCTGATGCTGTTCTGCATCTGAAAATTAAAATCATTCAAGTACTGAAATGTTGTTGCAGTCAGATTCAAAAGATGGAAAATAAACAGTACTACCTTTGGGCAGTATGGGTTAGGCCATATGTAGGGATTACAGATAAATGACATTGTTGGAGACTGGAGTCCACCTCCATCAGGGGAAGAATGCCCAGTTTGTGCATCCCCTCTACGCTTCGTCGATTTGATCCTGCAAATTATAACAATTTCGTTATTGCGCTAATATAAAATGAAGATGGAGACATAAAGCATCTTGATAATAACTGGATAGCAGAAGAACAGGCGGTTTGTAAATTCACCTGCATGTCAGAAGTCCAGAGAGTAAGGTTGTCTCTCAGGAGTTGCATGATGAGAGTGCTATCCTTGTATGAATCCTCACCAAGCGTGTCTAGCTCTGCAATAGCTTCCTCAAAGGCCTAACAAGATTAAGAAATCAAACATAGTGCCTAATATAGAACGATGAATTGCTTAAACAATGGAAGGGTGATTAACACAGGCTACAAGAACTAATTGAACAAGCATATCAGATTGAAAAAAGAAGTTGCACAGTTTGAAAGTAGCCTGGGAAAAAAGCATATCAAAAGTGGTGTTCAAGAAAGAGGCTCATGAATGAATAGGATTTCCGTGTTTTAGGAAGCAGTCACAGAGTCTTTTAATGCATCCCCATGTAGTCACATTTCACAAACAAAGTATATGCTTTGTTAAATTAAACATGTAATTTTTTGTTTATCATGAAAGTGGGTATCTACAATTTATTGGAGTATATACTTCATTTTTTTTATGAACGTACATATTTCGTTACATGAAGCATATACACCTTAAAAAAAAACAAAGCTTATGGGGACTGCCGTGGGGCTGCACACAAGGACTGTCCTAACATTATCCATGGTTTTATAATGCAACTTGATAAGCGGACAGTAATTCTCCAACATGATAAAGTTGTTGTGCAAGTTCATTAGGTCAAACGCGCATCATATAAATTAAAGAGCTACAAGATATTAATAATATTATACATAGTTCAAAAAACTGTTTGGATTATAACTATTGGAGGCAATGTTTGCAAGCAAGCAGAAAACTTCACTAGAGCATCAAATGGACAACTGCATGCATTTGCAAAATTGAAAGAAGAAGGAACAAATAGCATTAGTTCACATGTATCTCCCCAATCAATTAGATATTATACCTCAAGCCTGCTTTAGGAACACAAGGTCTGATCATACACTTGAAAAGAAGTGTGCATAAGCCTACATGATCCCATGTCCAATTTTCATTCAACCTAATACTCCACCATCTATACATGCAGACATATTCTTGTAAACTCAAGCATGCAACAGCCCTTATCCCATAATAATTCAAATCCGCCAACATGTGAAAAGTGGGACATCCAAAAGATATGTGAAATGAAATTCTAAGAATTGCCCCATCACTATCCATCTCTCCTTATTGCAAAGAAATTTCAGATTTACACAAATTTCTAATTTTCTTTTCTTGTACTCGGAGAAAATATGTGCTGTTTATTAGACAATCACAATGCAGTCCACATTCAGAAATGCACTTCACTTGCATCTTTGTGGTTGACAACCCCAAGTGTTAATCACATGACTTTTTTCTGGATTATTTCAGATTAAAAGAAAAAGTGATGCTTTAAATCTGAATTTCATTGCCTTCAATCACAGTACAACTAAATTAAATCGGTCTGTTTTCCTTCCAAGGTTTCCAATTGATGCCATATTACAACAATGCATCAACTTCAACTACACAAGTTTCTTTTTTCCATTTTTACTATTGACAGATGTGATGCTGGAAAAACACATTGAATCTCTCCTTACTGTAGTATTCAACGCTGATTATATGGTAATGTAGTTTGGTTTTTAAAAAATAAAGTCAGCATGACGACCCCATTTTGATAGCACACTCAAATAGCCACAAGAAGTGAGAGAGAGTGTGTGCGCGCGCGCGCCACCCAGACACAGTATCACCATCAAATGAAATATCTACGGACTGCAAGCATGCCTGCTTTGACACATTTTTTTTATCCACTGCCTTTGTATTCTTCAAACAAAAGAAAATCAGCTTAACCAAAAATGCATAAAAACTCATTATTAAATACATGAGTTCCAGATCTGCATTTAAGCTGTACAGGTACATATTCTGTTTCATAATCTTCTCTCGTCACAACTCACACCTCGATGGATGGCTCTCATCCATTTTGATTTACATTTTTCTACCAAAATCAGTGTTTCATATCAACAGCCAGCCTCCAACCAATTACAACCTCATTTTAGTACGAGTTGCATCCTTGGTCCAAAAGCTCCTACATGGACATGTATCTCTAACCAAGATCGCCAAACATTTCAATTTTGTTGCCTCCCCCCAAAAATTATTCTCAAATCATTTCAAAAGTTAGTCAACACCAGCAATTGAAGCAGGATGAAGAAAGAACAGGTGAAAATCAACATACATGGATGGATCTCCAACTCAACTGATATGTCAAGAAACATCTGCTTTTATTGGTCATTGCTTTGAAAACAAGCTTGGGGATATTTAGTCATGCTACAGAATGTTCGATATGTATGACCTTGAGCAGGATTTAATAAGTCAAAATAATGGTCATAGAAAACGTCGATTATAATTCATTGAGATTCTCTAATAATAAATGTGACATAGTTATCAAGATTCAGAATGATTATTTTTTGTCAACCCTCTTCTGCTTGATATGGAGGGGAGCTTCAATATCTTGTCTTAATTCAAGGCTCCCTTTGAATGAACAAGCTTCACTGCCAATATGTTAATGAAGTTGAATAAAACTCATTACTAGCAAACGTCTTTGTAAATTTCAATGAAATATTTCGTATGACATTCCATGACTGGAACAGCTTTCAAGAAACAAGATCACTCATTAATACATCAAGACGGAAAGTTCTTCAGACAAGGGAAAAAAGCTTCTTGGAATATGAAGTAGAAAAAAAATATCATAAAACATGGGGGCAACATGATAAAAATTCAAAGTTTAATCAGAAAAACTGTTGTTGATCTGGGATAGGTCAACTGGAAAAAAAATGCTCACCTGAATAAGAAAGGTGGAAGCTAGTAGTAAGAACACTGCTATTCTATAAATAGGCCAGGTCAACCTCGTCATTCTGTGTAATCTCAGAGACCATATTGGACAAGCTCATCCCATCTATTTGGGTTCAGCTCTACGTATCAAAGTTTGATCATTTATAAGAATGGAACACACATCATCTAGAGACTTGTTGGTAATATAAAGACTGAAGAAACAAAATGAACATACAAGACAAAGAGTATAGGATAACAATCATGCATTACCTTTTCTAGCATTCACCTTGACCTGAAATACCTCACAATGGTTTATGATACAAAATTACGACTTGCTCAAAACACCCTCCAATTAACCACCATAAAATGGGGCGCTATTACACAGTCCCGTTTACAATCCCACATGCAGTCCCATATACCTCGATCACCGTCCAACAAGGTATATACCTCATTTTTACATTTTTTATAAATGGGTTCATACAATCCGAGTATACACTTCATTTTTTATCTCATTAGATGAGGTATACTATTTAAATAAAATCAAAACGTGTGCAAACTGCAAGCAGGCCTATAAACGGGGTTGTGTCCAACATTTCCCTAGAGTATTCTATCCAAGCAGAAGCATTGCCCTTTGACCTAACTAGAAAAATATCCAGCTTCTAATCACTAATGTAAATTTATTTTAACTTTGTTGCCAAAACCAAATAAACGTTTTTTTATATCATTAAAGAAACCACAAAGTTTGAAAACTAAAACTTCTTTCTTTTTGACCTTTCAAAGTAAAAAATAAAAAAAGGTCAAATTCAGATTTGACGGACTGAAGGATTAATATAAGAAAAATGACCGTGGAAAAAATTTGATAGAAGTTTTCATCATCAAGGTGAAGAGATGCAAAAAATAAACAACAGAATGAGATAACTTTTTCTTTTTTTGAGAGAAAAATGGTAGACCAGCTACCACGATTCATTAAAAATGAGATAACTTATTGATAATAAAAACATCTTCAATGGGTGATTATTATTCTTTTTAAACAGAACAACAGTGATGCAAATCATACAAAGATGTACATTAGATGTATTATTTTATCTCAGAAGACAAAGGATTTGCCTCGTAGCAGTGGCACATGTACAATCCTTCTCCTAGATGAAGATAGATAGACATGCAATACATAAAGAGGAGAACAAGAGTCTTTCCTTGTTCACTATTCATTAACAGAATATGGACCACCAACAAAGACATAGCCATAAAACTGCAATAGCCTGACTTAGACAAATTTTTAAATAACTTTAGCTCATACTTTGAGATATCAAATACCATGGTCTTAAGAAAATGCTGAAGTCAAAGTTCACTTCCGTAATAGAGAACATCAGAGTAAATGATATACCAGAAGCCACTAAATGCATGGAAACAAAACTATATATTTAACAAGTGGGGAGCACAGCCAAACCTGTTTAGCCATGCCACAAGCCTTTTCCGACGAGTTCAAGATCTCATAGTAGAAAACAGAGAAATTGAGAGCCAATCCCAGCCTTATGGGATGCGTGGGAGGAAGATCTGCTACAGCAATATCCTTTTTACAAAATAAAAATAGACAAAAAGAATACATCACAATCTTAATCCAATCCTCCATCCAGCCCAATTGTTATTTCCAATTTAAATAGTAAAGCAGGAAAAAAAGGATTTTACGAGGTAAAAAAAATGTATACCATTTTATAAATCTCAGCCTCCAATAATTTAGACATCTTTACAACCCCTCAAACAAAAATCCAAGGAGATGAGAGACCCAGCCAAGTTCTCAAAAAAAATTGTTTTTTCATCATTTCACCATCCAACGAAGCAGAAAAAAAACACATTTAATTTGCATAACCTACTCCAACTATCTCTGATTCAAGGAACCAATTAAAATTCACAAATACCCTAGATTTACAAAGTCTCCTACCTATGCAAAATATCAGACTCCCATCTTTTCTTTAATATTACTGCTCCTATCCAGTTTTCGAAATCAATCATCTTCAAAGGGGGAAAAAAAAACTTTTCCAAAATTTTATTATCCAACAAATCACCCAAATAAAATAAACTCGAGCCACCCCCAGAAACATTAAAATCTACTTCACAAATACCCATTCAAAAAAACCCAGATCTTCTTATGGAAAAAAAAAGCCCAAAACATATACACACAGAGAGCGAGAGATGGGGGGGACACCTTGAAATCAACAAACAAACAACAACCAAATCACCAAAAACAAAAGAAAGAAGGAACAATCAATCTTCAATCAGAAAAATTTCCACCCATTATTACAAATCAAAAAAATAAAATAACTCATCGAATTATCTCCAAATCCCACAACAAACCCATCCAAACCCCACAGATACACACACAGAGATCATTAAATGAGAGAGAGAGAGAGACAGATCTGGACCTGAGCAGCTTTGTAAGCCTCCATGGTATCATCAGACGCCTGCTTCCGCTCGTCCCCCACCTTGAACTCCGCGATGTACCTGTGGTAGTCCCCCTTCATCTTCAGATAGAACACCTTCGACTCGCTCGTCTCCGCCGACGGCACGAGGTGCGAGTCGAGGAGGTTGAGAATCCCCTCGCAGACCCGTTCGAGCTCCTTCTCGACCTTGGCCCTGTAGTCCTTGACGAGGGCGACGTGGTCTTCGTTCCTCCTCGACTCCTCCTTCTGCTCGATAGACGAGACGATCCTCCACGCCGCGCGGTGGGACCCGACGAGGTTCTTGTAGGCGACGGAGAAGAGGTTGCGTTCTTCCACGGTGAGTTCGCCGGGGGAGGGGGAGGAGGTGCGGACGAGGGAATCCATGAAGGAGGCCATCTCCGGGTACCGCTCGGCCTGCTCGGCGAGCTTCGCGAGGTAGACGTACTGGTCTCGGGTTAGGGTTTTCTGGTCGTCCATGGGTGTCGGTGCTGGTGGTGCTTCGGTCGCCATTGGAGATGCTCAAAGAGAGATTTTTTTGGGGGTGGGGTGGGGGGAGGTGTGGAATATTTTGTTTGAAGGAGGGGGTGATTTTAAATATGAAGTGAAGTATGTGGTGGACCTCCGCGTGATAACAGTGGATCGTTGATTTTATTTTGGGTTTTTATTTTTAAATTCTCCATAGACCATAGGATTTAGGGGTCGATCCCTCACTTCTTCATATTTTTATTTTAGTCCCTAAATTTAAATGATATCTTCTTTTTAGTAAGTCTTGTCAATTATTCGAAAAAATATCCATATCCGATCCGAATCCGTATCCGAAAATACAAAAAATATCCGATATCCAAAAATTTGTATCCGTATCCGAACTAAATTATTCGTATCTAAAAATTTTCGGATCGGATCGGATCGGATATTGCCTATATCCGATCCGAACAATATCCGTATCTGAACTGTTATTTTATTTATATATGGTAGAATTAGTTTCAACCCTTATATGAAAATCAAATGGCTCAGGATCTAGGGCAAAACACAAACATATTTAACCATGTTGGATACTTGTTTAACTATATTAGGATTTGTGTTTTTATGTTTTTGGTGGATACCTATTTAATCATGTTAAAACCTAAGATTTTATAATTTCTTTAAAAAAACATTATGATTCGGATATTTCGGATATTATCTGAATCCGTATCCGGATTTTCAGATCGGATACGGATATGTATTTTGGAATATCCGTCGGATATCGGATACGGATATTTTTTTAGATATTCAATTCGGATACGGATACGAATATGGGCCTATCTGATCCGTATCCGTCTGATTGACATGCTTACTTTTAATCTCTGGGAGAAACTAAAAATGAATATATCTTTTAAACCTAGGGATTAAAACCAAAATATTAAGAAGTGAGGGATCGATCTCTAAATAGGTATGTTTACAGGTACTGAAAACTAAAAACCCTTTTATTTTTTGAGTTAAAGAGATGCATCCTTGCAAACATAGCTAATCTCATACAAGTCACTGTCAATGAAAGTTGGGATATACACATGAGTCCTATTAAAACTCACAAAAACCTAATTATCGTTAAAATTTCATTCAAATTTTATCACCATGTAATTGTGTAAACATTATAGTCTTCCATAAATAATAATAAAAATAAATTAGTTCATGCGAAGATCATATTATTCTTGTAAAAATTTTTATGTTTCTTCATTTTCATTGAGGTATTGATTGAAAATGGTTAAAAATTTGAAGGATAATTTAATCATTTCATAGTTATGTGTTAAAGTTAAGCAAGGTAGGTTGGGTTATGATTAATTTTTATTGAAACCAGGG
>CM060869.1:28345698-28370698 GCA_030737845.1 Acorus calamus | reverse complement strand
TCCATTGGGTGGTGGTGGGAAGGCGTTTTGGGATGAATTGGGTTCTTCCCATTTTGGGATTGTGGGAGGGGTTTGGGGTTTTTGGTGATTTTGGTTTGTGGGGTTTTGTGTTTGAAAATTTGATTAGTGGGTCATGTAACACATTACATGAAATTATGCTGCGTGTGTTCATTTGTATTAATATATGTATATTACATTATGTGAAAAATATAACATATTTAGGATGCCTTTCGTGGGTTTTAAAACTGATTAGTCAGGAAACTCATCTTCCAAGCTTTTAAAAATCATAGTTTTTTTGTATTATTTGTTTAAAATCTGTTTGCAGAAAATTATTACAGTAAAATTGTTTGATTACATGACTGCAAAAGTAGTTTTCTGCAAACATAAAAGCTGTGTAATCGAATAACCAAACGCACCATTTAGTTAAAATGTAATCTCTCCTTTTTGAAAACATTATAATTTAGAAAGGGGAGGGGGAGCGAAGGGAAAAAAAAGGCGAGAAAAAAAGAAGAATCGAGGAGAGAGTAAGAGTGGTCGGACCTGCTCTCTCTTTGCAACCTCATTTATAGTTTGCAAACTTTTTTTTTTTTTTTTTTGCTTCAGTGTCATTTCTTAGTTTGTAAAGGAGAAAAAAATGATGTAAATTCTTTGAAATTTTCATAATAGAGTATATATTTAGTTAATAGCTAATAAAGTAAATTATTTTATAAAAAATTATGCACATACTCATACAAATTAAATACATATTTTTTAAAAATTTTAATAATAAAACATATACCGCTATATATTGATAGGCGATTGTCAAATACACGGTACTACACATTAGACAAACAAAAGCTGCGTGTATCAACACCCAATTAAGATTTCCATGTGAAAATAATCCCTATAGCTCGCTCTTAGGTTAGATTTTTGAAATTGATGTTTAGGATTTTATTTTATTTATTTTATTTTTTTTTTGTACAAATGTTGTGAACTACGAATTCCTACATATAATAGTACACAGACAGCCGGAGGGGAGACAACCGGACAGGGATTGTGTGGATGTAGTGTCATGGGCAGGGAATCCACGAAGAGGTTTCTCGGTTCACGAAGCCTACGACTGGTGGGCGTCTGGGCTGACGGTAGCTCCATCCCAGGCAAGCTGCGCGCAGAGCATCTGGAGGGCGAAAATCCCACCCAAAGTGAAGTGTTTCATGTGGTTTCTTCTACATGAAAAGTTGGTCACCAAAGAATTCCGTCAGAAATGGAGACCACTCGAATCGTCTATATGCCACATTTGCAGCGAGGAGGTAGAATCTCTCGAACATTTGTTCTGTCAATGCCCAAGAACAGCAAGGCTGTGGTTTTGTGTGGAAGCGCTAGTTGGGAGGCGTTGTCGCATCCGATCCTTGAGGGATCTATGAGAGGTGGTTTCTACTACGCCGGGGAATGGAGACACAGGCATGGAGGGGCAGGTGAAACGGTCACTGGTTCCAGCAGCAGCGTGGGCGATTTGGCTATCCAGAAATGTGGTCGTGTTCGAGAACTCCATATTATACTTTGATAATCTATGGGAGACCTTTTGCAGATGTGTTCGAGACTGGGGCAAAGGTCTAGCAGGGGCAGCAGGGGTGATTGTTGAGGAAGAGGAGTGGTCGGTCACGGTGTAACATGAGTTTATGCAACTGGGGAGAGCTCGTCGGTATATACCTTATCTACCTTAAGACTCTTGATCCCATGTTTCTCGAGTTGTAATTTTTTATTTATTCTTTGTTCTTCTCACCACCATTCGGACATGTTTTCTATCCCTAATGAAATAGAAAGTGCCCAAATTGTTTCACAAAAAAAAAAAAAGTACACAGACCACTGCAAATACTAGATTAGTTAAAACCAATGTAGATCCAAATTGAATGAACAAACTCACGAGAACCAACACAGAACTGTCTAACCTTTTTTCTTCTTTTTTTCCCTTTCAATCCTGCCCTCGCCAAGGATTACCCATGATCCCTCGAACGTGGGGATGGTTGGTAAGCATGTCAGTTATCCGAACAAAATCTGAATCCGTATCAAAAAAATATCATACATTTGAAGATCCGTATCAAAAAAATATCATATATTTGAAGATCCGTATCCAACATATATTATAAAAATATATGTGTATTATATATTATTCATATTTATTATCTTGTATGATGACAATCATGATACATTTTATTACTATTAAATTTTCAATGTATGATATTTAAAAGAGATAATAAATCTTAAAATCTCAAATTTAATTTTTATCCCTTTGTAATATATCATTTGATTATTTTAATATTAATATTTAAACATGTCAATCATCAGAAAAATATTTGTATCCGAAGATATCCAAATCTAAATATTAATTTCATATCTGAATCCAAAAGTTAGGATACAAATACTAACATATAGGATTCGTATCCATCCGATTGACAAGCTTAGAGAGAGGCGTTCCTCTATCACAATTTTTTTTTGGAAAATGATTGATAAACCCCAATTCATAGGCCGTAAGCCCCATGACATGTTATGGTTTGGAATATCACAAATACCCCTAGAGTGTTTTGTTAGTGTTAACCGTAATTAATGTGGCGATTAGAAAAAAAAGGGATGGTAATTAATTATGGGAAATCACGTTGGGGCATTGAATTCTGTTTTTTCCCTTTTTTGAATTTCAACTTTTGAATCGTTAATTCATAACCGATTCAGGTTTGGTGCATTTTTTTTCAATTATTTGAATTTTATCATTTTTATACGTTAATTATGGTTTTTTTATGTGAAATGTGTTTCTGAACATGGTAATATGTTGTTTAATTTGTTGAATGTCAGTTACATATATATCTCTTTTTGGTCTTTTCTCTCCCGTTATTTTTTATTTTGGATACCTTTTTTAAAAAATATAACTAACTTATTAAATGTTTTTTAATGTAAATAAAACTAGTTACATTGACAATGTAACTAACTTTTAGAGCAATGTTTTTGTAAAACAAAGCTGCATTCCAAAATATGAACGACTCTTAATATGATCTTTAGTAGAACTATGAGTCTTATTATTCGTTTTTTAAATTTTTATGTCTATCTGATTTCTAATAATTATAACAGTACATTAATTTTATTTGATAATTATTTGCATTTCAATCTAGGAAATACTGTAGAATCAGATCCATTTTCTGCGGATGGCAGTGCGTAGAAAGATTTCATTGTTGAAATTGAAAAGCAATATGCAGAAGCATTTGCTCCAAGTGTTGGAATGACATTTGATACAGAAGAAGAAGTGCAAAAGCATTTGCTCCAAGTGTTGAAATGACATTTTTGAATAGTTAGATACAAATGATTACAAAGATATTTCTTTTGTAACATAAAATAGTTATATAGTATATAAGTTAGTTACATTTGCTTAACAGCAACAACAACAAACACGTAATGATTAAAGAAATATAAATCACGAGATAAATATGCACAAACTAAACAAAATGTAGAGAATAATGTCACATTATCAATCAAGTTACATTTAGGATGTCGTTATCATTATACAACTCAATAAACATAATTATTTCTATTAGTTAGTTAAATTCTTTCTAATAATAGTTACATTTTAAATAAAATTACATTTTTCAGTACACTGTAATAGTTAGTTACATTTGCTGAACATTTATATACACCAGTAACAACTTATAGATTGTTACATTTACTACAAGGTCACATTACGCATATCAGTAATGTTAAGAAAAATCAAAATACATATTGTTGATGAAATCCGAAAACACTCATTTGATTTTGTCAGCTACATTTCAATAACAAATATAAAAAAAATTGATCATACATTTCATATTTAAGTAAAAAAAGAAGTTTTGTTAATATTAAAAAAAACCATACAAAAAAACAAATCCATGTAATCAACACCGTCATCAAATACAACACACGTTTTATGAAATACAAAAAAAAGTTTCATACCCATTTTGATGCTATAGAAGAATCTTAGTACGAAATATTTTGTTTCAAATTGATTCTTCAATAATATAATAGATCTTCTTCGACATTTTATACAAGAGGATTTTTTTTTACTGATATTTTCAATTCAATTTTAATATTTGAAAACCAACATTTAATGAATGTTGGGGCGGTTATGAGGGGAAAAAACAGAAAAAAATTGGAAAGAAGGTGGGTATTAATTATGGATATTTGGATATTTAGCTTTTTTACACTTTTATAAAAAGCAATTACACAACCAATAAAATGTTGACACATCAAGGGGTCTATGAAAGAAGTCTATATGTTAGGGTCTGTGTAACAAAACTCTTTTTTTTATATATAGTTATTATGGAAAACCACAGATCTAATGCTTATTACTTTAAAATATTTGCAAAGGCCGATGCACTCATCTGTTTTAGAGATACCTAGCTACCAAACACTATTGAGATCAAGCTCAGAGAAAATTAAAGTAACTTCAACACAGTCATCCTTAATACATTAATGAACCACTATGATAAAAAGTTTGAAAGGCAATCTGCAAATAGAATACAGAAACAAAACTCCATGGGGTTTCACACAATGCAGTTCAGATAACCAACCAAAATTAACAATTTTTTCTGTCCCTCAGTCTTCAGCTGACCCTAATATCTCATCCTTGAACTGCTCGATCTTCGAGAATAACTCATCCCTGTTTCTCTGCAAGAACCAAATAGTCCCATTGGTAAATATGGTTTGATTGGTTTCTAATTAGAGAAGCAGTAAATTAAGGAGGGATAATATCCAAAAATATTACCTTGAATATCAGATATCGATAGCTGAACCAGACTGTGTACCCGAGGCCGATGACTTCCATCAACTTTGGAAACTGATATTCATAACAAAATTTAAAAATGATGAGGCTGAATTGTGAACTAAAAATCGTAAAGAACAGTTTCATACATAGCTACTTAGAAAACTAATATGATTTTGAACTTTTTCGAGAAAGACGAGTAGACAATGTACCAGTGGGATTGAATCGAGCGAGCTCACGATTGCTGATGAAATATACAAGGCCACCAAAGCACCAGCACCATAGAGTAAGACAGATGTTGTATCTTCAGAGTCCAGCTACAGAAATAACACAAGGATGATATTGAGACGTGCAAAAACACTCCAATGAGATTTGGTTAAAATTTCATTGTACCCATCTGTTACAACATATGGAAGAAGTATGAAACCACCCAACAGTAGGCTATTTAGGAATTTATAATATATTGTAAATTAAAGTTGATATTGTATCAGCCTGTAATAGAAAAAAACTTTATGATCTAGAAAAGAAAGTTTATTTGGACTGTTTTGTTACAGCTTTATAGCTATAGCTCTACTCTAAATAGCTCTACTGGGTGTTTAGTAACACCTAGAAACCATGCTAGGATACTGGCTTGGTAACATATCAGCATCGTGCCCATAAACAAGCCTACCAGTATTGAGGGATAACTGCATTGAGCTACATGGACAAAAGGCCCCCCTGTGATACACCAAATGTATCGGCTTAGTAAAGGACATACCAATATCATGCCCAGATATTAGATACAGCCCTAACATTTTGTGTTTTTTTATTGCATAAATGGCAGTCCTCAGACTTGAATGCAGGACTATGCCCTGTTAGCCTTGAGCATTTCACGGTTGTAAGGAACGGCCCCCAAATTATGAAATACAAAAGGAGCACATTCTACTGTTACTGAATCAATAATTATCTTGGATATGCCACTATGCTAGTATGATACACTTCTGATGATGCACATTTCAAAAAGTATGTTGCACTAAGTAACGGTTGCAAATGGTATAACCACCAAACTCACCCATCTCATGGTGTAAAGAAAATTAACACGTGGCAAAAAGTTCCACTGTCAGAAAATTGGAAGTTTAATCATACATGGGAACATCAAAAGCAACAAAATCCTTTAGTTATTTTATTTTATTTTATTTTGAGAGAGAAGTTATTTAAGAATAAAAATATTTCTGGATATGCATTTCCAAATTTCAAATCAGTCCTTGGGGGATGATTTCTCTGGCATGATGATTGGGAAACAGACAAATAATTATATTTTGTGAATGCCAGTATTCTTTCAAAACTACTCACTCACATGTTCAGTACAAGACAATACTTTACTTTTAAGCCTAGGTGAAGGTCAGACAATCAGGGGGGTCATGTGTGATTAACCATTTGGAGTTTTCATCTGGTTTTCACTTAAATTTCAATAAAAGCTCCATGTTGGGAATGAATGTGGTACAAGAGGAGCCGTAATGCTGTATTCTTTGGTTGGGTTGTCACATGGATTCCTTCCCAACCAAATACCATCCCGCAGCATTTGAATTTTGAACTGCCTATAAAAGCAGGATTGAGCACCTCTGATCAGCAGGTTTGAAAGAAGGCTTGAGGTCTGGAAGAGCCGGGCTTTGAATTTGGATAGTAATTGGTCCTGTTATGAGCAGAGTTTATACAACTTCCCACTGTTCTTCCTGTTCCTCTTCAAAATTCTCAAGAACATCCTTAGAAGGATTGATATGATTCACAGCAGTTTCCTTTGAAATGGGGCAAACGTGATCGAAAGGCGGGTCCATTTAGTCAGGTGGGAGCAGGTTGGTAGTAGAAAAAAGAAAGGTGGAATGGGGAAATTCAGAAGATATGAACAATGCTCTTCCATGCAAATGGTATTGTGAAGATCAAATGCAAGGTAATTGATGTGGTGCAGAGTTACGTAGGTGAGACGAGTACTTCAAAACTGTTGCTCCTGGATGGCTTTCTCAACCAGTTGCATACAAACTTTCAAAATTTTGGAAATGCATCACAAATCTATCTGACTATTCGAAAGGCAATCAAATGGAGAGTAGGTGACGGGGGGAAGCGTGGTTCTGGTTGGATGTTTGATGTGATGAGCTCCCTCTCGGCCGAAACCCCGAAATCGCGGCGAACACAATTAGGTTTGTCAAAATTTCAGTCTGAGAACTGAAAATGGACACGTGGTACCCAGAGAATGGAACTTGCACGATGAAGAATTTGCAGAATGTATGTTGTTGCCCCAGATGTTGCTGCCATTCCAATTGAACAGTAATAAATGGACCGTCTGATTTGGATACAGTTCACAGTTAAGTCCAGCTATGATTGGTTAAGAAGAGAGAATCCATCGTATGATGAAGTTGCCCAAAAATGT
This sequence comes from Acorus calamus, assembly GCA_030737845.1. Taxonomy (NCBI): domain Eukaryota; kingdom Viridiplantae; phylum Streptophyta; class Magnoliopsida; order Acorales; family Acoraceae; genus Acorus; species Acorus calamus. The sequence goes on along the minus strand of CM060869.1, from coordinate 28,363,535 downwards.
AAGGAAGCCTGGGGTGTAAAAATCCCATTGAAAGTTCAAGGATTCACGTGGCTATGTATAGAGTAAAATAGCTCTGGGAGAATCAATAATTAGCGCAGTGAGTGGGTCTTCCGACAATATAGTGGAACATCCATTTTGCATTTGGCTTATGACCAAACTTCTGTGGGATAAATTATGGCAGGGTGCTAAATGCAGGTGTTTACAATCTGTATCAGATGTGGCCAGAGAGACATTAGTGCTTTGGCCAAGGTGACTCAAATTTTGATCCCCACAAGCTGCTGGAGAGTGTGGTTGATAAGGAATGAAGTGGTGTTTAAATGTCAACAGTCATAATTCGATAACATTTGGGAGAGCACTGTCAATTTCATGAATGATTGGGCCACACATGACATATCATGTATGGACTATGGGAGTAGGCTTAGTTGAGAGATTTGAATATCGAGGGGAAACATTGGGTGATGTAGATTATTTTGCTCTTTTGTCCAGTGAAACTCCCTTCTACTGCTTTGTTTCTTTCATTTCTTTATTTCTCTGGAAATAAACGCCAAATTTATTTAATTGAATTTGCTGGTAGGATCCCTATCAGATTCCTCAAAAAAAAAAAAAAGTGTTTCTATCTCATATCTAGAAGTACTTCACCAAAGAGAAGAAAAGAATGGTTTAATCTATTAAGGAAGCATGTTCAAAATAATTACCTTTAAATTGAGATCATTCAAAAATTCAGTGATCTGGCTCTGTCCACCTGCAGGAGCATCTTCATAAGTTATGGAAGTTTCGTTTTCGGTTGTTGCTTCAACTTGCTCTGCTATTCTTGTTGAAGTCTCTTCAGATGTTGTAGCCCTTGGCAAGTGGACAGAAAAATGCAATCCTGAAAACAATCAGAAAAAGGCCACATCAACGGAAATATACAATTGTTGATTGGTAAGAAATTCATTATCAAACTGATGTAATTGATGGTTTATGACTTCTTTCTGCAATTAAGTGTAAACGTTATATGATGCAGAGGCACATCCATATTCTGAGTTATATGGACAGCTAGATGAGGCATAAACACCAGTTAAATACTTTATAAGCTAGCGAGTAGGCTCAAAATACTACCTAGCAAGAATGCAATAATTCTCTGTAGTAATATGTGATGGACTTCAGTAAAAAACAATTTAAAGTGCAAAGAAATTTCCTCAAGCTGGTACCTGAAAACTGAAGAAATATCATGCCATTAAAATTCCACAACTCCACACATTTATACATATTAACAGAGCATGCAACTGCTTGTGTCCCTAAATCAAATATCACATTTTACAAATATTAGGGTGTTTCACGCTGTACATGTACCTTGCCTATCCATTGTATCCAGGTGGAACACTCAAACAAGAACTTAGACATCAGTGCCCAATCACCAAATTATCAACAAACTAGAGGGGTACAAGAGATAAACCCTTCCAGAGCTTAAAATGAACTCCTAAGACGTCTTATCCGAAACCACGATGAAGGTAGAAGGCAATATCTACACCTAGAATCAAAAGATCCCATGATCTAAGATTACCTCGTCCAATTCTGTAAGCCATCAAATGAATGGTTATGCCGTTATGATAATGTGTCTTTATTTGTCGATGCCAAACTCACATCAAATCTGTCCGTCCAAATCGGGAGCCAGCAAAATAGCAAAAAAAATTTGAAAGCAAATGTAGGCGCGATCTTATTAATAGATAACCATCGAACAAAAGGAGACAATGGATTTCCAAACAGAAATTAAAATAAGAAGATAAAGATAGTGTTTTTTTTTGTGAACCAATGATGATAAAAATAGTTAACAAAGTAAAACTTCCTCTAAACAAACCAACCCTGTTGAGAATAAGATTACCACTCCGCACTATTCGAAACATGTGTTGCACATAATTGTGGAAGGTGTCTCCACACCAAGCATCAAAATGGCTCATGTTTTAAGAAGGGAGGAAATCACCCGCCCACGTATTCTCCACATGTCCTCTTGTGTTGGAATAAGCATTCATTGAGAGTCAACCATATACTCCAACATGCAGCATGAGGAACAGGCCATTAATATTTGTGAGATTACTTCAGTCACTTCTTTACGTCTCTTACGGAACCACTCCACATGCCTTCGAGACTCTAAATGAGCAATTTGGCCTTAAGGCCATAACAACCCCCTCCCGAATCCGAGCACGAAAAGGGCATCCAAAGAAGATATGTTCCCTTTGTTTCCTTTTCCCTTCCTCAAAGATCACAAATACAGTTGCCATCGTGCGTCCATTTCAACAGGTTGGCTTTTGTGAGGGGCCTTATCAAAGGTAAGAATCACCATGAATTATTACATTAAAACAATAGCAACCAAAAACCCAGTACCAAAAAGAAAAGAAATTGGGTAGTATATAGGTAGAGATTTGGTGGACTATATCGCATTCAAGCCTTAAATGACAAACATTATAAGAAACTTCTATATCAATTAGCAAAGCATGACACAAGATGACTTAAGAACAAAAGATCTCTTGAACACTGTAGAAGATCTCTTGAACACTTTATAATTAGAAACGCATCGCAGAAATTTCAATATCAATTAGCAAAGATAAAAAAGATGAATTAAGAACAGAAGATCTCTTGGACACTTTAGAAGATCTCCAGACGCTTTATTATTAGTATGTACAGATCCACCAACTAGGTTTTTTACAAAGTACTACAGTAGTATGTTCAAAATAGAACCCAAGTTTGATGAGCCAACCAGACAGCTTAATTGACAATAAATGCAAGAAATCTTGATATCTCTGCCAGAATAAATTACCAATTCCACTAATCCATTTGCAAATCCAGACTGATTTGTATGAGGTCCGCTGAAGAAATATGATCATAGGAATCTCATCAAGCCACACCTATGCCATACTGATCCTGACCTAAGTTTGATTCATAGATTTACCAATATTTCTTCAGATTTTGTATTTTTACAAAACAATTATGCTTCCTACCTAACTCCCCACCATGTTTATGACTTGATATCCCCAACAAAAGAAACCCCACCCCACTAAGCTCAGGGGAGACATTTTTCCATAACAAAACATACCGATGCTGCCACTGAACGCAGAGGAAACATCTCGGTGGGCAATATCTTCAAGAGGCTTCAGACACTAATTTCTTATGCTCCATCTTCAGTTAGTGTCCATTCTCCAATCATCAACAGACTCTCACCGAAGAAAGGTACCTTGTCATTATTCTTTACTTCATTGGTGGATGTGAAACTCCATAAGAATGAGGGAAACTAAGTCCACAACCTCAAGATTCCAAGATCGGGGAAAGGAAAGTGGTAGGGAGATAAGTCTCCCATACACTAAAAATAAGAACCAGCCACCTCCACAAGGACCCTAGGAAGTTAATTTGGCATATCAATATGCTATGGATTCTTTATAATAAATAATCATGCACTCAAGAGAATAAGAAGTCCATCGGCATCTCATATTGGTATATCAATATGCTTTTGTTTCTTTATAATCTATGATTGAGTTCTCGGGAGAATAAAAAGTCCATAGGCATTTTCTTATTCAATCCATCTGAATTCACCTTTCTAAAGAAGAAAATCCCAACTATTTTTTGTGTAACCCACTTATCTGGTCTCTATGGCTTGGGAGATTAAAATACAATTCATTCAACTTTAAGACATACTTTCAGCATAGAAAAGTACAAGAAAAAAAAAGACTTATCTGAGTACAATAACCCACATATTGGATTTATGGATACCAAAAGTCCACAACAGAGCAAAATCTATAACTGAAAACCAGCAACATAAACCCATGTGATACATGACTCGTTCTAACATGTTAAAGGCCCCCTAGAAGACATGTGAAGACATTCAGCTACGTCATTCAATCAAATCAAAAGCGCATAGAAATATACAGACAACTGCATGTGACAATGGAACCATATAACACCTCCTTCATTCAATCAAAAGCACATAGTCCACAACAGGCTTGTGCTTTCATAATTGTTCCTTAGAAACCATATTCTATGCGACAGGTGACTTGAGATAAAATTTATTTATTTTTACCAATATCGGGGGAAAAAAAATTATCTCATCAAGGGTCAACCACTACCATTGTTCTTCAGTACCATAACCATACAAAGAACACCTCAAATCACAGAGTGAACACCAACAAATAAAATATCACTCCATACACAGATAAATCATTACATGCTTTCCAACAAACATATTAACCCATTCTAACACACGATCCAAAACACACCAATTCATAAAACCAGTACCCCACATGTCAGAACTCAAGATCATCATAAATTCTCCAACAAACAATCTTGCTCCATCAGCACAAAAACTAAAATGGGTCATGAAATTTTTTGATGAATAAGCATCCCCAAAACATCCAAGCGTTTTCAAACCAAACAGAACGAATTGAAAACAAATACAAAAAGGAAAGAAAGAAAATTTTACCAGGGCTCGTGCGAGACGAACTTGGCCTCGCAAGAGAGAGGGGAAGAGAGGGGCGTCTGATATGAGGGGGTTTGTGAGGGTTCAACGAGAGTTTTTGTTGAGGAAGGCCACATAGAATGCCAGGACTACACAGGACCTCCATTTTTTATGGATTTATTTGCAGGTGAAACTGATGAGGGTGGATTGAAAGTGTACGAAGTGGGATTGAAGAGAGAATTGTATGAAATCTGTTGAGATTGTTAGGGCTTTTGTTTTCGGTGGGTGAGCGTGAAATGGCTGTGAAACAGTCCTGCCGTTTTTTATCCTGTGAAAATGGAATTTAATTTTCCCATTTTTTTGCGTGGTTTAAAATGGAAATGCTGGGAACGTCACTCGTGTCACTTTTGATATATATCCGTGATATATATTTTATATGAAAAAAAAATTAATATAGGAAAAATAATACGAAAAAAAAAAATTTCTCCTCAAAATGTTGAAATACTCAAATAAGACACTTTTATACACTTTTGTATAAAAGATAATTATGAGAATAAGTGAGCGAGATGACAATTTATTTCTATAAAAAATAATCAGGAATAAATTGCATACAGTTGTTCCAATTTTAAAATGAAAATGTAGATGTTTTGTTCTATACTTCTACTTCAAGTATGTGATAGTGTTTATCTTTACTTTTTATTTCAATTTTGACAAATGTGAATATAAATAAAATTGATGAACTTTTTATCCCTTAAAATTATGACAACTTATCCTTAAAATTTTAACTTATTACCAAAATTATACCCCAAAAAATCTTATTTTACAATTTTAGAAGCTAAAAAGATTAGTTTGCCATTATGTAATTAAGTCATTAAAATGTCTCTAAGGCTCCGTTTGGTTTAAGCCTGTCAACGGACCGGATACGGAGCGGATTGGTCATATCCGTATCCGTATCGAAATTTTTTTTTATATCCGATCCGTATCCGTATCCGACGGATTTTAAAAAGCGTATCCGTGTCCGATCCGTATCCGTATCCGAGGATTCGGATAATTATCCGAAAATCCGAAATAAATAAATAAATAATTAAATATAACAAATTTTTATTTAAAGTTTAAAAATTGACTTAAAATTAAAAATTCACAAACACAAGCCTAACTTTACAACTATTAGAAAGAATAAATAAATAATTAAACATAACAAATTTTCATTTAAAGTTCAAAAATTGACTTAAAATTAAAAATTCACAAACACAAGTCCTAATTTTACAACTATTAGAAAGAATTGAGCCACTTAATCAAAATCCAATGGTAGATATTAAATACTAATATTAATATTTTTTTAATGCCATCGAACGGATATTTTTCGGATCGGAAGGGGTATATCCGTATCCGATCCGAAAATTTTCGATACGGATTATTTTTTCGGATACGGATACGGATTTTTCGGAATCGGATTTTTCTCTTTTCGGATCGATTCGGATCGGATGCGGATATTTTTTCGGATAATTGACAGGCTTAGTTTGGTTACGCGTTTGGGCGGATTCCGCTTTTTGAAAAGCTGAAAATCCCCAAACACGCAACCAAACGGGTCGAATTCCGACGGAATCAAAAGCTGGATTCCTTTTAATTTCTCTATCGAAATCCGTGTTTTTAAAATCTCAAAAGAACGATTTTTTGTCGGAATCGATTTTTTTAATTGAAAAACAACTTTTTCTACCAAACATTAAACTCCTTCCAAATATTGATTCCTGAATTAAAAAAAAACATCCCAAAAAAGTCAAGGTCTAAAATCATCTTAAAAAACAGTTTTATTCCAAAATCTACTTTTCAATCTGTGTTTCCAAACGAAGCTTAAGTATTTCTCACGTCGTAATATCATTAGGTAGATTTTTTGTGATATATGTCAATATATAATTTGAATTTTTGATAATAGACTCCCTCAATTATTGATACTCCTTTAAAAAATGGATATAAACTAGTGACATTATATAATAATTATACACACTGAATAACGGTAAACAACATGGGATATAAGAAATATATAGTATGATAAATAAATATAAAAACCTTTAAAAAATTAAAACAACACAATTTGATAAAAAGATCAAAATATCTAAAAAAATCAAATTTATAATTTATTAAAGAGAAAATATTGTAAAATAAGAAGTGCAAAGTCGAGACTCAAACAAAAAATATAGAGATATTTAGAGAAATATTATGAAAATATAATTGTAGGATTGTCTCAATGAAATTTTTCTCAGTTGCCACAATTCAAAGGATCACATGGCTAGGGTTTTAAGTTCTTTTATTTTATTGGGTACCATTGTACCAAGAAGGGGTTTTGCCGGTTGCGGTTATATAGAAAAAAATTATAGTTTTGTAGGAAAAAAAATAGGTTTTAGGTGTGCAATAACATAACGAGAGTGAGAGGGATTTTAAATATTTAATTACATAAAAGTATATTAGTCTTTTTAATTTCTACAATTATGAAATGAAACTTTTTTGTGTAATATAAAAAAATGACTGATTTGGGTATTTGTAACTTTGAGAAGATTATTTTGGATATTTTTCCTTTAATATATATCCAATGAAATGGATGTATATTATAAAACTTTTTTTGGACGCTGTTACACTCAGATCTTTTTACAGTCTAAAATGCAATCTTATATATCTTATTAAAAATTCAATGATGCAAATTTATATACCTCGTTATTTTTTTTTACACTTACTAAAAATAGGTTCATTAAATTCAAAATAGAGCAATATTGCATTTTTTTTAGGAAGATAGTCATTGTCATTAGTAAGTGTAATTACAACGACTGAATTGGGGGTGAGGAGACTAGAAAAATAACTAAGAGGGGTACAAAAGGTGAACTAATCTTGAATTTGGTGGCCGAGAGGCCACTCAATTCACAAAGCCACCCAAAATGAAAAAGAAAAAAGAAAAAAAGAAGGGACCGATGTAGAATCGGTGTAGAGTCGAGTCGGAAGACCTATTCCTCCATGACTAGTTTGTCCTCTTCAAACCGCACCACGCTTGCTCCAGAAAGGTGTATGCCCCAGTCAACGATGAAAAACTTAGCCAAATGCCATAGGTTTTCGAAATATAACCTTCGCGCCTGAAACACCACCTCATTTCTAGTGAGCCAAAGAGCCCAAGTACACGCCGGAATGATCGACCGACGCACCCCTCCTACACGAGACTTGTCCTTGCGATCCGCCAACCTGTCCCCGCCTTCCAGACCGAGTCTACATCATGGACCGTCGCAATCGTTCCAACAATATTACATTTTTTATCAAAGCATATACTTCATTAGACGATATATTCGCATAATATTTCTCATCTATTAACGAAAGTATAACACATTGTACATATTATTTAGATTTACATAGGTGTTTTCAGGAGGTTATATGAATTTCAAAAAAAAATCCAGGAGTTATATGGATTTCCGCCAGTTACAGGGGGTTATTTGAATATTTCCCTAAAATCAAATATGCAAGTGGACCTGTCCATCTAATCAAGCAAACAACTACAAAGGTCCCCCCACCATCACTTGTTTGGATAAAAAACATCAATTTGTTCAAGCAAAACAGTTATTTTAATACCATAAATACAATGATTCAAGGTTCGATCTATTCAATAATGTAACAACCACATCACCACCTATGCTGATGAATAAATAAATATAAAGACATGTCTTTTTCAGAAGAATAAAATCGAATCCTCATAAGTGATCTTGTTGAGTGAGAGGCCCTGCACCATGGGATATCATTTAACATCTTTTTTGTAAGCATGAAATCTGAGCTAAGCCTGTCAATTATCCGAAAAAATATCTGCATCCGATCCGAATCTGTATCCGAAAATGCAAAAATATCCGATATCTGAAAAATCCGTATCCGAAAATTTTCGGATTGGATACGGATATACCCCTATCCAATCCGAAAAATATCCGTATCCGATGGCATTAAAAAAATATTAATATTAGTATTTAATATCTACCATTGGATTTTGATCAAGTGGCTCACATTCTTTCTAATAGTTGTAAAATTAGGACTTGTGTTTGTGAATTTTTAATTTTAAGTCAATTTTTGAACTTTAAATGAAAATTTGTTATGTTTAATTATTTATTTATTCTTTCTAATAGTTGTAAAGTTAGGACTTGTATTTGTGAATTTTTAATTTTAAGTCAATTTTTAAACTTTAAATAAAAATTTGTTATATTTAATTATTTATTATTTATTTCGGATATTTCGGATAATTATCCGAATCCGTCGGATACGGATCGGACACGGATACGCTTTTTAAATATCCGTCGGATACGGATAAGGATACGGATAAAAAAAAAATTCAGATACGGATACGGATATGACCATATCCGCTCCGTATCCGGTCCGTTGACAGGCTTAATCTGAACCCGGTGAAGAAAAACTTGAGATATCTACGATTTCAGTTATGTTATCCAGGCCCCAGATTTAAAATCCCAGTAACAGGCCCCATCAAATGTTGTTTTTTCAATGATTGTCTTATTGACTTTTACGAAAGAATAAAAAAGCAAACTATAATACTACCATTTATTTAAAATCCACACCCACTTTTTTTTATTCTCCCGTAACCTTTTCTCCACCTCTTTTGAAGAATTCATTTTTTATTTTCTTAAGTCATCCGCCATTTCAAAAATTCATTTCGGTCGGCATGCTCATCCCCGGTGACGTTTCATCACCACCCATAGATTCCTCTTGCCGCCCTATATAAAAAAGGTGGTTCGGCTATCTTTCAAACTTTCTTTTAGCCTTCACCTCCACCTTTTTTAAAAATTCCAGATACATTTTAAAATGTAACCAACTTTTAAAATAAAATAAAATTTATTTAGCAACACAAAAAATGAAAATATAATGCACATAAAGATTAGATACATTTAAAATGTAACTAAATTTCAAAGAAAAGCAAACAATGTTTAAAAACACAAAAAAAAAGAGAAGGAAATACAGTGCATATAAAGTTCAAATAGATTTGGAATGTAATTGAATTTTCCAAAAAGCATAAACAACATAAAGGTAGATTTATTTTATAAATATAATGCATATAATGTACAGATACATTTCAAAAAAAAAAATTCTAACAAATGTAACTGACTTTCAAAACAACAAACAAATGTTGTTCAAAATCACTCTAAAAATAAAGAGTATAATGCAAATAATATTAAGTTATATTTGAAAATGTAATTGAATTTTAAAACTTCATTAAAAAACATAAAGTGCATGAAGACGCAAAAAAGTCCAAAAATATAGTGCGTATACTGTTCAGATACATTTTTTTTAAAAAATGTCAAATGTAATTGACTTTCAAAATAACAAACAAATACTATTCAAAGTCACACTAATAATAGATAGTATAATGCATATAAAATTCAGATACATTTACAAATATAATTGAATTTTAAAACTTTAATGCAAAACCTAAACCGCATAATGACACCAAAAAAATTCTAAAAATATAATGCAAATAATATTCAAATACATTTTCAAAAAAATAAATATGACAAATGTAACTCACTTTCAAAACAACAAAAAATATTATTCAAAACCTAACTAATAAACAGAGAGTATAACGTATAGAAAATTCAATTACATTTGAAAATGTAGCTGAATTTTAAAATTAAATGAAAAACGTAAACTGCATAAAGGTACAAAAAAATTCCAAAAATATAATACAAATAATGTTCATATACATTTCCTAAAAAAAATGTCAAATGTAACTAACTTACAAAATAACAAACAAATAAAACAATTCAATTGGTAGAAGAATAAATGAGAATACAAGATTCAACACAAAAGAATCAGGGGAAAAAAAAACTCCTTTCAAATCTGCTAAATACTTAAAAGATCATCATCAAATCTCTCAAGGAGAATGAATGCACGAAAAAAGGATGAAAAAAGCATGGAATTAAATGTGCCGCACGAAAAAATGAAAAATTGTAATCGTCTCCTCCATTTAAGGGGATTAGTTATAGAAAAACATATTATCATACAAGGGTATATCAAGAATTGCACATATGCTTATCCATGGGGTCTATGATGGGGCTTATATTTTAAAGCTTAAAAAATATTATTGCTGGAGTTTATTCAATTAAAAGCATGGATATGAAACATACTTAGACAGTAAATCCTTTAACAAAAGGGGAGGGGACCGGCGTTGTTCTCATGGGGTCGTTCAATGCAACGAAAAACGGAGAAAAAACATATGCGACAAAGGATTTTAGTGTTGTCGATACAAATGCGAAAATGTTATTTGTGTGTGCGTTCATGTCTTTTGGTGCCCACCAATGCCACCACTCCCAAAATGCAGTGCCAAACACTACATAAATACGTCCCAATTGGTACTTAAGAAATATGAATCCACTAACTCCATCTCAGCGTTTAGGTTGACATACGTTTTGGAATCCTAATATTTTTAATATTTTTTATTTGTTTCTTAAATTAGAAATTATAGTCTCGAATCATTGTTATAGGCCATATTTGTTGCAACTTAAATTTATAGATTATAGATTGTTACTTATAAATCATATATTATAACTTTTCTTATAAGTAGTACATATGCTTCTTATAACTGTTTAAAGGAAGTAAATAAACAACAGTTGATGGTTGTTTAGTAAGTTGTAAAAAAGTTCTATGATGTACAATTATAAAAATACTCCTAAACTGTAAAAGTGAAAAATTGATTTATGTTTGACAAAATATGTTGATTTTTACAAATAAAATTAATTTTATAAATATTTAAAATAAATCAACTTAACATAAAATAATATTTCAAATTCACTACAATATTTCAAAATATTACATTATAGATTTTAATAAATTGAGTGACATATAAAATTACAAAAAAAATGTTTTATTTTGTAATAATAAAAATTTTGAGACGATTGGTGACACAGATACAGAGTCTGTACTATGGAGATGGCTGAGAAATCCAAAGGAATTTGGAGAACCCGGGCACCATTGAAGGTAAAAGCGTTCTTATGGTTAGTGTATCAAGAACGCATCATCACCAAGCTCTATAAAAGAAAATGGGAATCCTTAGGCCGACGTGCCCTGCCCATTCTGCGGAAGAAAGCACGAGCCACCTTCTGATCCAGTGCTCTTTGGCTCAGCGCATCTGGGAGAGGATTGGCAGGGCTACGAGAACAAATTCAAATTTTGACTCACTAGAGGGCATGTGGAATGCAATGAGAAGGCTAGTGACCAAATGGGATCAAAGTCCCAAGGCAAAGATTCTGCAGACGATAGTGCCGCGGTCACACGGCTATCTGGAACGCTCGTAATCATGTAATCTTTCATGGCCAATCGTTGTACAAGGAAAATGTGTGGGAATCGATTATATACATGATCAAAGAGTGGGGCATTTATGGGGTGGGTGCGGGGAGGGTTAACCTTGCTTGTGACAGGCTAATTGTGGACTCGTTTGGGACTGGCTAGTTGGTTCAAATTAAAGGAGCAAGATAGAGAACTCTTTTATATGCTCCTTTGGCCATTGAGTTCTTCATTTCGTATGTATGCTTTGGACGTATGCTTCAGTTTTTAATGAAATTGCCGTAGCGTGCCTACCTTTATTCAATTTTTTTAGAAGATGAAAAAAATTTGGTAATTTTTGGTGTAATAATAAAAAAAATAAATACACATATTATTAGTAAAAAAAAAATTAAGGCATGAATGTTCAGAATAAAAAAATTTAAAGTATTTTATAAGCTATAATATAAAAAACATCTCTTTCCCAGCTAATTATGACTTTTTAAAATTTTTTTTAGCTTAAATAAGATTCAATAAGTTTAATTAAACATGCAACAATTATTTATTATAAGCTAAAAATTATAATATCCCGTATATAAGTTTTAACAAACATGTGTATAATCTCATAAATACTTGGCCACTTCACCGACTATACAAAAAGAAATGGACAGTTGGTCGACCTTGGAAGTGATGGGTCCGGCGGGGTCCTAGGCTAACATAAAAAATAGGGTGAGGACTATTATAAACAAATTAAATATAAAAAGAGATATCAAGTTTTTTCTTTAAAAATGGAATAAAATAAAATATATCCATATATCTCGGGGTCCGGTAAAGAAAATTTATTTCTAAATTAAATAACAATAAAAAAATCCAAACAAATTTTAGAAAAAGTCAGATGCATTTTTGTTATCAAAAAAGAAAATGGGATTTTTCATATTTCGTAAGAATTTATTTGAATGTATTTCTTAAGAAATTTAATTCAATGAGCCATACATACCGGTGGTCATTTGAATGTATTTCTTAGAGAAATCTAGGGACCGGTGGTCATTTATTTGAATGTATTTCTTAGAGAAATCTAGGGACCGGTGGTCATTTTTTAATTTTAAATGAATAAAACCGATTTTGCATGAAGAACAATAAAAAAACTGAATTTTTTTTCTTTTTAGTTAATATAATAATTATAATGAGTTATGTATCTCCGTCAATTTTTTAAAAACATTTTATAAATAAATTTATATAATTCAATGAATAATATATTTTTTATTCTTAACAAAAATATATAACCTACTTAGATAATATATACTATTTAAAAAATAATGACCACATTTAAAATTAAAAATGAGACCGCGTCTAACATTTTATATATAAAATGACATGGAAGAAGATTCTAACATTAAAATAATTTATTATGATTTTTGAGTATTAATGGAAGGACTAATAAAAAACAAAAAATAATGAACATGTGATCACTTGAATATATTTTATTAACAAATCATTATTAAAAAACGTCATTGATGCATTGGTGGGTCAATCGTTATTATAAAAAGTCACGTGATTTTGTTTTTTTTTTTTTTGTTATACTTTTGATTTTAATACAGAACGGGTAACTAACGCGTTTTGGGAGCGATGAATCCGAAATGGTCAATTTTAAGATTTTTAAATATTTACAAAAAAATCGGCTAGTAGAAATAAATGACGCCCGAACTCGAAATCGCCTGAAATTTTTACTGGAGGTAGATACCCATGAGATCTTTAAGGGTTGTAGCTACGCTATAATGCACCCTTATTTTTCCATTTTTCCCATTTTTCGGCTCCTCAATATGAATATTTTTATTATTTTTAGTAAATTTTTAGATTTAACATATCTCCTTAATAATAAATCGGATTTGACCGAAATCAAATCCGAAGATCTTCTTAAGATCCCCTAGAGTTAGTTATGACAAATTTTCGTTTTTACTATTTTTAGTAAGTTTTTCCCTATTATAAAAGGGATGCTTGTAATATAGGGTTTTTAACTTTTATTAATATATTTATGAGTTTTATTATTCTTTTTTAGAATTCTGGTTTATTGAAGGATCTCAATGTTTGTTAGATCTTTGTTTTAGTTTTTCGCTTGCGTTAGATTTTGTATTTACTGGACAAAAACCTTTTATTAAGATAATTTTGCATTATTTTGTCCTGTGATATTAATTTTTTTATTACTGATCAAATACCTAAACATGCAATTAATATATCTCACATCAAATACCTAATAATTATTTATTATTCTATGTTTTTAAATTAAAATATTAAAAAAAATATAATAAGTAATATATACCTAACGGACCTGAATGGCAATAATGATTCCCAGGCCCCAATTTCACAGGCCCCAAATAAGCCCCATGAGGTGGCATCAACACATTACCCATTATACCCTTTTTTTTTATTATTTCCTTCTAAAGTGGTTTTTCGGTTATGATTTACCTATTTTTTTGTGATTTGTTTTTTATTAAATATTTAAAAATTCCCCTCACTCAAACTTTATAATAAAAAACTCAGATTAAACAAATCAATAAATTCTCTTAAAACGTTGTGTATTAGTGTCTAACCTATCTTCATACGCATCACCGCTGTATAAAGAAAAAATAGTCAAACCAAGGTGCGTTAGCATCATTTCATTCCTTACCTCATTCTTCCCACGTCCAAAACATCATTTGATCGGCTCAGACCCCTCTTTTGTATCTCAGACAAGGAAAGATGCGTGACTTCCACTTAGACCAATGAGGAGGCAACTGAAGGGAGGGAAGATAGAAGTCAAATTAAACTTCGCAAGCATGCCTTTGTTGTAGCTATTAAGTACATAGACTGAATTTCAATATCGCTCCCCCTCCTCGGCCTTCCGACAAAGCGGCACAGTCGTTCGAGCGTCCGATTGGGCGAAATCGGCGCCCAATCGACGGCCTCTTTTGCTGTCACCGCTGTCATCCCCTTCAAGTGAGGTAAGGTATCGTTTTGTTATATTTATATTGTGAAAATTGTATATTGATTAATACTGTTACATTTACATTTATAAATGTAACAGTTAATGAAAATTACGGTTTGATTCGAAAGAGACACATTTAAGCAATACACAGTTTTTGTTATTTTGTTACATTTGAAATGTAACAGTCTTGTAAATGTATATAATGTTTTTGTATTTACATTTGAAATGTAACAGTCTTGAAACGATATAATGTTATTTATGCAACACTGTTACATTCTGTTGCATTCGTAAATGGAACAGTCAATCGCATACACATAATGATTTGTATTTGTTACATTTGTGTAACATTGTTACATGCTGTAACAGTTATAATCATAAAAAAACTAGAACATTTTTTTTTTGTGTTATTTAGGTAATTTTGGTGTAATTTAGATGAGTTTTGGTGTGATTTTGATGAAAAACAATTTATGTGATTTTTGTGTAAGTTATGTAAGTTTTGGTGTAAAATTCATAAGAATTTTAAAAATTCAAATTTTGAAATAGGCAAATTTTATAGAGATATATTTTTTAAAATAGGCAAATTTTAAATAAGGTAAATTTAAATTAATATGAAATATTAATAAGAGAAAAAAGGGGGATTTGCAATTAATTGGATCTGCATTTTTAATAAAAGGGGCATATCTGTATTTTATCATTTTACCCATTTTCAAAAGTCAACAAGCCAACCAATGAAGGTGATGACAACTCTCAATGGGGCCTGTGAATGGGGCCTATGAGTTGGGGCCTGGGTATCACCACTCACCTGAATGGATGGGATGGAAGAGACGAGTCCTCCTGAAGAAGATCATGCACCCATTTAGAACTCTGGGACACCAGTATGGGCTCGAGACAAGTTTTTTTTATAGAAATAGAGGCATTATCATTAAGTATTTATAATAACAATGACTGAAAGAGGGTGAGAGATTAGAAGAGTAAAGTAAAATGTCACAAACGAGTTTGAAACAAGATTTATTTTTACTAGAATATGTTAAAAGAGCGCTGATACACGCTTCTCGTTTTTACAACCCATTATAACGTATTATTTACTGCATCATTATAGTGTATACTGCACTATCATAGTATATATTGCCTCTCAGTCTCCGCGAATTTTTTTTTCATTTTTTTATGACATGAAAATTCCAATGAGGTACTAATGTATCTCAGTATATATTTCATTTCATATAATAGCGTGTACTGCAAAGGGTGAGTACTCATTTGGCTTGACCGGGACTACGGTTGGCTGTGGTAGGCTATTTTGTCGGGTTTAGGGTTTGTCTTTGCCAGTTTGGCAAGAGAAAATGGCTTCGACCCCATCTTGCAGTATCAGTGATCCCCTCCCTCCAATAGCCAAGGTTAGGTCTGGACCTAGGTTAGGCTAGTTGGACTCAGGAGATACTCCGACGATCATGTTTCAGAGGGGTTTCGACTAAATGACTAGTCGCGATCCTCTCCGGTCGTCATTGGCCTAATGATCTTCTCCTCTTTTTTTTCTTTTTAAATCTCAACCATTCAAAGTCTATTGTAAATATCTCGTATGTGTTTTTTTTAATATTTCATTGGTGATTTTTTTTATTGAATTCTCATATTTCTTGTATTTTTCAAATTTATGCCCACAAAAAATATTTATTCCCTTTTTTTCTCTTTAAGTATTTTATTTATAGAATTTTACTCTGTATTCCTAATATTTTTCATCAAGCCCCTCTTTTGAGAAAATCTTGGGTCCGCCACTGACTACAACATAACAACTATCAATGTAATACCCAATTACAACAACAATTATCATTCACATAATGTAATGCCACAATTACAACACAATTACACTATGAATATCATGTAAAACTCAAACTATAGAATAGAGAAGATATCAGTTTATGGAATTGAACTAATGCCCAAACTACAACACGATTACAAAATGTAATGCCTAACGTAACAACTACAACATAACAACTACTAATGTAATGCATCTATTATTCACAAAACAACTACAACACAATTACAAAATGTAATGCCCAATGTAACAACTACAATCAACACCCAATTACATAATTAAACTAACTCATTTACAGATATGTAAATGATACAGATTTACACAAATTTATATAAATGTAATAACCATATACAGATATAAAATGCTAAATTACATAAACTTGATAAACGCTTATAGAATATAATTGTTGATTTATAGAAATCATTAACACAACAACACTTAATAGAATGGAATGCAATTGACAAGGCGTATAAATCATTATAGAATGGAACACAACAACACTTAACAAGGCGTATAAACCCTGAAACAATAACGTATATTAATTAGTTGCTCTCTCTCAAAGATTTTCTAAATCACACCCAAGTGACATACACTCAAAAAAGAAAGAACATCAACAAAAACTTATTCAAGTGGCTTTGAAAAATTATATATTAGTTGCACTTTTTCATAAATTTTCTAAACCATTCTTAATTGTGAACTTTCATTGCTATTTTCAGCTCTTCATTTAAGTTGATTATATTAAATGAATTGATCTAAACATAATGATTAATATCATATATCCTCTACTTCTATAAAAAAATCAAATAATCAACGACACATTAAAAATCAATTCTTTAAAAACTAAGATTAACAGAATCCAAAAGAAAATGAAATTAGAACAATACATCATCCTTTTTTGCATCACCTCATTGGCTCTTCTTCTCTTCTTTGTTACCGCCATCGCTACCTCCATCGCCGTCGCTACCGGAGTTCTCGGCCTCTCCATGACGGACTGGAAGTGCTCATTTGAGGAAAAAGAAGAAAAAATCGTTTGGAGAATAAAAAGAAAAAGTGATGGTTTGGAAAAGAAAAAAAGAAAGGGAAAATCACTTTTTATTTGTCTTATATGAGAGGGTATTGCTGATAAGTCCCGGTATTAAGAAAAAACTAGGAGTACAAAAAAACATGGGTTAATTTTTTTTCCCAAGTCAATAGGACATAAAAAAAATGGGAGGTTTGATACAGCGGTATTTAGATAATTCATAAAAAAAGGGTTAAAGACATCCAAGTCCTCGCAAACATGGAATAATACTATATAAGTCTTTATTAAAGTTAGGGCAAATGTACAAGTCCTTGAAAACTCACAAAAATCCCATATACAT
>CM060869.1:28285698-28335698 GCA_030737845.1 Acorus calamus | reverse complement strand
TCTCCCCTCTCCATTACACCATCCCCACCACCCCCTCCACCATCCCCACCACCCCCAAAAAACCCAAATTCATCCCCCACTCCGCCGCCGTCCGCCTTCTCCTCCGCGAAACCCACCCCCAGAAAGCCCTCGACCTCTTCAACTCCCTCTCCACCCAGCCCGGCTTCCGCCACAACCACTCCACCTACTCCGCCCTCCTCCGCTCCCTCCTCCGCTCCAACCCCACCCACCACCACCCCTCCCTTCTCCCCCACCTCCTCCGCCGCATGTCCTCCGATACCTGCTCCTTCAAAGAAAGCATCTTTCTAACCCTAATGACCCACTTCGCCAGATCCTCCCTCCCCGAACAATCCCTCCAAACCTTCCTCTTGATCGACCCCATCGTCCGTAAAAGACCCTCCTTTCGCGCCCTCTCCACCTGCCTCAACCTCCTCGTCGACTCCTCCCGCTTCGACCTCGCCCAGACCCTCCTCTCCGAAGCGAAGCACCGCCTCCACATGGAACCCAACGCCTGCATCCACAACATCCTCGTCAAGCACCACTGCCGCCGCGGGAATCTCGAGGCGGCGTTCGATGTTGTGAAGACGATGAAGGCGTCGAGGGCTTCGCTTCCCAACCTGATCACGTACTCCACTCTGATGGGCGGGCTCTGCGACGCCGGGAGGCTGGAGGAGGCGGTGGAGCTCTTCGAGGAGATGGTCGGGGAGGCCCGGATATCGCCCGATCCGACGGTGTATAACGTCTTGATCCGCGGGTTCTGCAGGGCGGGGAGGGTCGACGGCGCGAGGAGGCTTTTGGGGTTCATGAGGAGCAACGATTGCGAGCCCAATGTGTTCAATTACTCGGCTTTGATGGGTGGGTTGTTCAGGGCGGGGAGGTTTAGGGAGGCGCGGGAGGTGTTCGATGAAATGAGAGAGAGAGGCATCGAAGCCGATACAGTGGCGTATACGACCTACATTGGTTGCCTTTGTGAGGAGGGGAGGTTCGAGGAGTCGATCGGATTGATCGGGGAAATGAAAGAGAGGAATTGCAGAGTGGATTGTGTGGTTTACAATGTGATCATCGGCGGGTTGTGCGGGGCGAAGAGGTTCAGGGAGGCGATTGATTTGATGGAGGGGTTGCGGCGGGGCGGGTTCAGGCTGAGTAAGGGGAGTTATAGGATGGTTTTGAATGGGTTGTGCAAGGGAGGGGAGGTGGAGGTGGCTTTGGGGTGGTTGGTGGTGATGTTTCGGGTGGGGGTTTTGCCACACTTTGCGACGTCCGAGGAATTGGTGGTGGGGTTGTGTGAGGCGGGGAGGGTGACGGATGCGGCGATGGCTTTGGTTGGGTTGGTGGGGATGGGGTTCCGGCCGGAGGGGGGTTGTGGGGGAGGTTGGTTGGGGTGGTGTGTAGGGAGAGGAAGGTTGAGGGGGTGTTGGATTTGGTTGATGATTTATGCTCCGGCGAGGCGGAGCAGCTGTTTTCGGAACAACTGGGGACCTAATGAGGGAACGACAAGTGTCCAAAATTGTTCTTGAGGACTTGTGTTATGAGGAGTGATGAAGAGTCTGAACTGACTGGATCACATCTTGAAACTGGATTAGAAATAGATTGCGCAATGGGTGGGGAAGAAATTGTGTTTGTTGGTAGGTGTTTCATGTGCAAGGACAATGGGTGTTCATTTTTTCCTCCCTTTTTTTATGAGGGTGTATGAAGACATTACATGATGTGAAAACAGGTAGTGGTGTATGATACAAGACATTTTTTTGGGTGTAAAATGTGACTTTTAATGTGTTACAATGCAATAAAATTTCAAATAGGATACGGGGCCAATTTGACAAAAGAATCCCGCTCTGTTATTTTTCATGGAATGAGAAATTAAATTAACATGGAATGAGAAATTTTAATTGAAATGTTCAAGAATGAATGCAAGAATAAAGGATTTCAAGAGCAATTCTTTTGGGTGCTGCAACAGAAAGAGAATGAAAATGATGTCAACTGATCCTACGGTGACAATGCACTTGATATAACTACATGAAAATGTGAAATAAACACTAATGAATTGTATATATTCACCTATGTAAAAAAACATGATTTATCTCATGAAATATATACTTTGTTAATGAAATAGAATTGCACGAGCGATTGAGAAGTTGTGTACAAGGACCACTCATAATAGTGCTCTTGGAATAACTCATAGCATATAGAGATGGTCGGGCTGTTCGTCATTCTCTCTTTTCTTACCTGGCAACCTGGGTAAACATAGCCTTGGAAGAGGCTGATAGAGTCTTATGATTCCATCTACTAATGACAATAAAGAGCCACAATAATGATAACAATCTCAATCTCAAATTTATTATTATCGTATAAATATCGAAGTACATGAAAGATGATGAGTGAGATACAAGAGATCAACACAAGGGGAACAACATTCATCCATGATGTTGAGGTAGTTGTCACTTACTCATGCAGGTTGATTCTCTCATTGACAGTAAATGTTAAGAGTGTTGTATTCATAAGCTCTTCCAGGAAGGAAAAAAAGGATGAAGGGCAGTTCTGTATAATATTCCAGATCCCTTTCATGCAGTCGTTGGTCACCAAACCGAATGTCTGATGCCGAGGCCATTACACGTCAAGATAAGGCCCTTAAATCGATTAAGGTATTCCTGAAATCAAATTAGAAAGATCAGAGAATGCAGAAAATTTTAATACCTTCACACCATTCTTCATAAAAAAAATAAAATTGTGTCATATTTTTATTATATATTTTGATTTTTGACAGAATGCAAAGCACTGTTAATCATGGATCTTAGTCGCAATAATCTTCAACATTGACAGGTCCCAAGTCGTTACACACAAGAACCTAATATCATCTAATTCTTGGTTATTCACCATCATGGAATGGAAAGTGAGGATAGAAGATATGCTAACTAATTCTAAATTTATACTGTCATCTTATAATTAATAAAGAACATGGTAATGCACAAATGCTCCTGTGGAACTCTTATCAAGTTTTAAAACTTATTTTGAACAACAATTAGACACAGAATTTTCATATGTCTCGTGGATTGTCGATGTCAAGACCATATAAAATTCAAAATTTGAAACAAACAGAATTCACTACACAGCGATGATACATCTAATAATAACATTTTTATTGCAAAATGATGAACATTCATCATAGTTCACCAAAGTTTACCAATTTCAGGAGTTTGCATTATACTGGCAAATAGTAAAGTTTGATAGCATACAACTTAAATAATCTCATATTTTTCAAATAAATTTTTTTTAGCACGTGCAGTTTAATTAAAGAAAAGCCTCCCAAGGGACACAAAAAGGTACGTCAATACCAAGCAAAAGAAAAAGGTATGTTGAGCATGCTATCATATCATACCCCCAAAAAATAGGGGAAAAGGTTTTCAATGATGGTGGAAAGAATTTAATAGTCAATAGTTCTACATAAACTGAAAAATAGGTTAACCACAACTTCAGTTTTTCTTTTCCTTTTTTTCTTCTTTTACCAAGTGATGAAACGTAATGAATTAACCATGATACATGAAAATAACTGATGTAATCCATATACATGTAGCTGGGATAGAGTTGGATATTCTTACAATGAAATTGTAATCTTGGACATAAAGAACCCCCTTTGCGTCATACTCGCGCCTTTTGGCAGGGTCACTAAGGACTGATGACGAGAGAAAATAGAAAGAAAAAAAAACAAGGATAGTTTAGATAACATCCAGAAACAGACATGAATAGAACTAGTTAGATACTGCACAAAAGTTCATAAAAAACACAACGCTGACGGTCATCAATATCAACAAACATATTTCATAATTGTTTGCGTCCTCCATAACTTTCGGAAGTAATATGGCAGATAGAGACTCTTGTTGTTGGGGTGGGCAACATGAATTAGACCCTCAAAAATGTTAAGATTTGACTCACCAACCCTCTTAGAACCCAGAGCCTCCGACCCCTCATAGTTTCAACCCGAGTGCCCCTCGTGACTACACTTCGGGATATTCTTTTGCTAGTCCATTACCATGTCAACATCAATGATGAATGGCGAAAGCTCCACCCCAGTTGGTAGATCATCTAACGAGGATAAATTTGGACAATTCAAGAATGAGTGCATATTGGTGATAGCTGATACGTGATCTGAACGGGACACATGCATGATGATGATATTGATTCACTCTCCATCCTTCGCACAAAACACCGGTATCATACATCAAAATGGCAACGATCCTTCCTTGGCTCATGATATGTCAATCGCTAAGTTTGAGAACGATCTCTCAAACTCGGATATAATGATGTAGCTTTGATACGGGTCTACACAAAAAGACCACCCAACCAATTGAAAGACACGGAAGTCAGGCAGATGTAGCAGGCCCAACAGCTCAGAACACAAGCCGTCAACAACGACGGCAACACACTGAAGCCATCAATCCTAAACGGCCAAGCTGCCCAGTTGTCTAAGCAATTCCAAGTAGAGCGTTGTTAGTATTTTCTTTGTTGATGCTTGTGTAATTGATTAGTTACAGTTCGACAATCCGTCCCTTAGGTTTGTCTGTCTGTCTATCTATCTATCTATTATCCGTATGTCTGTCTATCTATCACCAAATCAACTCCTATCAGCAGAGTAATCCCTCTTATGAAACATTGTTACATACTATTATTGCTAAAACATAAAAATATGGTCACTGCATATATATAAAATAGCAATGAACTTCATCATTGCCATAGATGCTAGGGGACAGTGATTGAAACGATATTAAAGTGTTCAGGCTAACAGGCAAAGTCATGGGTTTGGGATCTGAGAGTGACCAGTTTCTACAAAAAAGTGCCAAAGGTTAGGGTTATATTCCTCCCATCACCCTGCTATATGTGGGAACTCTCTGGATGATGACTTTACTATGTCATAGAAGCTCCTAAACTTAGAAATGAAATCCCCCCCCCCCCCCAACCATGTTCTAAAATCAGCACATAAGAGTGTAATGACAAATTTAACCATGTTTTGAATAAAACAACTCCATCAATTTATTTCTCGCGAAGGAGAGGTATGCATCCATGATTCAACAAATTTATTAATAAATACATATAACCATAAAAATTGAAAACAGCATACCTTTGTATGCCTCGTTTATATCTTGAAATCTAGAAGTTGCACTATCCTCGTCTTTTCGTTTATCTGGGTGCCACTTCTGTAACAAATAGGGCAAGGCAAAACATTATAGAAGATCCAAAAAAAAAAAAGACACATCATGTTTTCCCATTAAACAAAGAAAAGGTCAAACCAAGGCTAGACGAATGTAGTTTGATCGAATTGTTTCTTCCGTAGCATCATAATCAACTTCCAATATCTTGTAGTAATCCTACATAAGAAGCAAAATGCTTAGTTATTATAGTCAAATAACCAAACTGAAAATTTTGGAAATCTCCTACATACATTCATAAAAAATGGTACATGACGTACTAAAAAGTTTCTTTTGAAGACATTTTGTTTGTCCTAGTGACGTAAGCATCTGAAATCCACTGTCAGCACTAACATCAAATTGAGTTTAAATTGTAGCATCATAATCAACTTCCAATATGTCAGGTTGGCGAGGAAAGCACATGTGTTAAGGAGTCTAAAAAGCCCGTTGAAGGTGCGTTGCTTTCTTTGGCTTCTCTTTAAGGAGAAGCTATTAACCATGGCATATCGATTGCGATGGTGTCTGACGGATTCCCCTCTATGCGCGCTGTGCGGTCGGGGGGTGGAGACTGTGGCCCATTTGTTTTGCGAATGTTTGGTGGCTATGGAGGTTTTGGAGGCTCTCATGCGGGTTCTCAGACGTCGGTTGGACTTTAGTTCACTGGACCGGCTGTAGGAGACCGCAGTGTGTGCAGCAAGGTACTTCTTCTCCTTGTTCCAGCTTGTCTTTGGGCTATTTGGTTGGGCCACAATGAAGCAGTTTTCGGGGGCTCTTCTGTGTCTGCGGAGGGGATTTGGGAGGCGGCTAAAGGTTTTATTGCGGTCTGGGGGTGCTTCTGCGCTAGGGCGGTGGTGGTTAGGGTTTGGCTGGCTGCTCTCATCATTGAGGGGTAGAGGGTCTGCGGGGTTTGGGTGATGGATTATGTCTCATAATCCTTCCTTCCACCTGTTATTCTTTTATTATGCTAATGGTTTGTTATTTTGTTGTTTTATCTTCACTTTTTTTGCCACTCCGGACTCTAACTGTTTTTCATAATGTAAAGAAGTAGCTAGCCTACCATTCTCATCTTCCCCAAAAAAAAAATAATCAACTTCTAATATCTTGTAGTAATCCTTTAATTAGGTAGTTCATTTCTTTACTTATCAACCATGGCTCATCTAAAAAAAATTCCTGTGGAGCATCAAAAAGAATTCATGGGTATAAACCTTCGCCAAAAAATGTATATAAAAAAACTAGAAACCTCCGCTATGGCACTACCTAATGAATGTATGTCATGTCGCTACATAAGTACAGGATTCCATAAATATAGGATTCTAAAAGTTCTCTTGTAAAGCCAAATTAAACTATTATTTTACACCACAGTGAACAAATAACTTAAATTCTACTCAATGATGCAGAAGGTGATTGTGTTTTCGATCACTAAAGGTCAATCCAAAACTGGAATTTGAAAGAAAAAGAACTTTCTCCAAATCTCATATTCATAACAAGTACTTTTTCAGGACATGTATATTCATTCAAGCACATTCAACGGGTCAAGGTCATTATTTTCTACAGTACACCTTTATTGTAGAACCAATACCAATTGTACCGAATAGCAAGGACATAACATTGATTGGATTAAGAAAAAAATAAATTCACAAATGTAATGGATAGGTCTGAGTTGAGACTCATAATCTTTTCTGTAATTTCAGGATTATGATTAAGACTAACTTGGACTAAATCTTTTTCATTTAAATTGAATAATCTTCGTTAATTTAGAACTAGTCCCTACACTTTAACTCAATAAAATTAAAATGCGGCCTCCTGATGCACCTAACTTTGGAAGCAAGTCCCCCAACCAATTGTTGATTGTAGTCATGTTTTGTTCATGACCACTTGATGATGGAAGAGACCTTCCTGATCAAGTTAGTGGTCATAGCATGTCATTAATTTGAACCATTTGTATGCCCAAAATTAAGAGACCAATTGGTCTGGAGGCATAGACTTGGGGCCCAAGTACCAGTCTATGTTTCAGAGATTCAAAAATATATTCTTGAGTAATTTCTTAATGAGAGATGAGACCACCTTAATCAAGTAAGAGATCATAGTAATGGTTCTTTAAACCATTTCTTAGCCCCTGATTGTGGGTAGTATATTTGACCTGGAGTAATAGAAATGGGACCCAAATTCCTAATTTCCAATCTACATATCAGGGCCAATGAATAATTCTTGGTGAATTTCAGACTTAAAATGCTTGTTAAATCTTCTAATCCAACAGTACTTGTGTGCTGAGCAATTTATATTTATTTGTTCTATAACAATCTACCACAAAGAATAGTGATTCTTGACCAATTGATTCACTAAACCCAAAATGCTTGACATGATATGACTTGACAAAGCTGGCATAGGAGTCGTTTTCTTTTTGGGGTCTTTTTGGGGTCTTCCTTCTATCTTATCTTTTAACATTTTGTACGGAGTGCCTTCATTTCCTTGTGTTTTTGGGCATCTGTACTTGATAAGGTTGCTCATATATCATTCTCAAAAAAAAAAAAAAAAAAAAAAAATTACTGCAAAGAATATTGATTCTTGACCAATTGGTGTACTAAACCAAATTATGTGCTTGACATGATTTGATCTGAAGAAAGAGGCATAGGAGAAAAGCAAATCTTTCAAAATTTTTCCACTTAAGTGACCTTTGGTAATGATAAGATACAGTTTCCCACTTGAGAAAACATCAAAATACAACTCAAAGTTAATTGTTCACTGTAGCATAATATGTTTAATGGTCAAAAAGCCGAACTACCCATTTATGTGAGAATATGAAAGCTTATAATACATCATCAAACAATTGTACTAGATTTCATTTCATGCAAAATATTCTTCACATATGGTTGGTCCATTCAAAAGGAATTCTTTAATGCTTGAACAAGAAGATCGTTTATTGCTTTAGCTATTTAGGATCTAAAATATGACCTTATCAAATGAACAATACTTTCTCTTTCTCATGTTTAAAAAGTTCTGATGTATTTAGGAGTTCAAGAAGCACTCTTGGTTTTTCACTCTTTCCCCATCTTCAATCACCTCATATGGCTGGTAACCTAAGAAATATGTTGAAGATCTCCAACTTCATGCATAAGTAATAGACTATCACCCAATCTTGAAAAGAGCAAAAAAAAACTTAATAGAATGAAAAACAAACTTAAAAGAGAAGAATTCCCAAGTTAGTCGTGGAACTTGAGGGATGTATAGTATATGTTGTTGGGCCTGGGCGGATGGGCCCTGGGGTGAGTAATGACTAATAACCCAGTTAGTTTAATTTTTTTTCATGCACGTTTGACTGGGGGGCCTACAGTGGCCTTGTTTTACAGTTTTACACCATAACAATGATGCATGTGCCTCGGTTGCTCTAAAATAAATAATCCTCCAATATTCCCAACACATGCATTCCCGCATTAAAGAAGCAACCATGAAAATTTTGACATGATTTAAATACCATAAATCACTTCAAGTTCATATCCCATGTACACAAATAACACTCATCCATTGATCACAGAAGAAAAAACTACATTTTGACACTCCCTTTGCTTATTCAAGTCCAACATATTCAACATTTCCTTAAGCAAAAAAAAAAAAAAACTACAAGAATTAACAATTACTCGCAAAACCTAAGAAAGAAACACTAGTCGCATTTATAATTTCTACACCAAACAAACATTCACCAACCATACACAACTAAGCATTTAACATTCCTGTTATGGAAACCTCATACATTGAAAGCAAAGCATGCAATCAGACTCAAATGTAAAATGCACACCATCCAATGCTACAAAAGAACGAAATCAAAGGTTGCATCACAAAATACATATCCAAACATCTACTATCCCAGATTCATATTTCCCCAAAACTGGCGGAGCGAGAGAGAGAGAGACAGAGAGATGGAGAGAGACCTTTGGTTTGGATAACAAGGAGAGGAAATCGAAATCGAAATCGAAATCGAAATCGAAGGGTGTCTCTCTTTCTTCTACTTCTTCTACTTCCTCTTCTTCCAACAGTTCTTCCCACGACATTCTGCCGAAGATATCGGTCCTCGTGAAAAATGTCGGATGAGTTTTTTTTTTTTAAAATAAATATATAGGGAAAACGGAGTGAACGCTCGGCCTTCACGTATTGTGTGGCTGAGATTTGATGTGGTACTACTTCGGCTTGTGTACTGCCCGTCAGATTTTTTTCTTCCGAATAGTACATTTGCAATGTTATTTTTGTTTGTTTGAAATCTATGTTTGGTCAAACTTCTAGTTTTATGTCAAAAGTCATTTTTAATAGAAGAAATATTTTATTTTTTAATTAAAAAATATGTTTTTGAAAAACAAATAAAGCGAGTTTCTAAAAATCATAAAACAATTTTACTTAAAACTGTGTCCTCTCATGTCAAGCTTGATAGAGGAGGATGACCATGCTCTTCTACGGTTGCTCATCCAGCCACTTTAGACAATCCTCATCACCTCCGTTATCTCCGACTCAAGCAATAGTCCGATGCAGTGGATGGATACTAGTGGTGCGTTGGGCATGTAGAGTCTGTTAGAGAAGGTCTTGATCGAGAGGGGCTCGAGATATTTGAATGAGGTGAGAATAATCTCATTGGCTTTAGAAGATGAGATGTGTTGAGGAAGCCTTTGTAGGCGTAGTCATGTCGATCAAGAATAGGCAGGGCATGTCTATGGCTGGCAGAGGGCGGGTGGCTTCGAGTATCCAGGGGGAATTTGTCGAGCTCCTGGAAGCTCATTATGATGCTTTTCATGGATAATTGGGAAGTAGAGGAAGGGGTAAGGATGGAAGCCCCCATTATAGAGATGAAGTAGAAGGGGATATTCAGCTATGTAATGACGCGTCATATAGAAGAAGTCAATGATGAAGACATGGACAAGGTTGATGATCGGTCAGAAGTGATAGAGTGGTGGCAAAGTTGGGAGTCTGGAGGAGGATGAGCTCAAATTGGAAAGGTTCTTGGTGGTGGGATGGCATGGAATCTGGGGTGAGGTTGATCTTTGGGAAATGGCAAAAAGTGATGGATGGGTTGGAGGATGCAAATACACTAGTGATGAATGGGGGTGACAAGTGCATGGTGGGACTACAGAGGGATGAGGATGCTGACATGGAAGCTATGGTCGGTGAAGACTGAAGAGTTGACCGAGCTCCACCATGGGGGATCAGAACCTCTGTGAAAATACCACAAAATCTCTTTGTGAAAACTAGTAAGATTGTGACATGTGTACCACAGCATCACGTGATGTTTGCATGACTTCACCAACAAGCTAATCGAGACCTCTGTTTCAACATATGTTTCGTTCACCTTCGATGATCCACTATCCATCCTAAATCAAAATGATCCTCCATCATTTAATTTTGACATTCCTCAAAACCTCTCCAACCCTAGCCACCCCTCCCCAAACCCGTCTTCTCCCTCTCCCTCATCGAAACCCCCACCGCCACCACTGATGAGCTCCTCGTTGTCTCCTTTTCCCCATCGTCGTCGCTTCATCTCTCCATCAGGCATTAAGGGAGGAGGTTCGTATTTTGCATTGCCTCTCTCATCTGAACATTGTGACGTTTTTTGGCTACTGCTATGAGAATACAAGTTTAGGATTCATTCTTTTCATCTTTTTCAAGATTTGTGTTCTTAAAAGCTAGCTTTCTTTGTTAATTAATTTCTTTCATCTTCTCAATATATTTGGGGTTTTTCAACACTAGCTTTATTTTAATCTTATTAGTCTTCTTCTTTAAAATATTTTTATTTTTATTTTTATTTTTAAAATTGGTTTTCAAGATCTTCTTGTATGGGTCTGATCAATTCTATATATGATTAGTCACTACAAAAAAAAATTTAATTTTAACTTTTGACAAGAATTCTCAAATTGGTCCTTTGTAGGAGAGACACTAAAGCCGTCACCACTATCGAGGAGAGTTGATTTTGTTGGTGAGTTTTCATTTATTACAAAATGAAGCTGCATGAATGACGAATTTGTTTTCATTTCCTCCATTGCCACCGTAAAGAATGATTTTAGTTGAGTTGATTTTTTTTTTATTCTTTTATTGGATGTAGTTATAACAATGTTTGGAGATGCATGAATGATGAGTTTGATATTGAATTTTGGGTTGTTGAGGAAGTGATGATTTGTTGAATGTATAGGGGTAGTGGAGGTTTGTGGATCTGCTTGTCCACGTTGCAAATGTGGGCTACAATTAGAATTGCAATATGTTTATATGTTAACCCATTTTATGATGTATGTATTTTTCTTCTCCATTAAAGTTTTTAGATTTGTCTAGATAAGAGCTTATCTTTATGATTAAGTTATGCAAAATGGGCGCTTGATTTATTATATATTGAATTATAATATCTGTTTTGTCTAGAATTTGATTTATATATGTTTTATGTTTTTTTTTAGAATGAATTTATATGGTTTAACTGCAACTTTATGGGAGCTCTGCTATGATATTTTATTTGCTCCTTATGGAATGAAATATTTTTCTCTTTTGTAGGAACATGTCATACATCGGATCATCCAGTAAAGTTTATTACTCAATAAACAAAGTGAGTCAACTCAATTTTAATAACAAACTTTGTACAAAGTGTCGAAGTAAAGCTATAATTAGGGTATCTGATTCAAAGAAAAACTCTAAAAATGATATTACCCATGCAATGCCAAAAATTACAATTATTTTTTGAATGGATGCGTCCAAGCAATTATGTGGAACATGATGGCAAGTTTGAAGAAACATCAAAACATTCAACCACCAATCCAACACTGCAAAGAGTGTCCGTCACAACAGAGGTTATTGTAGACTCTTCGCATATCAACCCCTTTCTTCCCTTCTTTAGAACAACAAGATTTCTGCTTTCACACTATGCCGTTGGATTTATAAGCATCAATTCTTTGGATGCTAAATCCAACTAATCTTTCATGTGCGTTATAGAATTGATATGTACTATCTTCATAATCGAGTGCCATACCTATTTCATGCATACCATTATAACCATATTCATAAACAAACTTAAAATCTCCTTCCATATTAATACAATGTTCACCTTCAAGAAAAAAATAATAATTTAGAACATAATTAAACAATTGAAAAAGTGAGTGTAATACAACAATTTGAAAAATTTAAATGCTCTAAATACTACATTATCTACATCAATATGCCATTCAATGAGATTTCCTTTAGTTGAAAAAAACTGAATATAAATCATTGCACAAAACAGAAAACCCCTTTGTCATTTCTTCTTCTTAAAAGAAATACAAAGTTGGCATATTTTGGTAGAAATTCACCTGGAGAATGCAAGGGAGTTGCAACATGCAGCGGCAACGCTGACGTGCAGCTGTGAGCGATGACGTGCAGTGGTGAGCGGCAACATGTAGCGGCGATGGTGTGGGGGGCTTCGATAAGGGAGAGGGAGGGGCGGCTAGGGTTCGGAGAGGGAGAGCGAGAGGTTTCAGGGTTCACTTTCAAAATGAGGGAGAGAAAATATCAGGAATGGACAGTGGATGCTCGAGCTGCTCGAATTAAACGTCATTAGCCTCTGTTAGTAATTCACGTGATGCTCACGTGAGGCCACCGTCATGTGTTGACTATTTATTGGGTTTCACATAGAAATTCTGTGGTATTTTTTTAGAGGTTCCGAACCACCATGGACACAATGTGTCCCATACATTGTGATGAATCTTTATTCTTCTTCATCTTCACTACTCCCCACTCGCTCCCTCTCTCCTTCAAGTTTGGTCCTGAGCTATTTTTAAATGGTCATGGATTAACTTGAATTTTAAATTTTAATATTAAGATAAAATTCAAAATTTACAATTAAAATGATTTTCAAAATTTTAAATTAAGATGAGATTCTTGAAATTTAAATATATTTAAAAATCAATAAAATTTTAATGATAGCGAGTGGAATTTTTTTTTTGTACAAAGAGGTTTGGGCAAGAGCGACACTATCTCTCTTAATTATACATGATGAATCCAAAACAAACAGTGGGCCTAAACCCACAGCCCAACCTTACCAGACTTTTTTTTCCAACGTGTATTAATAGTTATAGAGTGCTCTTACATGTAGTTTTTTTACATCTCTAAATGCAGTTTCATATATCTCTTCAACCATATAAAGTAAGACTTTATTTGATGATGTATATACCTCGATGATTTTTTTCTTTACTAAAAATGAATTCATTAAATTTAAAATAGAGTGATATACATTTTTTAATAAAAAATTAAAATACATTGGGACTATCCACAAGACTACCTCTAACATTTCCTATCACTGTATCGCACTGGGTTTTGCCTTCGGGGGCGGTTATTTCAACCCCACCAACTCCTCCACCCACCCCCCTTTTTTTTTCAATTTTTTTTTTATCCTAACCCACCCTGAGTTCTTTCTTCTGCACCTCAGCGAGTGTCCTCATCACGTTCACCGGCGACGCCGGCTGCTCCTCCGTCAGTCGCCTTGCCGTCCCCAATCCTTCGGGAAGCTCGTCACTATCCTCTACTAGACCACAGGCCACGTCGTTGACGATCTCTCCGATTGCGGCGGAACGACGACGCCTCCCTCGGAGGCGATCAGATCTGTATTGTAGGGGACAACGGCGACAGGGGCAAGGACGGGGGTGTTCGGGGAGGGGGTCCGAACGGTGATGGCGCCGGTAGAGAATGAGATCGTGAGGTCGCGAGGTCCGATCGGTAGCGGAGGAGGATGTTGGCGACGACGAAGGCGGAGGAAAGGAGAATCTCGACGGACATCGGCGTTGGGGACGGCAAGGTGGCTGACGGAGGAGCAGCCGGCGTCGCCGGTGAACGTGACGAGGACACTCGTCGAGGTCGGAAGGAATTCAATGACGTGCACTCGGGGTGGGTTAGGATCAAAAAAGAAAAAAAAGAAAAAGAAAAGAAAAAAAAATGAAAGAGTTGGTAGGGTTGAAATAATCGCCCCTTTGCCTTCGCCGATATCAAGTTTAAATTTATTTAAGCCCGTAAATCCATCAATCAGATTCTCAGGGACCGAGAGCTTTCAAAGGAAGCAAATGTCCTTCACCAGTGGCTTAAAGCCGTGGGACGCAAGTGAATAAATTAACTTGATAGAATACTTTATGTTAAAATTTAAAAAAAAACATGTCAACATTGATGTGACGAGTTAATATAGTCAAAACCGTCCCACGTTAGTCTTGAAATTGAAAAAGGAGGGCTAAAAATAAAAATTGCCTTTCATATCTTAAGGAGAGAAAAAGATGCACATGGACCTTTCAATGTTCGTCTCATATTGGTTGAGTTTCCTCTCATTAAAATAATAAAGGGAAAAATCCATATAAACCACTGTAAACTACCATAAATTCATACAAACCCCTGAATTTTCTTAAAGCCCTTATAACCCCTTGAAAACACTTACATAAATCCAAATAATCATCTGATTAAAATTTTTGTTGACAAATAAAGAATATTATATAAATATTCTGTTTGATTAACCTTAGTTAAAAATACAATATATCATAAAACCCTTATAATATTTTAAAATGTGAAAAATCCTCAGTGATGATTTTTTCTTATGGTTACGATTTTATAATCTATTCAGAGAGGTAAAGTTATTATTTACAGAAGATTTTTCACATTTTTACCACATCATATGAGGTTTTGGTATATTGTGTTTTTAATCAGGTTAATCAAATGAAATATTCATAGAATATTCATATTTGTCAATAAAAATTTAAGTAAATGGGTTATTTGAATTAGATAAGTGTTTGACTTCAGGATATATCAGGGGGTAATATACATTTTGATGGTTTATAAGGGTTTATTTGGATTTTTCCCAATAAAAAAACTGAGAAAGAGAGAGGTAAGGCGAGGAACGCATGAAAACTTTCACAATATCATCAGAGGACAGTGAAGTCATTTCAAATAAATTCAGGGGTAATGTCGTCCATAAATTTACAAACTCCATCAAACGGTCCTAAATCCGATCTCTCTATCGTCTTTGGCTGCTCATGCCGTCAAAAAGCCAAAACACAAACTCCGACGCACGTGCGACCCATCGAAACCGTCCTTCACACGCGCACAACGAGTTTCAACGCCATATGAAACTCTGACCTCCCCCTCCCCAGATTGTTTGAGATCGCAAGCTCTCATTCATGGCTTCCATATCCGGCATCTGCTCCTCCCCCTCCTCCGCCTTCGCCAAATCCCTCATTAAGCACCCCGACCGCCACCGCGTCTCGCCGACGCTCCGGTCGAAGCACCACAGCCACGTCCGCCCCGTTCAATCCGTCGCCCGCGATGTTCCCAAGGACCTCTCGAGACCCCCCTCCGTTCCTCCTCTGCCCGGGAAGAGACCGGGTGCAGAGTCGGTGGAGAAGGACCCCATCGCGCTGTGGAGGAGGTACGTTGACTCGCTGTACCAGCACAAGGAGCTGGGGCTGTTCCTCGACGTGAGTCGGATAGGGTTCACGGAGGAGTTCCTCGAGCGGATGGAGCCGAGGATGCAGAGGGCGTTCGAGGCGATGAGGGAGCTCGAGAGGGGCGCCATCGCGAACCCTGATGAGAAGAGGATGGTCGGGCACTACTGGCTCAGGAATTCGGAGCTCGCGCCGAACCCGTACTTGAAGACGCAGATCGAGAGGACTCTTGACAGCATCCTCAAGTTCGCCGGCGAGGTCATCGATGGAAAGGTCCGTGTTTTGTTTTGGTTTTTGTTGTTGGATTTATTGAAGCTGCTCAGATACATTGGTTTTGCACGAATGGTTATTCGACTCTTTTTTTTGTCTTTTCGAAGTCTTTTTTTTAGTGAATTGTCATGGGAAACTTCCATGCGGTTTTCCTGAATAGAAAGCGTCATTTGATGAATTGTGATCGAAAGGATTTATCAACTGATTTTTCTGCACAGGCACGTGTGTGTTGGGGTTTTTTTTTTTTTTTGAAGAAAATATGGGCATATCTATTTCAAAATGCATCAAAATAGACGATGTCTGAGTTGAGGTAAATATGTGTATATGTTGGATGTTTGTATCATCATTAAGGAAACATCTAGTGCACATCATAATCTGTTGCCATTTTGATTGATTGGAATAGATTACCGAGGCAATGGTGAAGAGATGAACAATTGTCGGGTGCCACTGATCACAAGTAATTTTATGGAAAATGACTTATAGCAGAAGGTCCTAAAGTGGTGGTTGAACAGTCATTGTGGTTGCCAAAACTGAAACATAAGGAAACCTAGTTCAGTTGCAAATCTTGATGGAGACATTTGGATGCACAAGTGATGCTGATCCAGAAGTCATTTAGATCGGAGGCTAGAAAAGATTTAACAACTGTAAGGTTAGGATGTCTTAAAATTTCAATTTCTCATTCTTTTTCAAAAAGAATTTTTTTTTTCAAATTCTCATTAGATAAGACTTTTGTCAGGATGACTATTAAGTAGCAGAAAGAGTGATGCCACCTTTACGGCATTTTAACCAAATTAATCACGATTATTAACTTAATTACCGAAATAATCACGTTTTTCAAAAAATTACCAAACTAGTCATATGACCCAGTCAAACCCGCCACGTCAGCATTTTTTATTTTTTATTTAATTTACACGCTAAAAATGCCAACGGAGGTGGCGTTTTGGGTACTTGTAAATTTTTTTTACATATTATTCTTAAGACGCCACCCTTGTTAGCGTTTTAATCCTGGAGGAACAGTAAAACGCCAACCCCAGTGGCGTTTTTTGTATAAATTCACACAAAACGCCACTGGGGTTGACGTTTTATTTAAGAAGCCCTAAAACGCCAACCCCAGTGGCGTTTTAGGGCTAAGTTTAAGTAAAGCGCCCACTGGGGTTGGCGTTTTACTTGGAAAAATGGTAAAACGCCAACCCCAGTGGCGTTTTATACTGGAAACACATAAAACTGACAATCAGTAAGCATAATTTCAAACAGCTGACATGCATTTCATGAAAAGAGAACGCATTCAAATCTTACAAAGACACGTGATCGAAATAATGTACAAACCATCCATATTTTCAAATTTCCACACACATACCAACCCAAGTTCATGAAACTCAAAATGGCCAAAGGTTAAACCTTCGAACCTTTCCCCTCTTTGGCTTTGAAGGCCCAGTGATAGGAGGAGGTTGTGGCAGGTTCTTTCTAGGACGGCCACGTCGACGCCTAGGCGGAGATGGAGGAAGTGGGGGAGGTGAAGGCTCTACATGGAGGGGATGATGGCGATGATGGAGGAGACGACGATGGAGGGGACAATGGCGACGATGGCGACAATGATGATGACGACGGAGGTGACAATGTAAAGCCTTCACCTCCCCCACCTCCTCCATCTCCGCCTAGGCGTGGACGTGGCCGTTCTAGAAAGAACCTGCCACAACCTCCTCCTATCACTGGGCCTTCAAAGCCAAAGAGGGGAAAGGTTCGAAGGTTTAACCTTTGGCCATTTTGAGTTTCATGAACTTGGGTTGGTATGTGTGTGGAAATTTGTAAATATGGATGGCATATACGTTATTTCGATCATGTGTCTTTGGAAGATTTGAATGCGTTCTCTTTTCATGAAATGCATGTCAGTTGTTTGAAATTATGCTTACTGATTGGCAGTTTTCATATATACAAGGAATTTTTTTAATGCCAGTAGCAGCCTTTTATGTGTTTCCAGCATAAAACGCCACTGGGGTTGGCTTTTTACCATTTTTCCAAGTAAAACGTCAACCCCAGTGGCGCTTTACTTAAACTTAGCCCTAAAACACCACTGGGGTTGGCATTTTAGGGCTTCTTAAATAAAACGTCAACCCCAGTGGCGTTTTGTGTGAATTTATACAAAAAACGTCACTGGGGTTGGCGTTTTACTGTTCCTCCAGGATTAAAATGCTAACAAGAGTGGCGTCTTAAGAAGAATATGTAAAAAATTTTTATAAGTACCCAAAACGCCATCTCCGTTGGCGTTTTTATCGTGTAGATTAAAAAAAAAATAAAAAATGCTGACGTGGCGGGTTTGACTAGGTCATATGATTATTTCAGTAATTATTTCAGTAAAATGCCGTGATTATTTCAGTAATTAAGTTAATAATCGTGATTAATTTGGTTAAAATGCCCACCTTTACCCTGGAAATGCTACCTCTTTCCTTAACCCCTGATGTAGCACTTTAAGTAGGTCATATTAGAAGAAAATCTGAACCATTCATGAGATATGCATATGTATAGCCTACTATGAATTTTCATTGAATTTGATAATTTTCTACCACATGTCAAAATGAAAATTTATCAGAATATAGGAAATGGTGCATTTGTAAATCAAACATTATCATTTATGTACCAATAAATTAACATTACCATTTGTGGAGTGCTTTCTATGCCTTCAGTTAAGGGGTTTTCAGCATTTTGAATATATAAATTTAAGTGATTCATTTGTGTGCATAATGTATTTTTTATCTTCATTAAACATAGTTCTTATTTCAACAATTTGGGATCAGATGCATAAATATTATCTGCCATTCAACTCTGTTGAGTGTCAAGTTTCTTTATTAAAAAAAAACAGATTTTTTATTTCAACAATTTGGGATTGGATACATAAATCTGTGTCCGTCATTCAACTCTGTTGAGTGTCACGTTTCCCTTTTCATCGGAAATAAGAAAAATATCCTTCTTATTATCTCTATCGAAGTTAGATTTGGTTTACCCCTTCTCTTAAGAACATCTTCAACTACAACATATCCCTCCTTCTAACTGGTCCACCATTGATCTCCTTTATAAATGTCAAAATCATTTCACACATTTTCTTTCATTTTCTCATCTGTTGCAGTAACCTCTAATTTTCCACAAAATAATCTCTTGGTTTATGTAATTACTAGGAAGAATAGATCAAGAAGCAAATTATAGCCAGAATTGATAAAAAAAACCAAGAAAATGAACAACAGATGCAACAAAACCTTCTTCTCTTCCTCCTCCCCATGCATCCCTTAATCTACCTTTTTATCAAAAGGTATGCCATCTCATGTGTTGTTCTTGATATACTGTGAATGGGCACTACATACGCTTCATATGCTCTGCTAGTTCTTAGAAATATTCCATTTTGTGGAAGCTGGAATATAATGGTTTGTCAAAATAATTATAACTAATTCACAGGGGGCATGCCATGTATAATTGTCCTAACACAGACAAGCAAAACCAGAAGTATGAAAACACATTTTGCAATATTAACATACAATCTCATGACAACTGTGGAATAGAAAGGATAACATTTTTCTTTAAATACCAAATAACAACAGTGCATATCTTTCACCAGAAAGGACATAGTTTAATATTATCTTTGTCTTACATTTTTTGGAAGAAAATTATCTTTGTCTTACTGCAGATGATTGGATTTCAATTCTTTAAATCAGGGTTTTAGTTGAATCTGAGGGAAGTTAGAAAACAGTGTACAGAAAGTTTCACAAGGGAAAAAATATATCAAAAGAGAACATATCCTAAACAGTTCTTGTTAATAAATGTTGGTGATCTTGGTTTTTATAAAAATTTTCTTTAGTTTGAGAGCAACGTTCATAGGAAAAGAAATAAACGTGAGATTACATTGTTAGGACACTAGCTGTTCATATTTTTGAAAATTTTCGAGGACAATGTTGGAAAAAAGAAAAATAATCATACTTAAGAAATCCTCAGAATCTCGTATCGAACATTGAGTTTCTGGATTCTATTGTTTGAAACTTTTGAGGTTGTCCAGCACATCTTCTTTGCTTATATATGGAATCTTAGATGCTGAAAAGCAGGTTCTTCCAGCAAACTGGTATATGTGAACACCACCTTCTTTCACAAAAAAAGAATGCTCTTTGGCCGTCGGCAGATAGCATAGCACTGGACATCTCAGACATTACCATAAGGAAATGAAAGAACGCCAACTTTAAATACTGATTATTTTACTCTCAGTTGGAGATCATTAACAATTTCATAAACCTCATGATGATTGATAAATATACCCCTGTATGATGTGAGTACAGAATGATGACTGTTTATAGGCACCCAGAGCATCAGATGAAGAGTTACTTTTAACAGTATAGTTTCTTCTTGTGCATCATCATCAAAATTCGTATGTCCTCATGATGTGTGGAGGTCTGTTGCACATCCAGGGGGCCCTATAATTGGAGAAAAGCTTCCCTACCCATCACTGATTTAAATGCATTCTCCTAAACTGCACTTGGAGTCAGAATCATGATAAATAACATTGGAAACTGCTGTCTGAATGAACTAGCTGTATCCTTGCCTCCTTGAAGAGCTGTCTATGGCTGCAGTTGGCAGGATTGGAATTTAGAGCATACCTGTGCTATGTCTTTCTATAGGCTTAATTTATTGTGGTATCGATATTGTTTAAAGGTGAACAAGTAGATTAATTTGATTTTTATCTATAACCATGGATTTCTGTGTTAAGTGTTTTGCATGTATTTGTTCTTTCCCTCTCTATAATTATAACAATGATTTCCTGTACTTCAGACATTTCATGTTCCCTTCAGAATTTTTTATCTGATGTTCTTTGACATTTCAAGTTGACAACAGATTAAGCCCCCATCATCACCTGATGGACGTTTTAAGCATGTACTTTCTGTTGGAATTGGTGGCTCAGCTCTGGGTCCACAGTTTGTTTCTGAGGCCTTAGCTCCTGACAATCCTCCTCTCAAGGTTTATTTTTTTAATCTTTACAAATATTAAAATGACATATGATGATGTTAAATTTTCGAATATGCTCTTCCAATCAATGTCAGAGGGATTACCATCCTCACCAGAAATGTTTTCAGCACGTGTTCCTTGTGGTTTCTGTTTTTTTTTCCTCGCATTTGTATCCATGGTGCTAACTACAATGCTGCATGCTTTTTATGAGATTAATATCGTGGACTATTACAATGGATGAATTCTGGGATGTTTCTTTCAGAGATCCTTAATTATAGTGAGAAGAGTAACACTTTATAAAGATTCACTTGCGACCTTCTTGAGCACTAATATTGGTCATATCTGGAGTGATTTGATGATTGTTTATGCCATTTGTATCTTGCTTAAGCTTGGATGTGCAACATGACCAGTGTTAGACTGAAATGTGGGGGATGGAAAATAAGAATTTTGTACCTACAATTGCACATGTCTGTTTCTCCCTCTTTTCCTCCTTAAGCTTGTAGGTGTACCTGCTCTAGGTTATTCATTTTAGGTGTAGCAATGCTACCATTTTCAACATCCAATTATAACGAGCATAGTTTGAAGTGCAGCCGCACGTACCAGTACGTGTGGCCGCACATGTTGATGTGCGCCCCATATGCGGCGTATGTGCGCCCAAGTTTGAACTGAATTTGAACGGTCTCTTACCATTCGAATTCAGTTCGAACTGACTTCAAACTGTAATAGGGCGTTCGAAGTTTAGTTTGAACTGATTTCGAACGGTAAAACCTACCTCTCGGTTAGGATTGTCGTTCGAACAGCAACATACTGTTCGAAAGCTGTTCGAACGCAATTTGAACGGTAAGAGGACGTTCGAAGTTCAGTTCGAATGGGGGTTCGAACGGCTGTCTCACCCTATGTGCGACCACATGTCGGTACACGCGGCCGCATATGCCATGTGTGAACCCCACCGCTCATGCAATCCGCACATGGTTTTGAACTATGATAATGAGGCAATCTCATATATTTCTACTTTTGTTGATGATTGTCACTAATGGTCTCATCTTTACTTATTTTGATCTCTGTTTGGTGGTTTTCATGTGGCAGATAAGATTCATTGACAATACTGATCCAGCAGGAATTGATCATCAAATTGCACAGCTTGGACCTGAGCTGGCTTCTACATTGGTTGTTGTCATATCAAAGGTCTACACTTGTACCACTTCCTCAATTTTTCCCCTTGTTCCCGAGGGATATCATTATGTCTATAACCTTTTTATTGAGGCCTTGCAAAATGTTTTCATTTCACTAGAGCGGCGGGACCCCTGAAACTAGAAATGGTTTACTGGAAGTGCAAAAAGCTTTTCGAGAAGCTGGCTTGGATTTTTCAAAACAGGTTTTGCTCTCAGGTTCTTGTTTCTGCTTTCTTCTTCTCTGTGAACTGTTATGAGAATCGTACTAAAAAGTCGTAATTTTATAGGTGCTTGCAAGTTGCAACACCTATCTTTCACACACGCCAATTTTAAAAATAAATAATCATATATTTGATTGTGAGTTGATGTTTATTAGTGTTTTTAAGTAGAAATATGAAATCTGAAGGAATTGTTGCAAGACAAGTGGATTGAATGCAGGTGGGAACTGGAAGTGTAGGGATTGCACCAGTAGGGAATAGATTGATGGTGAATTGACTAAGATGGTATGTTGTGTGCCAACAAGAGGTTTCCTTGGCTGTCAGCTGATTGGGTTTGGGCCAAACATTACAATATCCATACTCAAATGAATAAATCTGCGCATTATTCATAAATGACCCCAACTTCCCAAAAAACCTAACCCGAATGTGTTACCCAATACTAAAACCAAATCCATCTCATATCCATATTTGGGTTAATTATAGGTTATGGTTAGCAACTTTCCTGCATACATATATAGCAATGGAATTGCATTAACTAAATATAAGAATAAATACTTGGGGGGGGGGGGGAGCGCAATGGTCAAGAGGCAGCTGTAGGTGACATGATAGTGATTTATTTTGCTGATGTCTCCTTTCTTCTCTAAATGAGCGATTGATCCTAAGGCCACACCAACCTCTTCCAAATCCGACCACTAAAAGAACACACAAAGAAGAGGTGATCCCTTGTTTCTTCCTCCCTTCTGCTAAATTCGCAGTGTTGTTGTTGTCATGCGCACTTTTCAACTGATTGACTTTCGTAAGGGCCTTCTTAAGGCTAAGGAGCCACATGAAACAATGAATCTTTGAATGGGCACACTTTCTTTTTCCACCATTGGAAAGTGGAGGGCAGGCATGCTTTGAATCGAATCAAAGTTCACAATGAGATGAACAGAGGTCTCCATGTGATTCCCATGTATTAACAATGCAAACTGCTTTGTTAGTTTGTCAAGATTTTATTGAGGCACATAGTCCAACATCCAAATAAAGGTTTTTCTAGCAGTTCCTCAGGCTGCACACATCCACAACCACTGTCCTCAGAGAATCCTGGTTTTGATTCTAGGCTAACAATGAATAACACAAGTTAACTGTAAACTCCTTCGTCAGCTCTTCTTCTCCACTGTACATGGTCTTCCTCCTCTGGTCAACATGTTCTGCATATCCTCTGCGTCCAACATCCCTTCATCAGACACATCCCTCAGTCACCAAATTGTGACTCCATCCCTTAACTGGACGGAATCTTCCATTGTATCTTCCTTTGAAACAGCAAGTCTGAATCATCTTGTGTGCATCTCTTCAAGTTTCTGGTGGTTCCACCATTCATCAGTCCAAAACAAAATGTTTCTTCTATTCCCAATGAGATCTCCTGAGCCATCATTTATGACAGGTACTAACTTTATTTATTTATTTATTTATTTTCTTTTATGCTCCTTGGTGCTATGTACTACTTGACTTTCAACTAGTAAATGGCCGATCATTTTTTCTTTAAAAAAAAAAGAAGGCATCTTCCTTTAACAAAACTACAAAAGCTGTCTTTCCGTGTTCCATCAGACCATCAATGATATTCTTTTGCAACTCTACTTTTTGATAACATGAAACTATAGAGGTGTTTCATTGTTTTCATGTTATTGTAATTTAAAGTGCATACACCTCAAAATTTGGTGGTCTTAAAAGCATTTGTGATAAAAAAAAATGTCAGTGATATGTATAATACTATATGAGATGATTGTATAGGTGACAAAATTGTTTTCTGTTTCATCTAATTTTGGTTAATTGTTCATATTATTGTACAGCATATTCATGTTTCTGTTTTGTTGATCATGATTAAACCAGACATTTAATGTATTCAAATCACTGACAAATATATGGTTTTATATCTGATAAAAGAGCACCATGTGGCAGTCACTTAACTCTTAGATTTTTTAGTATCATACTCATGCTTGGTTTTCTAGTCTCAAAACAGCCTAATATGATTCATCAATCACAAACACTAAAACAATGCAAGAGTATTCACAATTGGTATCAATTTGCAGTGAAGATATAATCAGACTTCTGAAGTTGGCACATTTTAATCTTCTTATTTTGATGCACTAAATCATTGTAACATGTTATTCTTATACAGGGCGTTGCTATTACACAAGAAAATTCTTTATTGGATAATACAGCTAGGATTGAGGGATGGTTAGCAAGATTTCCAATGTTTGACTGGGTGGGTGGTAGAACATCTGAAATGTCTGCAGTTGGACTACTTCCAGCAGCACTCCAAGTATGTTGATTTCTCTTTGCCATGAACTAATAAATTTTATATAGCTACACAGATCTCTGTTAATGGTTATCCTTTTTTCAGGATATTGACATCAGAGAGATGCTTGCCGGTGCAGCACTGATGGATGAGGCGAATCGGACCACTGTGGTAATTTTATTTTTTGTTAATTTTTTTTCTGTCTGATATTAATGGTATGACCTCTTTTTAGGTTTTGTTTTGGTATAAAAATGACTTTTATAAAATGCAATGTCAGCCTATTTCTTAGAATGGAGAGCCGTTGATCAGTGGGAATAGACAATCCTGGTATACACCTTATTGGTTTGGTAGACACATGGATGAAGGTTCAGAACTTCCTATCAGTAATAAATGCCTTGTGCAATTGAGTCAGATCATATTACTCAGGACACTAGAGAAAATGTGCAGCTCACAATATCATTGCTGATGTGGACTTTTTCCCCGACCATCCAATTTTTTTTTAAACATTGGATAATGAACCTGAAGTTTG
The DNA here is from genome assembly GCA_030737845.1 of Acorus calamus. Classification (NCBI taxonomy): domain Eukaryota; kingdom Viridiplantae; phylum Streptophyta; class Magnoliopsida; order Acorales; family Acoraceae; genus Acorus; species Acorus calamus. The sequence goes on along the minus strand of CM060869.1, from coordinate 28,310,668 downwards.
AATGCCCTTCATTATCTTGCTTTTTTTTTTAAAAATTAACAATTCCATGTGTATGAAATGATTTTTGCCCTTCACTGGTTCTCTTCTGAAGTTTAGACGATGTTCCCTGTAAATTTTTTTCCAAATATTGTCAGGAAACACACATGCCATTTTTCAGGATTAAGTTTGTGTATCTTGACGCTGTAAAGACAAAAATATTTAAACATCTTTGTTATTCTATTTTCTGCTAACCAGTTCATATTGATCATATTTGAAATACTTTTTCTTGAATTTGATTTTGTTCTGGCAAGGGAGGCTGGGTACCTGTAAATATCTGTTTATTGCAACTAAGATATCTAGTTTTATACATGGACCAAGGTTTTTTAAAAGTCTGTTAGTAAATGAAAGTTAAAATGATGTTTCAAAAAGTTTTGCGATGTGTATATTGTGTCAGTTCAGTCCGTGTAATTGTCATGCTGGAGGTTATTTAGTTTCGTTGTTATGGAAATTGCATGTTAATTTTATTCTTTTGTCAAGATGCAGAGCTACCCTCTTCGACTTATGTGACCTTATCATTAGGGTTCTTCCACTGTCTTGTGATGATTAAATGGTGATGTTTCAAACTTTTGTTAAACTTTTATTTGGCCATTCATGTCAGGTGAAGAATAATCCCGCAGCTTTACTTGCATTATGCTGGTATTGGGCTTCTGATGGAGTTGGCTCCAAGGTATAAACCCCTGTTTATCACTTTTGACACCTACATTTAAGTCTTTGTAATTGCATTATGTTTTCTGGATTTTCATAGGACATGGTTGTACTCCCATACAAGGATAGCCTACTTCTGTTCAGTAGATATTTGCAGCAGTTGGTCATGGAATCCCTTGGAAAGGAGTTTGATCTAGATGGAAATCGGGTATGCATTTTAGCATTTATGTTGAGAAATATTCTGATTTGCAAAATATGGGTCTATCTATTCATTTTGAACTCAACATTTGTTTGGGGGTCGTACTGTGATTGAAATATAGTTGTTGGGACTTGGGGTGTTGTTTTGATTTTGGGGCCAGGGCGTCAGCAGATGCCTGGTTTTTTACTTTTGGGCTCTTGTTTCATTTTAAAATAATTGGGGTAGGTTGCCTACCATTTCAATAAAAAAAAAACATTTGGGAAATGACATCATCCTTTTAGAATATCCTCCTTCACAATATACTCAACATATTAGAATATTCATCTCACCTTTTAGTATAATTTGTAACATATAGATCATAGAATTGCATGCCATTTTCAATGGTTAGTGATCCGCTAATACCATATTTGCTTTTAATTGGAAAACATATCAGCTGCAACCCTTTTTCCTACACTAGAAACATCATCTGAACTATTAGTTTAGTGGTTTTGCTGTTTTTGAGTCATTACATCTCAGGATCTGTCCTTACCTTTGGGCCAATAGCATAAATTACAGGTTGTAGGGTTGCTCACTTGGGAATCCATGACGAAATCTCAATAAATGTACTCCCAAGAAAATGTGATAGAGCATAATGTGAACAGTGCTCGTATTTCATTGGTCAAAATTACATAACAGAGCTCTTCTACCACTCACTGCAATAGTTTTTTTTTTTGACAGGTTAATCAAGGACTCAGTGTTTATGGGAATAAAGGGAGCACAGATCAGCATGCGTGGGCTTCTTCACTATGCACATTATCTCATTACATATATGAAGACATGAGAACTTGAAGACTAATGGCCTCCTTTTTTGCAGCTACATTCAACAATTGAGAGAAGGGGTTCACAACTTCTTTGTTACCTTCATTGAAGTGTTACGTGATAGGCCACCTGGTCATGATTGGGAGCTTGAGCCAGGTGTTACTTGTGGTGATTACTTGTTTGGAATGCTACAGGTTGGTCTTTAGATGAGTTGGATTGATTCTGTAATTAAAGAATGAATTGGTAGAACATAAATATCAACGAAACAAAATTGACAATCAAATTTATCAGCCATTATTATTAATGCTACCTTTTGAGAAGGTCCGGGCAGTAGCCCCTGTGGTTATTGCAGATTAAATGTCTAGAACTTCACAAGAAGTGCTGCATCAAGTGAGTTCAGCATTCAAGTTTAAAATCTGTCAATTGATGTTGGGAATGGTCGCATATTAGTAGAGGCAAATACCAGGACTTTTTATGCTATCTACTTGATTATAGAAAAATTAAAGCTTTATCATCTTCGCAGAAATCATTTTTCTGTTTCTCAACAATGATATACTATTATTTAAATATTGTTTACATCGTATTGATTCTGGTTGTTCTTGAATGATTCTATTCACTGGATCTGTATATAATTTAATAATAAATAAACACATGCTATCTACATGCTTCTGGAGTCATGTATTTTATTTTTAATTTGTTTTCTGCATGAGAGTGATCATATGTAGCTGAATTACTTTATGTCTGATCTTGTTTTAAGTAGTGGATCTGTATATAATTTAATAATAAATAAACACATGCTATCTACATGCTTCTGGAGTCATATATTTTATTTTTAATTTGTTTTCTGCATGAGAGTGATCATATGTAGCTGAATTACTTTATGTCTGATCTTGTTTTAAGTAGTGGTTCTTTAAAAATTAGCTTTCGTAAGATTGAGACTGATTATGAATTTGATCCACCCTTTGGTTTTCTCCTTGGGTTTACATGAGGAATTCATCTGATATTATTTACTAGCTGTAATACTTCTATTGCAACTATTTTTGACTGCATGGTACTTCCTATATTTTGTAATTCTGAATAACTGAGTTGCTCTTACAACATCTACAGGGAACACGATCAGCCCTTTATGCAAACAACCGGGAGTCCATTACAGTCACTGTGGAGGAAGTAACTCCCCGATCAGTAGGAGCACTAGTAGCATTGTATGAACGAGCTGTTGGGATTTATGCCTCACTGGTTAACATCAATGCTTACCATCAGCCTGGTAGGAGCACATGTTCCTTTAACAGTATCTATCCACTCTAGTGGGATTATATGTGGATGTCTTGACATTCTTTTGGACCAGGATTTTATATTATTTCATAAATACATTTCAGGTGTAGAAGCTGGAAAAAAAGCTGCAGGAGAGGTATTAGCACTCCAGAAGAGAGTTTTATCTGTGCTGAATGAGGCCAGGTTCGTGGTTAATAAAATATCGTGTTAGCACTTCTTGGAATAATAAAATGGTTTTGTAAGCTTTTCTACCTTGTTCCTTAATTTTTCTGTAGCTGCCCTACAAGTGAAAGCTGAATTGTGAATTTCTCTGGTTTTTTACTCGTTGTTTGAGACAGCCAGTTTTTTCAACCTTTTGCTTTTTCCTTTTGATTTCTTTTTCCTTCACTTTTACACCATAGAGACCATTCAGAATTTAAATAATGTACAATGTAGTGGTATGCCTTCCCATCCGAGGAGTTAAACTCTGACTGAGTGCTTGATTTGTGAAATTGCTGCATTGTCTTCTGACACAGTATACTTGGATGCTCATAATAACAGGGGTGGTGGTCAAAGTAATTTACATTATATCTATTTACTTCCCAATGAAGTTAACAGAAGGACAAAAGAGTACTAGTACTTTTTTATTTCATCTCATGTTCAACACAATGGTTCATGGCATGTTCCAACATTTCCATTATATCTTAGTTCAACCTATCATCAAACAAAATCTCCAGAAGGTCCATTGGGAAGTTCAGAACGAAACTATGATACCCTCCAGTTCTCATACAACTAATAGAAAATATCATATATTACCTTTTGCTTTCTGACGTATCTGTTGCTAGGAAGCTCATGTTTGAAGCTGAAACTTACCAATACCGCAGTATTCCATAGTACGCTTCTGATGAATTCATCTAATCTGACTTTTGATATGTCAGCTGCAAAGATCCTGTGGAACCACTGACGCTGGATGAAATTGCCGATCGCTGCCATGCTCCTGAGCAAGTATGATTTTTCGATCTTGACATTTAGTGATATCAGGCATTGAATTCTTAAATCATGTGACATTGTGTCATTGTATGTGTAGTGTCTTACCTGTTCTTAACAAGGCTGTTCATTTACCTCTGAAACAGATCGAGATGATATACAAGATTATCGCACACATGGCAGCAAATGACAGAGCACTCATAGCGGAAGGCAGTTGTGGGACACCCCAAAGCATTAAAGTGTTCCTCGGTGAGTGTAACGTAGATGAGTTATATGCATAACCTTTATTCCTTATGTACTACAGAACAGATGTTTCTATTTGAAGTTAAATAACTTCCCGCGGTCCCCATACATGAATAATCATTTATTGAAGAATTTCTATATGAACTCTTAGCTTGAGGGCATCGTTGAATAAAAATAGAGTTTTTGAGCTGGTTACTTTATCATGGCATTTTGTGTTAGTCTTCTTTACTTCTTTTTTTATGATTTAAGATATTTTGAATGCTAAGAAACAGTATGCTGTGTAAATGTGCATTCAGACATCCCTGCATGTGAAGGAACAGTAACACTTATTAACTTTGTCCAGCTTTTGAAAACAATACCTTGACTCAAACTGGATGCTTATGTGGCTGGATATGCATGACCTTTAGTGACAATACCTTTTGGTGTGGTTGATGAGAATTAGTTCCATTTTTATTAAGAACTGTATTATGGTGTACAGCTACTGTATTCTGTTTTGGTGCCAAGTATTAAATATAAGTTTTCCCCAGTGGCCATGACACAACGGTTCATGGCTTATCTGTGTTAAGGGTAGGTATTGAGTTCGAGTCTTGACGATTTACCCTCTCCTGTTTGTTGACGATTTACCCTCTCCTGTTTGTTGACGATTATTCAAAAGAATTTTATGTGGGACGAGGACAAATAAGTGGAGGCAACCTTCCTAATTTGACCGTGAGGCTAGTCATGGAAAGTTTCTTCGATATAAAAAAATAAAATAAATAAATAAATATAAGTTTATACTTGAGCAATTTGAAATCAAACTCAATTTCTTCCAAAGTCATAGTAACTTAAGTCACCCTCTATCAACAAGGAGGCAAGAGCAGAAAAACCACAGATGGTTGAATAGTTGAGCGAGGGGATGGGCAGATCACCTTACTGTGATATTAGTTTAAGTATATAAAAAATGACAAGTAATAAATTTGCAAACATTTTGATAAAGGGAAAAAATATCAAAGATGATGCTAAAAGAAATGCACGTTAAACCTCTATTTGGTGTGCTGAATAACTCAAGAATATGGAGGAACAAGCAAAAAATTTTTTTTGTTTGTTTTGCAAGAATAAGCCATGATAGTTATATCTTGATAAATTAGCATAAACCTTGATAACTATATGTTAATGTGAGTTGAAATTCCTTATTAGGACTTAGTTATGCCAATAGACATATTCTTATTTATGAATGATGAACTAAATTACAAAAAAAACATTTTTATTTTTTTCCAATAAGAGTAACAAAAAAAAAAAAACCAAACAAAAAATAGCATAGACAATTTTTTTTTAATGAGAATGTAGTCATTTCGTAGTCATTTCTATTTCATAAAAAATCGCACAGATAGTTCTATCTTAATATAATTATTAGGAATGAATAATGCGATTCTTCACCCTGAATGGATGAAAATACACCTGAATGGATGAAAATACACGATCTATGGATAAAGCCAGATACAAACATGAAACATCCAGTCATACATGGAGCAATTCATGGTAAGTGCCTAAAATGATGATGAAAGAAACCAGATTGTATATCAGCCAAACAGTCAAACTGAAACAAAGCCAAATGTGAGGATATTTGACCATGTGATTAAATGAAGTCGGAATTGTTTATATTACATATGAAACAAGCAAACAATCCCCACAAGCAAGCCAGCTAGTACACCTTTGCAAGAAACAGAGAGGTCATTTTCCATTAAAAATACATGCAGACATTAATACCATTAATAATTAACAGATGTTATTCATGGGATAAATACCAGTCATAAGTAGGTGCTAGTTAGTTCAACCTACAACATTAAAACCAGTTCAACAAATATGGAACAAACTGAATATTTGTCACACCAACCCTTTTGGAACCTCTACGGATGTAAAGCCAAAAGGAGGTGATATAATACTCTGTTTCACCATGCAACCATGGGATTGAACTTTTACTGTTGGAGTGTGTTTAACGTCAGCTTACTGTGAATCAATTGTTGATATTTTTTATTTTTTTTGATATCGGAGGGACTCCCTGTGGTTGACCTTACGGTCGAACTGGGAAAGCTATCTCCGCCTGTTTGTTCCGGTCCCACAGAAAATTCTTTTGAATAATCGTCAACAAACAGGTGGGTAAGTCAACGTCAAGACTTGAACCCAAGACCTCCCATCTAACTAGGCAAGCCCTGAACCGTTGTGCTTGTCAAAAGTCGTTTGGGTCTGCGTTTAACTTTTTCATCGCAGAATCTGCTCAAATGAATCTAAACGATCACTTGATCCATGATGTGTGTGATCTAATCAGTATTAGATCTTATTACAGAACTAAAATGTGTCGCTTCACATGTTATCTCTCATTAAGGAATGATAAAAACTTATGTGATTTGACCCTGACCAAATTGATCCAATGGTGCCAACATGCTAATTCATGCTTTACACTCTAATCCACCTCAACCTGCAGTTTTGTTGTACTCACATGTCTTTCTCATCCAACCATTTCGTCAACAAAAAAACAAAAAAAACAAAAGTCCTCTCACGTAATGAAAAAATATTAGAATTTGTTTATTAACTAAGAAGAACATTTGAATGAAATGAATCTATATATTCAAATCATGTGCGTTCAATTTAAAGGTGTTTATAGATAATGATTTTTTTAACATGGACAATTCTGATTAAAAAACCCATCTTATTTGAAAACAAAATATTAATCATGATTCCTTTAGGTATTTGAAAATCTTATTTGACCCATTAAGTTTCCATCCATGTCACATCAGCCAGACTTTTACCACTTTATTTGTCATATTTAACAAAACCTAATTAAAGCTAAACATAACCAACCACTATAGAATTGTCTCCTTCAAAACTCTAATCAATCAACCAAACTATTATCTGCCTCCATTGGATTTTAGTTACCTTCAACACCAACAATTATTCTTCAAAGTTAAAGCTATCCTCATTTTTTGCTACCCATAATGAGGAACTCTAAAATAGCCTATAGGGACATGAGGAAATAATGACAAATGGGTAAAGAGATGTGCTAGCCAAATATTTTAAGAGTGAAGCTAGAATTAAAATTGGGATGTGTAAATAGATTATAAAAATAATTGTATGGATGTATAGGTAATTAAGCAGGAACTTAATCGTAGGAAAGTGATAGTGAAATGCAATTAAAAATATATAGAAAAGTTACAAGGGTCATGTAAAGTCGAGGTTTAAGATAATAACAGTATAATAAAGTGGTTAAAAATCACAATAAAAACCTACCATCCTAATCTAACTCGTCACAATCTGATGAAGATACTAGATATGAGATGAACATTGTATCAAATTTAAAACTCATCGTTCTTGTTTAACATTGTTTATCTACTATTACATCATATATTATTCAAGATTTTATTTTTTCTCTTACAATTGATTGATTGAATGACTAATCTCACACTCCAATCTCTGAGTCTCCGTTTGGATAGTGGAATTGAGTTATTCTGGATAGATAACTATTTCAGTATAGATAACAAATCTACATGAATAAGATATTTTCTGTTTGATTGTATTTTTTTTTATTCTCATTAGAAAACGTAAGAATAAAAGTTGAATTGTTAGGTTGATAAAGAATAAAATATAAATAAAGTGTAAAAAAAATTGATTTGACATGTGGACCCTTTGATGTATAAGAAGTGTTGATAGATGATTTGATGTGATAAGATGTAAAGAGTTGATTTGACATGTAGGCCCATGAGAATAGATAAAGTGAGTATAACTTATCTTAGGGGTTACTTAGACTTGTTATACTCTCTTATACTCGTTTAAACTGGTTTAGTAATACCAAGTTATACTCTGCAAACAAACAATCCTTTTCCTTATTCATTTTTATACCACCCTTATACTACCTTTATACCCGTCTATTCCGTACGTCTATTCCGTTTCCCAAAACGGGGCTGAACGTGGGAGGGCAAATCAGTCTTTCCGTAATTACCATCAGCCGATACAACCACCCACCATCCTTAAATCCATCACCCCCACTGTCCAATGTCCCGCGAGACACCATCCCATCTTCAACCCCAAGGGGGTGAAAATAACAAAGATTATTCCTTGCTTAACTCTGAAGCCTCCCCAGGGGCAATCCCGTCATTTCCACTCATCCCCGCGCGTCATGGGCCCCACCATCCCCACCTCCCCATGCTACCACGTCATCACCGTTCGACCGTTACGGATGGGTGTTTTATGTTTTACCCCCGGTGACTGTGTAAACATTTAAAATTCCTCCTCAATCTCGCCGTCATTGTCACATGTATCTGCGGTACACAATTCCTCCATCGTAACCTTCATCTTTTTCTCTGGTTTTAGTTACGACAAAATATTCGTTCGTTTATACAAAACCCACACTGACACTCATTTCGCAGGATTTCAAACCTCGACGCGAAAACCAAAAATTCGAAAGATCGATCGATCCGAAATTCTCTTTGTTTCCTCTGATCGATCTCTCACGCATAAACACCCATTCGAAACCCTAGTCGACGCAAAACAAGGCCTCCCTCTCGTCCTACGGCGACAATGTTCACCGAAGGTCTCGATCCCGACGCCCTCCGATGGGCTCGCGAGGTTCCCCCCGAACATCTTCGATTTTATTCTATTTTTGTGGATTTTTTTGTTAATTTTTTGCACAATGTAGGGTCCCCGGCAGAGGCTAGACCGTTACGGCCTCCCGCCGACGAGCAAGTTCCGGAGCGGCCACTTGCCGGCGGCGGCGCACGTCGTCCCCCGGACGATCCATGCCGAGTCGGAGGCCGACTTCGGATCGGACGCGGAGGGTTCGACGGGCTCCGAAGACGGGGGCAGGTACTCCCTTGACTCCTCCCCTGTTGTCCCTAAAGGTCGCTACTCCGCTCAGCAGCGGCGGATGCCGAGGCAGCATTACTCGAGTGAGTACTCGTACTCTGACTTGAGCTCGTCGAGGGAGAATGGGTACGCCGTTCGGCCGCAGGTGGCGCGCCAGACGGAGGTGCGGCGGCCCCCCGGGACGGGGCCGGTCAGGTATCCGGTTGGAGAGAGCGAATATTCTGATGAATTGGATGAGGAGATGGACGAGGATGGGACGTCGGATTCGGGGGTGAGTTCGGGTGTTGGCGGTAGGGGGTTTAATGGCGGGAGCTATAATATGGAGAGCTGTGATTCGAATGCTCCATCGAGGGCGGCTGCCCACAAAAAGGTTTGGCTTTTTCTTGGTTGTGATTTTTGCTAGTATTGGTTTTTCTGATGTGGGTCTCTGTAGGTGTGTGTGTGTTTTTTTTTTTTTGGGGGTTGGGTTGGGGGTTGTATTTGTGTGTTTATTGTTTAATCAGATTGTATGTTTATTGACATGGATTTTAACTGATTTATGCACCCTTTGCTTTGGAAGGAATAGTTTCTTGGTTCATTACCTCTCTCCTTGCCTTTTTTTTTATTATATTTATCTCACATTTTATTGTTCATATATATTATTTGAAGATTATTGTATATTTGGGCATTAGTACATCCTAGGAATCTCCAAAGCAAAATACTGCGATTGAATATCCACTCTTTAGTGCGACCTATTAGAAGTTCTTTAGGTATCATTAATTAGGTGCCAAGGTTTGGAAGAATATTGATTGAAGTAGAAAATAAAAATTGAACCCTATTTTTTTCTTGAATGTCGTTTGAGATAGCAGTCTATTACCCTTCATTTGTGATGTGACAAAGAGTTATTTGGCCTCGATAGCTGTACCGGGATAGATAATAATCATTGCAAAATAATCAAATTTTTGTTTGATTGCCTTTCTGTTATTCTCAATGGGAAATGCAAAAGTGACATTTTTGTTGTTTGGTTCACGTTAGATAAAGTAAGGATAAATTATTGATAAGAAATGAATAAAAGTTTATGACTTCTTTTATTGACAACTATATACCTTTGCATAATTATTTGTGTTTGAGAATAAGTGTGAGAGATGCGAAATGTTTTTGGGATGTGTGTGAAAGTGTTAGGTGATATAATTTTTTTTAAAATGACACAATGACATTTTTATTAATTGACATAGATGATAAACAATTCCAGCATCCCCTAGAATAATTATCGGACATATTTAGAGCTATTGGGGTTTCCAAAACAATTTTTTTTCTTTATTCCCCCCTTTTCCCCAATTATGCCTCACCCCAAACGTGGTTCAATGATTCAAAATTTCAGATATTTTTGTGGAATTAGAAGAAGGTAAGATAGAATGATAATTGCACATTAGCAATACTAGGTGCTCTAGTTAATTAAATATACTGATTGGATATTGAAAGAATTATATTCAAAATTTTAACATTTTTGTTTGCTTTTCATTTGTTGTGCATACAACGATAGTCTTTGTGTAATTTCTAGTTCAATATGACTTCTATAAAGTCAGTTTATAGGGTATCTGCTTATAGCAATGGACTTTGTGTAGAACATTGTCTTTGGTAGCTAGAATGTGTATAACATTTTTCATCGACTTCATGTGTACAAGAGGGTGATTAAACTAGATCAATGGTATTTGGAGGAGAGGGAGGGTGATACCTAGACGGGGACATGGAGGAAGTTTGAGAGGATATAAAGGATACTGAATAAGCACCAGCATGTTGACCTCTTATGGGACTATGTGGTTTGATTGAACTCATATGATTGATTTAAACCATTGAAAAATATGTTATCCATTCTTTACAGCACCAGCATGTTGACCTCTTATGGGACTATGTGGTTCGATTGAACTCATATGATTGATTTAAACCATTGAAAAATATGTTATCCATTCTTTACAGCAAACTGGTAACATAATTTCTAGTTGAATATATTATTACATGTCTAGCACATATTGTTTGATTACTTTTATACACCTTAGTTGATTTCATTACTTTGTATCCCTTTGATGAGTTTGATGGCTTAATATTACATTTTATCCAAATTATGTATTGCAAGAACTTATATAACTTCTGATATGCATTATTACAAAACTTAAAAAATATCATGTTGCATGATTGAATCATACCTGATAATGCAAAGAACATAAATGCAATGAATTTATGATTGGCTGACTTGATGGCTTGCATGATCTTTTTATGAAGAAGCTTCCAGATGTCCCAAGTGCTCCCCCATTTCATGGATTTACTCAAGAAATAAACCATGGTGTTGATCGTGTTCCAGCATCTGCAACTTGTGACACACCACAGACAGCAGTTTCGAATGGTAATCCTGTGAAAAAGGAGCCAAGCGCACATATGAATGCAGGAAACCAGCAGGCTAGCCAGTTCACAAGGTCTGTGCAGTCCCAGGTGACTTTAGAGTTTTTCTTCATAGAAATTATCTTTGTATATGGTGAACAAAGTTTTGGCTTTGACACAAATCTGATAGACAATCACAACTTCTTCCCACTTTGTAGGTGTGCCTCATTTGGTGCTGAAACTGTTCCATCAACTGGTTCACAACCACCAGCCCGCATTCCCACATTTCATGCAAGGTATGTGCATGGTAGTGGAAGTTCACTTGACAGTGATTTCTGGCATTTCTCCTTAACAGTGAACCAAATTTTATAGGAAACAAGTATGCAAGATTCTATTCTGCCTTTTTTTCAATGGTTGCTTCTTTATTTCATCTGAACTGACTTCAGCTGTCAAGGGCCTTGGCCTGCCTTTATCGCATATGATGCATGTGTTCGGCTCTGCCTTCATTCATGGGCCAAGGGTTGCATGGAAGCTCCTATCTTTTTGGAGAACGAATGCGTCCTCTTGCGTAGTGCATTCGGGTAAGTCCTATATGATGATGATGTTTTTATGTGAGCAAGAGATGTTTATAGGGTACAACAATAGACAAAGATAGTCAATATTTACAATAAAAAAGTTCTTTGATCCGATATATATGATGTAAGGTTGTAGGGGAACACATTATCATTTTTAAACTTGGGTGTCTTGGTCAATTGAGTGTCATTTTTTTTTTTTGGAAGATAGGAGCATTCATATTAAGATGACACCCCTAGAAAGACAAAGAAAACTAGGATTTCATTTACAACAAAATTAGAAAATCTTAAGACCTGAAGGTGGTAAACCAACTAACCCACTTAAAAATAACTTTCACCTGTGAAGTGTGTAAATGCTTTTAATCAGTTTTATGATCTCTAAACAACTTCAAGAATTTATGATGCATGTTAACCCATAAACTATATGTGTACCTTTGTATCCATGATTGCCCGACATCTTGTTACATTTATGGCATGACACCTTGTCCGCTGGTTTCACAATGTCTTGAATATTTCTTTAGGAAACTGTGTAGCAATTATTGCATTACAGGTTTTGATGAATTTGGAATTTGTTTAAAGAGTAGACCAGTAACCCTCATTGTAGATATCACCTTCCAGTAACCTGTTGCATGGTTGTGATTTTCATTCTGGAGCAAGGTATATGTGAATGTGGGGCTTCAGCATGGTACATTTCTGATGTTCCTGCTGTTTTGTCTGTCTTTTACCCTTTTCCCCTGTAGTCTCCTTTTATTAATGCAAATAGGGGCACCAACCTTTCTAAAAAAAAAGCATGATGATGATTTTTTACTTATATAACATTGCACAGAAATATAATTTGCAAGACCATTAGTAAACATTTTATGCACTGGAAAATGCCAATTTATAATCACTTGGACGGCAATATCCTCAACCCTTAGATCTTCAGTAATAGAAATTTTGGAGGTGGAGACGTTATCCACCATCATGGGGAATGCATGGTTCGTGAGGTGAAAGATCCGATAGTCATTGATGGGGTCTTTCCGATCCAGAGCATCCCAATCTTTTTCCTGTTCATTTTCTTTTCTTGGAGGTCCGTAGTTCTTTAATACGAATGCTCAATGTCAATTTATAGCCTGCTTTCTGATAGGTGAATTCCATACATTTGGATTTCTCTTTTATTTGTTTAGGTTGAATTACAATCTAAACTCAATTGTTATCTGTAGTTTCTATCTTGTTTACATTTACTAATGTGCATGAGTGTACTGTATCATAGTTTGCAGCAGACTTTATTACAATCAGAGGACGAGCTTTTGACGAAACGATCAGCAGAGCTTATTGGAGAAGGAGCTGCGTCAAAGCCCAAAAAAATTATCGGCAAGATGAAAGTGCAAGGTAATTTTTGTATTTCCATGTTAGATTATCTCTTTTTTTCTGCATTAATAAGTAACATCTTCCTCTATGAGCACCTCACCTGGAAACATGCAGTCATCCTATAGTTTCCCTGGGAACCAAAGAGAGGACATAGTCCATAATGAGTGCCACCATTTTTTTCTTTTTGGGTACTTGCATGGTTACAGTGAATCTCATATCTTAGTCTAAACATTTCTTCATTGCAGTCCGTAAAGTCAGGATGACTCCAGATTTGCCTCCTGGATGCAGTTTTCATTCTTTGAGTGCACCGACAGTCAAGTTGCAGTCGTTTAAATCTCGCATGTTAAATGTACAGTCAAATATGTCCAATGCATGGGAAGCATTTCGGAAAGTTCAAGTTATGCCTCGTGTCCCTGCCAACAGTTCTTTTTCACGGTATAGCTTGGCATATGCACATGCTGGCAATGAGATTATTAAGCAGGTTTATGGCATCTTTAAAGTTGGTGTGACTAATCTGCGTAATAGTTCGTCATATGAAACGGTACAAGGTATGCTCATTGTGGACATCATCAGTTACTTTTTGAATGCTACATTGTTATTTGATACAATATGAATTGACTTCTATCAGAAACATACTCTTGCTTGTTGAGATTGAAAAGCTCACCGGAAGAGGATGCTGTTCGAATGCAACCTGGATCGGGTGAAACACATGTTTTGTATGTGTTCCTATTCTATTTTAATTGTTACATTTTGTTTCACTGAAACAAATGACTATGTATGGATCTCATTGTATGTTTTATGCCGAAGTTAAATTTTCTGTGTATACTTTTATGCCAGCTTTCCGGACAGTTTAGGAGATGATTTAATTGTTGAAGTTCATGATTCCAAAGGAAAGTCTCTTGGTCGTGTCCTTGCTCAGGTGGCCACTATTATGGAGGTTCCAGTAAGTAAATTTAGGAAGCATTTTAGAAATTCTGGTAACAATTCCAGTTTGAAGAATGTGTCTTCTTAGGTTGCCTGAGCTACAATTTTGCCCTTGTGCAGGGAGAAAAAGTTCGTTGGTGGTTTATTCACAGTGAACCGGAGCATGAACTTGTGGGCAGGTTGCAGTTGTGCATAAATTACATGATTGGTTCAGATGAAAATACTAAGGTAATGGATATTCTTGGTGCATTTTTATGGGAATTTGAGCTGATGTTCTTGTAGTTTTCCATTAGTATAGAGCTTAATAAGAATTGTATACTTAATGTTACCTATATTACACAACATTTTTCTGTGATGCATGAACAAACTTCTGCTCCTTTAAGCTCTAATTTGGTATTTGCATAGTATTATATGTTGCATATATATTTTATAAAAATCAGTGTTTCCAATGTAACATGTAATCCGCATATGCGATTAGGGTTTGAAAGGTATATGCGACCGCATGTATCGAACATGTGGCCGCACACTGACTGTCCATTCAAACAGTCGTTATTGTTCATTTTTTTGAACTGCTATTCAGTAGTTCAAATGCCCAAAAATGGATTTGGAAGATTTTAGTATTAACACTTTTATCCACTTTTCTTTTAAGCTGCCTACCATCCTCCACATTTGATCCAAATCATTAATGTTATGATTTAGACCCAATGCAGCAGCCAGCCAACTCCACACCCTTTTCGCAAACTCACACTGGCAGAACAAGAGCAAAATAGTCACTGGGTGTGTCCCACACAACTCACAGTTAGTCGGCTCTGCCAGTTACATTGTCAAAAGGATCTTTTCTTGGTAAACTAACCACAAGAAAGCTTGGGCCTTGAGTGACACTTTAATGCCCATATCTCATTGATCTTAGGAACCACCGCAATGCTCGGCATCCAGTTCCTTCTCCAACAATCGTAGTATCTCCTCACCGAGAAACCCTTCCTTGTGTCCGATGTCTAAATTGCAGAATCCGGTTTGTCCTTTACCAAGATACTCTCCTGGATAGTAGCCATCAAGGGAGTGATCTCCTCCACCTCGAGATCTGTAAGGTCTCTCCTCATCAGCACGCGCCAGCCCATGTTCTCGCTTCATAACTCATTGACCATACCTTGGGGGTTAACCACTATATCAAAAATCCTCTTGAAAAGATCCTGCAAACCACTACCCGAGCACCAAATGGACTTCCAGAAGAAAACCTGATCCCCTCTCCCAACGGACCACCTGATGGTATCACGGAAGTTTGCCGCAAGATCGCAGATATCCCTCTACAACTTGATAGATTTGTAGCTCTTTGCTGGGAAGACCTCCCCAGGTGCCGGATTCTAGAAGTACTTTGCCCACACCGCTCTCATACAAAGGAGATGTGTATTAAGTAACCACCCCCATAGCCATTTGGGTAGGAAAACTTTGTTTATGTCTTCTAGATTAAGCACCCCTATCCCACCTTTTCTCTTCCTGCTGCAACCCAAATCTTGATTGACAAGGTGGAACCTGGAATGGTTTGAAAGACTTATTCCTCAGAAAATGAGGCCTGATGGAATCAATTTGGCAATGGCCCCCTTGGAATTTTGAAAAGAGACAAGAAGAAGATTGGCAGACTGGACAAAACTGCTTGCAGCAGACCTACTTACCCCCCCCCCCATACTCAGGGGTCTCCCAGATGACCCTCGAGTCTATGTTCAAACCTGTCAGTGATTGGATACTAGTTGCTATTAGTCGTGCCCTAAGAACGCAACAGGAGCCCCAGGTACCTAGTCAGAAAGCTTTTCGTCCTCCCGCCGAAACATAAGCAAGGTCAAAGGTCTTTTAGAATTTTTAAAAAATAAAGTAGATTATTTTCATCAAAATATGTATAATACTTCTACTTTTGGAGAAGTAGATAATCTCCTCAACATAAGGAATAATTGTTCCCTTCTGGGAAGTGGAGTTCTCTTTATTCACAAGAAGTGACAGTTAGATAATTTTGAAACACATTCACTTTTCCTTACATAAAAGGATAAGTTATTCATTTGGTATGGTTGCCAAGCCCACCCTAAGCTTACAACACCTAACTTTTGACTTGTTTGTTGTTAATTAATTGTGTAAACTGTTTACATCAGATTTTTTGATGATTTTTTTATTTACCTTCAATGATCCTCTGTTCTTCCTAGTGTGGTTCTGTTGCAGAAACAGTGGCGTACGACTTGGTTTTGGAAGTTGCAATGAAAATTCAACACTTTCAACAGCGCAATCTGTTGTTGCATGGGTCATGGAAGTGGTTACTGACAGAATTTGCATCCTACTATGGTGTATCAGATGATTATGCTAGGTTAAGGTATTGCATGTATTTATATTGAAAAGTCCTTCATTTGAGTACCAATAAGTTCACAGATGATGCTCTGTTGTTTAGTGACTTGTTTATATGAAATATGAAATTTTAATTGCCAAATCTTCTGCAGATATCTCTCTTATGTTATGGATGTGGCAACCCCAACAGAAGATTGTCTACTTATTGTGGATGATTTACTATCGCCTGTCCTTCTTAAGCGGCGCAACAGTACTCTGAGTCATCAAGAGGTACATAATTTTTTTCTAAATTTGTAATATACATTCCAACATCATAACTTGATACTTGGAATGCAATTTGACTTTCTTTTAATGTATGAGACGCATGCAGTATGACTTGAGTTTCTAGTTTCAAGTTTCTGTATCTTATGTTTTCTAGTTGGTCTGCTTATTCCACGCCCACCCCACCACCACTACCCACATACATGGTATGTGCTATAAAATTTATTTCGGAATTTTAGTGGGCTATAATGGGTTGTAGGACATCACAAGCCTCACCTGAGGAGGAGGGGTGTGGATCTGTTTGAGCATACTGCTGGTCAGGGGAAGGGTCTTTTTCTGCAGAAAGATTATCATCTCAAGGAAAATGAATCGATGTTTATGTACAGTTGCTTCAAATTTGGGCCTTATGTCAAAAGAGAATTTTCATAATATGAAAATGGCTGGGTATTACATGGTTCATATTTGGGTTCTTTGGTCTATATATTCATTGTTGGCAAGGTTAGAGTATAGATCTTTGAGCAATTGAAGGGCCATCTGCTAGCTGGCTTATGGGTTTTGGAATTAAGCTTTGATTTGTTCATGGCCTAGCTACATTATGACCCTATTTATTTTTTGATTTATCTACTTTTCAGTGAATAGATTGTCCCAACACATGTTTCTTAGTTTTAGATAGACAAAATTATGTTCTCACTATTAATTTTCACCAATCATTTTTGCTATGGCCTTTGAAATATCATAAAATTGTTGGTTGCTTTTTCAGAACCGCATTTTAGGAGAAGTTGAGGAACAAATTAAGCAGATTCTCTCCTTGGTTTTTGAGAACTACAAGTCATTGGATGAGTCATCACTATCAGGAATGATGGATGTATTTAGACCTGCTACTGGATCGCCGGCTCCAGCCCTGGTGCCTGCTCTCAAGCTTTATACTCGTCTCAATGATATCCTCTCTCCAGAAGTGCAATCAAAGCTCTGCAGTTATTTCCAGGTCTGGAAACTGGACACATGCCTGTATAGTTTTTTTTTTCTTCCTAGAACCTGTTTTCCTTTGTTCTGAGAGTGTTTGTATGTCCAGGTTGCTGCAAAGAAGAGATCAAAGCGACACATGTTAGAGATCGATGAGATCATTGCCAGCAGTGCTGAAGGTACTTTGTTGGATCCAGTGTCCCAATCTACTGCTTACCAGAAGATGAAAGCTGCCTGCTTGAACATTAGGAATGAAATATACACAGATATTGAGATCCATAGTCGAGATGTGCTTCCAAGGTTCACTTTCTTCACTCTTTTTTCTTGATTTTTGGTTTGTTCAAATGAAATCTTTCAATTACTTATCCTATATGCATTCATGTTTGTTAAATATTTGGTTTTAATGTCTGAATAATATTGCTATGAACTAGTTTTTTTTATCAGCAGAGTAAATCGTTCTCTTGAGCATAGAGAACATTAATGTTTGGAGCTTTTCCTAGTCATTTTTTATCATCCTTCATGTGTGCACAAAGTTACTTTCAGTGTTGTAGGTTGTGATTCTTTTGAATGACAGTCTAACTTTAATGGTTTAAAGTTAATTTTCACCAAAAAAGACATGAATAGATGGGCTGAGGGTGTAGATTTTCAACCTGAGATTTGCAATGAGTTTGAAATGATAATATCACTTAATGTTAGGTGCATATTCAGCCAGGAGATATGGAGGATGCCAAATCTTTTCAGGGCACAGGAGCAACTCTGGGAAATTTGTACTGTATACCTCATGCTTTTGTTGGAACTATCTGGACAACTATAAACTAGAAGTTCAAGGTAGGTGAGCCTACATGGAGAATTATTCGGATGGAGTCTTAGGCTGGCTAATAGTTTGGGCAGAATACAATAAAGGGGCTAACTCTTAATAGGATGGGATTGTTTTATGTGGAGGCTGTGCGCTAAATTATGCTTCTTGTTTAATACTGATTTTTTTATGGGATTTATGTTCCTCACACTTATTTTGGAGCTCCCGTCTATGTAAAAAACCATAGGTAGATTAAGCTGTTGGTGAGTTGGTTGCGAGTGGCTTTTTGTTTTTAAAGGACACATAATTCATGCAGATGATGCTCTTATACTGCTAAAAGATATCAAGAAATGCTTATAAACAATGGACTGCATCATAATTAGCCATTACTAATGTAGCTTGTTTTGATGTCACACTAATAGATGACACATATTGGACTACCAATTTAATTAGTATCATATTGGGAGCTAACAACCACAAAATTAACATTTTGATATTTCTTGTGAAGAGGTGGGATTCTACCAGCAAGAATTTTATTGATAATTATGGAATGCAACTCCAAGTTTAAGAAACTTTAGCACGTGCAAAAGGAAAGTACATGCAAAAGCGCGAAACCGAAAAGGGAGACAGTTATGGGTTAAATTAACTCACCAGCAACACAAAATTTTGGAAAAAGGATGCATTAGATGCCCTAATGCAATTGGGACCCCAATCCTTTAGTGATCTGGACATATTTCCTCATACATTTTGAATATGCGCATGGATCAATGACGCAGCGGCAGCGGTGAGAAACAAGAAAATCAATGTTTTAATCAATGTTTTCCTCTTAAAAGAAGACCCGTGAATCCCCAATCCTTTAGTGATCTGGACATATTTCCCCATACATTTTGAATATACGCATGGATCGATGACACAGTGGCAGCAGCGAGAAAGAAGAAAATCAATGTTTTCCTTTTAAAAGAAGACCCTTGAATCCACAAGGGAAAAGAAGATTTCCGTCTTCTTCTAGGATAACTCCTTAAATCCACAAGGAAAATAAAATAAAATAAATTTTATTAATTCTGAAGTTTTCTTTTAAAATAATCGTGGCTCCTCTATTTATAAGCCGCAATTGGTTAACAGAGTTTTAACCTAAAATCCTAAAAAAAAATAAAAACGCCCTAACAAATTTAATGCTAACTAAATAATAGAAATTCTGAAATAAATCTTAAAGTTTCATAATCTAACCCTATTTGGATAATCTATCATACATCAATCACTAAACAATCATGTCATTTCTGGCTAATTAAATAGTTCCACATCCTGCTGGGACAGTCAGTTGAGATATCTTGTCCTGAAGACTTCTATGTCGCGCTTTTTTAGCCTTTTACACTTTCCCAAAGTTTTTCTATGAAGTTATAGTTTCCATTTATATTGAAAACTTCAATCAATTTCATGTTAAAGTATGACCTAAAACTAAAATCATGGAGATGTGATTCAAAAGGAATGCTTAAAGGGGCTTTTGGGACTTGAATTGGATTGGTTTGGACAATCTTGTCCTTCATTTGCAAAACAAGGATGTGTGCTCTCTCACCTAGATAACATGGACGATCTCAAGATCATCTGGTCAAATGTGGAAAATCTGCAGATCCGAAATTCAGGAGATTGCACAAAAAACTTTTATTTTTTCTTTCTTCATGAAAATTATTGTAACCTGTATGAGACTTTAAGATCCTCGTTAAAAATATTAAATGTTCATCATCACCTCGCAAGATTTTTTTTCTAAAAATCCTAGGGTTTTCCCTTTTGATGAGATTTATAGCTCTTTAATTAGATACAAGGCCATTTTGTTCAGATCTGGACTTTTCATGGGTGGATATAGAATTTTCTTAAATTCTAGGACTTTTTTCATTGAAGATGAATTCGAAGATGATAAAAAATTAGAATGCAAGGTTCAACATTGAGAAGTTTGACATGAAGATTAACTTTGGGCTAGGTGTGTCTAAGTTAAGGATTTTTTAAACAAGGGTTCCTGCAAAGTGTTAAAAGGGAATGCTAAAAAGTTTGAGTGTGATGACAAATGATGAATGGGAGGATTATAACCTCAAGGTTTGCAGAATGATCCATCTATATCTGGCGAATGAGATCACATTCAACATGTCAGTGAAAAATATGCAATGGTGCTCTATACGAAGTTCAAGAGCCTTTATATGACAAAGTCTCTAACTAGTAGTATGAATTTAAAGAAGCAACTCTATATGTTTTGGATGAAGGAAGATATCCCTTATAGAGTATCTTAGTATTCAATAAACTAGTTTTTGAGTGATTGAATGTGAATGAAAAGATTTAATGAGGACCAAATTTTTT
Organism: Acorus calamus; assembly: GCA_030737845.1. Lineage (NCBI taxonomy): Eukaryota > Viridiplantae > Streptophyta > Magnoliopsida > Acorales > Acoraceae > Acorus > Acorus calamus. Next base: position 28,289,778 of record CM060869.1, on the reverse strand, counting down.
ATTCACTTGAGCATCTTGTCACAACTTTGCTCTATGAGAATAAGACTATTGAACTGGAGATTATTACGACGACATTTTTTTCGCACGAGGTGAGAAAGAAGAGTTCTGATAGTAAATTGCTTGCTGATAGGTTATTTATAAGTTGATAGGTTATTTTATGATTTAGCTTTTATGCATTATTATATATATAGGTTTATCTAAGGTTACAACTGTTTATATTTTTTGCAGTTCTATAGATCTTCCAAACATATCAGCATCTATATACAGTTCAGAGCTTTGCAGTAGGTTGCGTGCATTTCTTGTCGCTTGCCCTCCCCCCGGCCCATCACCTCCTGTTGCTGACCTTGTAATTGCAACGGCTGATTTCCAAAGGGATCTTGAAAACTGGAATATCAGGTAATTTGCGTGGCTAATGTTAATCCTGTTTTTTCCTCAGCATTATGCCATTATCTATCTGCATTCTCAATTCTATCTCTATGCAGTCCTGTTATGGGAGGAGTTGATGCAAAAGAGTTGTTCCATTTGTATATTATGCTATGGATTGAAGATGAGCGCCTTTCATTGCTTGAGTCCTGCAAACTAGATAAGGTATACAGTTCTTTCAGTTTATTATATCGTAATGTCCATCATCTTCCTGCCGATTGAGATTCTTACTAGTCGTATTGCATTTTAAGCTTTGTAGTAACACAAATATGATTGCTAATTTAAGAAATATATATATCAATGTTGTAAAAAGCGTTAGGCACTAGTTGGGTGGCTGAGAAGGGATTAGGGATTAATCGGCTAAGTGGAGATTAATATGGGATTAATCAATCACTTTTAGAATAATAAATATAATACATATTCATATTACGTATATAATAATTCTAGACTACAAAATAATAACAAAGTAAAATTAATAACACAAGCATAATAGGGATAACATAAAAAATTAATTAATAGATATATAATATATAAGATAACTTAATAGCTTATTAGTCAACTAGGTCGGAAATATACATCAATGTTCTAAAAATCCCCTATAGGCCTCAATTAATCCTTAGTTGACTAATAAACTATTAAGTTACTTTATATATTGTATGACTATTGATTAATTTTTTATATGATAAACCTGAAAAATTTATAGAAGATCTAGAAAACTATTTTGAAATCTCATTATTTCTCATCACATAAAATTTTAAAAAACTGAAGCTTGAAAAAATTTAAAAATTATATACGAAGGAAACTATTGATATATAAAGATATATTTAAGCTTACATTTTGAGAACACACACAGACACACACAAATAGTTGATAAACCTAGAAAACTCGGAGAAGATCTAGGAATTTTTTTTTGAAATTTGATTATTTTCCATTATAATATATTTTAAAAAGTGAAGCTTGAAAATATTAAAAAATTAAATATGAAGGAAACAATTTATATATAAGGCCATCTCTAGCCCTTACTCAAAACTATACCCAAATTTTACTAAAAAATTGAGTAAAAGCTTCATTTTATATGGTGTCTTCAATCTTCAATTTGTGTTTTACCCAAAAAAAATTTTAAAATGTGGAGTTAAAAAAAATAGCCTTTGAAAATTTGGGTAAAGGTTTGAGTCTTCCTTGATTTGAGTAAAACCTTGATTTGGTATGTGTATGGGTAAATGATTGAATACACATTCGGGTATAAGATTGAGAATGCTCTAAGGACACCCTTAAGTTCATATTTGAGAAAAAAAATTAAAATCTAATTTTCTAAACTCAAAATTGCACCCTTGAAATTTAAAATAACCAAAAAAATCATTAAAATGCATGCAAGGTGCAAATGGGGATTATAAATTGGTTATGGGACTGAATTTTAATACACATATCACTTCATTACCTACCATAGCTATTTGTCCCATTAAAAAAAAATTACACCATTATGGCTTGGACATGGAGTGTCCTGTCTCCGCCCCTGGACATGGACATCGAGTGTCCAGCACAGCTTGAAACTCAGGAAATGGTGTCCTGTCCTTAGTTCAGTCCTGTCATGGATAGTGATTGATTGATTGATCAAAGCATCTTTATCTTTTGAGGGAGAAAAAACAAGTTCTGGGGAACTGACATGTGCTCCTCATTCTATGTAATGTTTTTCAATGATATTCTAAATCTTTCTTTTCGTAAAGTATTGATATGGTGTAAGGTTTTCTATGTCTTATTTTACGTATTATTTGAAATATTTTTATAAGGTTATATAGGCGGTGCCATAGTGGGCCACTGATGTTATTTGTACCTAAGTATTCCACTTTACTACTTTAGTGTGATATTTTTAGTTGTTTAGGCTTTTGCTTTGGAAGTTGAGTCAAAGTAGGGGTGAAATCTATTCGTCTTTTCCATTAAAGTGGAACGCATGTGGAAAGACTCTTTTCATGGGTTGTACCTCATATCACATGTGCGAGATAGTTGCACAAATTACGGTAAACCTACCACAATTACAACTATTATTTGAAGGTTCCTAATACAATTATGAAAAGTCCCTATTCCAATTTGGTATGATATTTTTAGAAGTTGAGTCAAAATAGGGGTGAAATATATTCATCTTTCCATTAAGCTGATACTTCTAAGCATGTGGATAGATTCTTTTCATTAACATGAACATGGACAAGGGACACGGTGACACGGACAAAATGATACTACAATTTTTGAAAAAAAAGAATGGCAGAGACACGACAACAACTAAATCAATTATATATATTATATGATATGTCATTAATGCATTTCCACTACAAATCCACCACAGTACAGATGGAACTGGAAATTTGGGACCCTTCTTAAGCTGGAACAAAAGGATGACAGCGAGGTGAGAGATTTATTATTCCATATCAGTAAGGTGAATGTGATTTTTTCAAGTGTGATGAGCAAGATATATGTGGTCAAACAGAGGTAGATTTCCCAGGATAGAGACTGAGGTTAATAATAGAGGAAGGAGATAGTGGTTGCAGAGGCTTAATTGGCATTATATTAGGCGGGCACTTAGTGTATGCTTAATTGGCCAAAAGAAACAAGTTTTGATGAATTGAGCAACATTGATTATTTTCCTTCTTCCTCCTAGTTATCTCTATTCTCTTTAAAGCCTAAATCTCTTTATTACTTTATCTAATAATTCTTCCCACATCCCCACTGCCTCGAGTACCATATTCTTCTGGTATTTCCATGCTTGATAGTAAGTTTAGAAGGTAAAGTAGGCATTGTTATGGAGCGAAAGAACTGATGTGGAATTAATTGATGCTTGCACTATTTTCTTTTGAAGGTTGTTGCAAACTACCTCATTACTTCCTGTTGTCACAATGCAATTTGACTTTCATTTCCATCTCCTCTCATTCATGCATACTTTTGTAGAAATATGATTTGTAATTTGTAAAGAATAGTTTAATTTTCATGTTTGCTATTGTAAACCATGTTTATGTTACTGCTTCCTGATTAAATCATCCATCAAATTGTTTTAGTGTACTGAATTGGTCTATTTCAAACAGTCATTGGTGGAAAAAAGAAAGAATATCTTCTTTTAGCTAATCCAGGTACTGTGCTATGTGGCAACCCTAGATTGACAAATCAGGCCCTGTTTGGCAACACGTTCCAAAAGTACATTTTTCCCTTTTTTTTGTTCCAGAATGAAATGACCAGAAAAGATGGGCATCCCAAAGTATTTTATTCCTAGAAACAGTTCAAGACTCTTTTAGATTTTATGAATTTTTGTATTCTTGGAAATATGGTAAGCCGAAAAGAAATTTTGGTGGTTCTATTTCCATTCCATAAACAAGAGGAACATTTAGTTTGATTTTAATGAGTCATCTCATGTTACCTAGAAAAAGTTATGTGGTAACCCAATATAGCTAATTGATAGTTACACCCTCTTATATCTGTGGTGTGAATGCATGCAAATTTGATTGGTCTAGTATACAAGTGTTAGATACAGGCATGATGCAAATTGTGACTAGGAACCCTTGGTAAGATTCCAAATTTGTGTGTGATTTACAAAACGACTCAAAACTTATTCTGTATACTGTATTAATTAAGTAAAATGCAGTCAGAAGTAGCTTATGCCATTTTACATATCTC
>CM060869.1:28250698-28275698 GCA_030737845.1 Acorus calamus | reverse complement strand
CGTGAAGATATATTATAAATTTTTCCATAACCTTATGTCCTTTTTTATCATTCCTAAGAAACTGTATTGTGCTAACTAGAATAAGTTATATGCAGGTGAAATGGTCAGGTGTTCGGACCCCACATTCTACAACCCCATTTGTAGATGAAATGTATGAGCGGCTGAAAGCTACTCTTACTGAATATGAAGTCATTACTTGTCGCTGGCCTGATTATACTCTCATTTTAGAAAATGTATGTTGGATGCGTGATCTTTTATTTCCATATTATCATCGCATCTCCACTTTTTTGCTAAATCTGAAACTCAAGTCCTTTCTAAAATTGTTTTGTGCCAATTAAAAGGCTGTAGCAGATGTTGAGAAGGCAGTGTTGGGGGCTTTGGAGAAGCAATATGCAGATGTGTTGGCCCCATTGAAAGATAACCTGATGCCTAAGAAATTTGGCCTCAAGTATGTCCAGAAACTGGCTAAACGCAATTCTGTTGATCCTTACACTGTGCCTGATGAGGTAAGGTTTGGCCTATCCTCAGATTTTCTAATCTAACTCTTTTAGCTGAGTGTCTATTCTTTATCTATCATTCAGCTAGGTACTCTTTTAAATACCATGAAAAGATTGCTCGATGTATTGCGGCCGAAGATAGAAATGCAGTTAAAGTCATGGGGCTCTTGTATACCTGAAGCAGGAAGTACAGTTGCTGGAGAGCATCTTAGTGAAGTAACAGTGATGCTGAGAGCCAAATTTAGGAACTATGTGCAAGCAGTAGTTGAGAAACTCGCGGAAAATGTATGTATAAAGCAGATGTTTATTTATAGGATAGCCAAATATAACTATTCAAGCTTGATGAATAATACAATACAAAATCTGGTGGAATTCATGTTACTCTTAATTTTCTAGACCCGAATGCAGAGTGCTACAAAGCTGAAAAAGATTGTCCAAGATTCCAAGGACAGTGTCATTGAATCTGATATCCAGAACAGAATGCAGCATTTGAAAACAATGCTTTCGAAGACAATAGACCACCTCCATTCTGTCTTCCAGACTCATGTTTTTGTAACAATATGTCGAGGTTTTTGGGATAGAATGGGACAGGTTTGTTAACTAGTTCTATCTCAAGCTGTCTTTCACTGTATCCAAAGTAATAGCAGATATCTAAGATTTCTCCTTTTCTCACTGTCGCAGGATGTGCTTAGCTTCTTAGAGAACCGAAAGGAGAACAAGTCTTGGTACAAGGCCTCACGAGTTACAGTGGCTGTAAGTTACTTGTTATCTTATAAATGATATATATTTTATAGTTATAGTAACAAAATACTCCATACTTTTCAGAATATTCGTTAAAGTACTCCAATTAGACATCTTCCATAGAAAACGTATCGTACCGGACATAATGCATAGGAAATTCATTAATACATACTAATGCTTAAATTATCTAGAATAGTCTATTTATCTCCGTGTTTTTCCGTAATTGTCTCATATAATTTACGAATGTACACGTGCTGTACTGAACATGACACTTGCTGAATATTTGCCGTACACGAACTTTGTTACTGATTTATACAGAAATCCATAAATGCTTGCATAGTTGTTTTTCTTTCTCATGTTTATCTGTTGGTAGTCAGGCATTTTGATTATCCTGTGACTCAATGAGTGTGTTCTTAAATTGGGCTCACCTCTTTTTTCGGTGATTACTTTCCTGCACATAACAGGGGGGATTCAGTATTTTCAATTATTTAGAGATCACTTATGTGTTATTAAATGTATCTTACATTGTCAAGGTTTTATTATTGCAGATTTTAGATGACACATTTGCATCTCAGATGCAACAGTTACTCGGACATGCATTGCAAGAAAAGGACTTGGAACCACCAAGGTCTATCATGGAGGTCCGTTCCATACTCTGTAAGGATGCACCAAACCAGAAGGATTCGAAGTACTACTACTAGGTGCATCCATGTATGTGAGCATGCAATCAAGTTGGTTGAGGGGACAATTCTTTTCCTCAACTAATGCCTGGTAAAATGTGCAACTCATGAAAGTAAGTGCACGCGTCATATATCCGACCATTTTTTGAGGAAGAGCAAACTGGAGCTGAACTACCGAGTTTTGCTTGCATATAGGTGTTATTTGCTGTGTTATAAGTTAAATTTTTAGAGAACTTTAAAATGAGGGGTTGTTTTGTCTCACAGTTTTATTTATTTATAATCTCCTACTAGCCCTGGTATATATACAGTTGAATTAATAACTATTTATTATGTAAATCTTTTCCTGTAATTAGATAGACTTTCTTTGGTAATATAATATATCATTTATTGCCCGTTTATAAGTGATCTTTACTATTTTCATCTTGGTGGTTTAGTCTCTTATTGAGTTTCTGTGCATTTTTTTCTTGCAGTGGATTTTGAATTGCAACTTCTGTCTAGTATCGTTTGGCTCAAAGTATTCTGTAAATGTCCAAATGAGTGCAATTTTTTTTTATTTATATGATACTGCTGGCATCTATTAGGTAATTTTTTTTTACTTATATGATACTGCTGGCTACTATTATCTAAATTTGTTGCCATGCCTAGTATAATTTTTTTTTTCCCGTAAACAATGGTTGAGCAGGATATGTTATTTGAATAGGAAAATGTTATACTAGTCAATCATGTAGTCATTCTTGCAAACTGCAGATGATATGATTTTTTTTTTTAAGCAGACATTTTTACAAAAAGTGGAATATATATACTTATGAATTGAAAGCTTGCATGTTTTGTTTTCTTGTAATAGAGTATGTACCGATACAATAGACTTTATGTTACATTAGGTGATTTCGGGCCCGTTTGGATCAGCAGTTGAAACCCCAAGATTATGAAAAGTCACCTAAAAATACTCATAGTTTCAAAAGCATAGTTTTACTAGAGTTTGAAACGCGGTAAAAAATACACTGTCACCGCATAAAAATGGATTGAAACGCAGAAGTTGAAAAGGTGTTTGGCTCCGCGTATGCATTTCTGCGGCTTTTTCACCGCGGAATCTGTGTAACCGCGGAGCTAAACGGGCCCTTCGTATGCTACATGTGGCTTCTGTAAAAGTGTCTAATCAATCATGTAGTCATTCTTGCAAATTGTAGATGATTTGAATTTTTTTTTTTTACACTTTTACAAAAAGTGAAATGCATATTTATGAATTGAAAGCTTGCATTTTTTGTTTTCTTGTAATAGAGTATGTACAGACAGTAGACTATACGTTGTATTAAGTGATTTCATATGCTACAGTGTCTTTTGCAAAAGTTTGACGTGACTTCTGCAAAAGTGTCTTGTTGCATATTTTAGGGCCCTTGTAAATATTCTTGGAAATGATTATTTTTTTGTTCCTTTTTTTTCAATGCTTTTGGAAGAGTTGTGGAATTGTTTTTATTCTTTTTAAAAATATGTTCTAATTGTTCATTGAAAATAAAATAAAGAATGAGATATTTTTTTGAAAATTTGGGGGCTTCGGTGTAAAAATTTATGGGTGGTGGGATGGGAGGGGGAGGGAGAAATAGGAGGTAGGCCAAGGGCGATGGGGGGTTGAGGGCAGGGGTAGCGGCAGGTGAGTGGAGGGGGGCTGGGATGGGGGAGGCCATGGAGGGTGGTGGTGGTGACATGCTCTGGAGGGCTGAGGAACTCGGGGAAATAGAGAGGGAGAGAAAAAAAATAGTGAAAGGGAAGCCATGGGTGTCAACAGCCGCCCCCCCCCCCCCTCCCAGTCACGTCATCATCCTCTTTGTCGACCCCTCTTCCCCGGCTACATCTAGCCCTCTTCCACCCCGTACCCCTCTACGCGGGACCGGATCCAGTCAGGACTGGATCCGGTCAATTCGGTCAGTACCGAACTATACCATGTGAAAATCGAACTGCATCACCTATAAATCGAACTGCACAACTAATTGTTGGGTATATATTTCACTCTCTTATTTGATTCAATCAATTATTGGAGAAAATATGAATTCATAAGGATTATCAATATCCAATGGGAGAGTAAAACATATATCCAACAATTGGCTGTGCAGTTTGATTTATAGATAGTGCAGTTCGATTTACACGTGGTGCAGTTCGGTATTTACCGAACTGACCAGATCCAGTCCTGACTGGATCCGGTCTCCTCTACGCACTACCGTCCTCCTCTGCCCTGCCCTCATCTTTCTCTCTCCACATATTGTCCCCACCACCCAAAAAAGGAATATGTGGATAGTCAGGACAGTAAGTGTGACACTTTTTGGTTTATTGGAATGATTAATATGACCAAAAGGATATTTTTATTATTATTATTTTGAATTGTATCTCAATTTTATTTTTTTTATTAGATTTAAAGTACAAGTATTATCCTAACAAATAAGATTGAGATAAAGTTTAAAATTTGAACCATATCAATATGATAAAAATTAACTTTTGATTTGTAAATTGTAGGATAAAAATTAAATTTTGAATGAATTTAATTCTATTTGATTTTAAAATTTCAGATAAATACTAACAAGCAGATTGATATAAAGTTTAAATTTTGAATTGTAATTAAATTCTAATAGATAAAAGTGAGAAAATATATAAATTTTGTAATGTATGTCAAATTTTAACAGGTAACATAAGATGTGATCAGAAAAACACAAGAGACTTATCTCAATTTTGTGTCCAAATTGGGAGGCGTGATTTAAATCATGTTAACGCTAATAAGGACATATGTTACTTTTGCAATAAAGATTAAAAAAAAAAAAAAATAGTTTGACCAATCGTCCAGTTGGGTGATATGAGGCCATGTAATATGCAGAATCTGAAAAATGTTACACAACCATTCCTTCAATCACTTGTGTATATCAAACATGTTTTAAATTATTTGTATGTGTGTTTGAATTGAATTATTTGAATGTATATACTTTTCAATATTTGTTTTCACAAAAAGTGAAATACAAATGAGTTCCAATGCATATATTTTTACTTTTGTTTTTATAATAGATAAAAATAATATACTAATATATGCTCTATTAGGCTTCATATGCTTCATCGTTGTGGCATTCCCAAAAATTAAATTTTGAATACATTCCAATGGAATTTAATTCTCATTGATTTTAAATATTCGGATAAATACTACCAAACATATTGATATAAAATTTAAATTTTGAATTGTAATTAAATTCTAATAGATAAAAGTGAGAAAAATATATAATTTTTGTAATGTATATCAATTTTTACAGATAACATAAAATGTGATAAGAAAAACACAAGAGACTATCTCAACTTTGATGTCGACACTAATAAGGACAATTGCCCAGTTGGGAGATATGAGGCCATATAATATGTCAGGGGTGAGAATTTGAAAAATGTTACACTCAACCATTCCTTCAATCACTTGTGTATATCAAACATGTTTTAAATTATTTGAATGTGTGTTTGAATCATTCCGAATGTATATACTTTTTCATATTTGTTTTCACAAAAAGTGAAATACAAATGAGTTCAAATGCATATATTTTTACTTTTGTTTTTGTAATATATATATATATATATATATATATATATATATATATATATATATATATATATATGAAAATGATTGCGTGTGGCGAACGGCAGGTGCGGCCGCGACGTGGGCCGTTCGATCGCGGGTCCATCGCATCCAACGGTCGACGTGAATCGCACCCGACCGTCCGATGTGATGGACCTGTGATCGACGGCCCGTGATCGCTGCCGCACCTGCCGTTCGCCGCACGCAATCACATCCCTATATATATATATATATGGGTGATTACGTGCGGCGAACGGCGGGTGCGGCGTCGATCACGGGTCCATCGCATCGGACGGTCAGGTGCGATTCACGTCGACCGTTGGATGCGATGGACCCGCGATCAAACGGCCCACGTCGCGGTCGCACCCGTCGTTTGCCGCACTTAATTGCTCACGTGTATATATATATATATATATATATATATATATATATATATATATGGTCGCGATTACGTGCGGTATGCGGTCGGTGCGGTTTACGACGTGGGCCGTCCGATCGCGGGTCCATCGCATCCAACGGTCGACGTGAATCGCACCCGACCGTCCGATGCGATGGACCCGTGATCGACGGCCCGTGATCGCGCACCGCACCGACCGTAAACCGCACCTAATCGGTCCCATATATATATATATATATATATAGTCGTGATATTATACGGTCGTGCGGTCGTGCGGTCTCGATTCACGGGCCGTCGATCACGGGTCCATCGCATCGGACGGTCGGGTGCGATTCACGTCGACCGTTGGATGCGATGGACCCGCGATCGGACGACGCACGTCGAATCCGCACGACCGCACCGACCACATATTATCGAAAATCTATATATATATATAGAGAGAGTCGTGATATTATACGGTCGTGCGGTCGCGATTCACGGGCCGTCGATCACGGGTCTATCGCATCGGACGGTCGGGTGCGATTCACGTCGACCGTTGGATGCGATGGACCCGCGATCGGACGACGCACGTCGAATCCGCACGACCGCACCGACCGCATATTATCGAAAATATATATATATATATACACACACACTAACATAATAGAATATATGCTTTATTAGGCTTCATATGCTTCATCGATGTGGCATTGGCAAATAATGCAATACGAATCACAGGGATTGAGTTGTTTTCACACACAACTTTTACCATAGAGCAGCAGATGAAGTTGAAAATTGGAAGCAATGTTGTGGCCATCTCAGGAACCAACTTTTCAGGCATATGTGTATGCAACAATGATTCCAAGTTCCAACTGCAGATGATGATGCTGTCCAAATCTTTCTAGCTTTACTACTAGTGTTACATGTTTTTATCTTTAATATCAAAATAACAGAAAAAATAAAGAAAAGGGAAGCTTACATCTGATTAAGGAAGCATTTCAAGAGGACCTTGAAGAATCCAAACCTTGAAAAGAATCAGACCCTTGGGAAGGTTTAAATTATCAAATTCAGCGAAATATAAGCATATAACTTGTTAAATAATGTATATACCTTGTTAAATTTTTCTTACATTTTATCTAAGTAAATACCTCATTAGATTATCTTTTACTATGAAAATAAATAAATAAATGAAAACACGTGTGATCTAAGTAAAAATGACCAAGTCTAACATTTTTCCTTAAGAAAAAGATACACTTTGTCCCCTTTGTTGTCTCAATTGCAGTTCATCCCTTTTATAAAAAAAAAATCATACACCCCCCCCTTGAGGTGCATACCATCATATGAAATGATGTATATATTAAGATACATTAATGTATTTTTTTTCATAGTGAAAAATGAAAAAAAAATGAGTCACAAAATGAACTGCAAGTATCAGCGCTCTTTTCCTAACGTATCATTTTCCTAGCGTATCTTTTCCTAATGTCATCATTTTCCATGTATCAGCGCGTCATGATGATGACGCGGGTAGCGGACCCAGGCCATGAGATGCCGAATAGTTTACACACCCAACCGATTCACGATTTCTTGTTGCCATTTTTGAAGATTTCTTTTGACTAAAGACAATCGTTTGGATCCCATATCGAAGTGACCTTATCAGCGGCTTAGCCGGAGCACTCTCGCACCCAATCTAAGCCTGTCAATTATCCAAAAAATATTCGTATCCGATCTAAATTTGTATTCGAAAATGCAAAAAATATCCGATATTCGTATCCGAAAAAATAATATGTATCCGAAAGTTTTCAAATCAGATACGGATATGCTTATATCCGATCTGAAAAATATCTTTATCCGATTGATTATTTATTAATATATATTATGATTGTTTTTAATTTTTAGATGAAAATCTAAAGGTTCAGATTGTAAGGTGACAACACACATTTTATGTGGGTATTTATTAATAGGAAAGAATTCATATAACCCCTGTAATTTGTCTGATATTCACATAATCCCCTGACTTTTCCATATATCCATATAATCCCGGTAAACACACCCATAAATCAAAAAATAAACCCTTTTGTCGGTCAACCTAACCATATGCTAACCTTACATGTAAAATGTCTATTTTATCCCTATGTATAAACATTATCCCCATTTCATTCAAAACTAAAAGCCTCTCAGAAAAAAAAAGATGTGATGTGATGATGACAAACAATCGACAACCAAAAACAATCTCTCCTAAACCCACATTTTCCATCACCACCTATTCAATCCCCCAACCCCCCAAACCTCCTATACACACAGATTTCCAATTCAACCCCTCCAACCCAACCCCACAAATCTCCTACACACATAGATTTCACAAAATTTAAATTTTTATTCAATCAAAGATTTTGGGGGACAACATGAAACAGATCCTGGCGAAGTCGATCCAGCTCGCCGACCAGGTGACAAAGGCCAGTGACGACGCCCACCACCTCAAGCTCGTCCTCCGCTGCCACTCTGCTGGACTCGTCAAACGCCTCTTCACCCTATTCCCTTCAAAAGGATGTTTTCCCCACTCGAGAACTCCATCAGCAATGTCTCCTGGCTCCTCCACGTCTCCGCTTCCAATGACGACGACGACTACCTCAGCCTCACCCCTCACCCCATTGCCACCAACGAGCCCATCCTCTGTTTGATCTGGGAATCCATCGCCATCCATAATGTTTGATGGATTATTTGATCCGCCCATTAATGGATTATTTGACCCGCCCATTAATGGATTATTTGACCCGCCCATTAATGGATTATTTGATCCTCTGTTGGATTATTGGATGTTTACATGGGGTTAAATGAATATAACATTTTTAACTAGAGTTTAGATAACGGAATATGTTTAGAATATTCTAATCATGTGAACTGATTTTTAACATGGGGTTTTTTTGGATTTATAGGTGTGTTTAGAGGGGTTTTATATGGATATATGTAAAAGTCAGGGGATTATGTGGATATTAAGAAGATTACAGGGGGGGTTTTATATGGATATATGTAAAAGTCAGGGGCTTTGTCTCCTCTGCTTCTCCACGGCCGACAATCCCAATGCAGACAGCTTCTTCTCCTCTTCTTCTTCGCGGACTCTCTATGCAGGTCTCTCTATTCCTCTTCGTCTCCTCTTCTTTTCCACGGCCAGCATCATCGTCTCTTCTTCTGCGGCAAGTCCCAACATCGCCATCTCTTCTTCCATCGCCTCTTTCACCAGCGCCTCCTCCTCCACCGAACATTACTTAAGCCTTTCATCGGGGCCGCCTTTTCTGCCCAGCATTATTTAAGCGGTGCCGCTTGCTCTGCCCAACATTATTTAAGCCTTTCACCAGCGCCACCTCCTCTTCTTCTCTAGGTCTTCTTGTTGGTTATCAGAGATTTTGCAAATATGATACAGAAGCATGTATGCTTTTAGTAATTTTTATTTTATTTTTGTGTTTTGGATATTTGTATGTGTATCTGAATGTTCGGATCGGGTATAGATACATATTTTGAATATTCATCAGAGATATCGGATATGAATGATATTTTAGATATTTAGTTTAGATATACTAATAGATTCACTCCGTGTCTGTTCAATTGACAGGCTTCACCCAACCAAACACGCACGCACGTGTTCCTGAGATGGATCTCTCACACACCAAACACTGCTATCCCTCTCGCACATCCCCACCAAACCACCCCCCCCCCCCCCCCCCCCCCCCCTGCCTTCCAACTTTCATTTCCTTCAATTTTTTTTAATTAATATTATTTATTTATTTATGACCCATAGACAGACCACACCAACCCCACCCAACAACCTCCACTTCCTTCAAATGGTACCAACTCTCCGTAAACAATCACTTTGATTCTTGCATCATCAGCACCACCTCAACAACCACAATGGAGGGATCTCTCTCTTCCATCTCCCTCCAATCCCGCTCTCCCCTCCGCCTCCTCAGTCCCGATACGCCCCACTCCCTCTCCTCCTCCTCCCACAAGACCCTCTCCTTCAAGTCAGTACTCAAAAACCTCTCCTTTCCTTCTCACTCTCTCGATTGATTCATTGATTGATGTGTTTGTGTTGATTGTGCAGATTTTTGGCTAAGAGGGGCTCTCCCTCCTCCCGTCTCTCGTTGGTGGTGAGATCGGACGGCTCAAAAGAGATGGCGCCGGTGGACCCAACGGTGAGTCCGAGGGCCAACTCGCTCAAGCCGTCAAAGACGATGGCGATCACCGACCACGCGACCGCGCTCGTCCAGGCCGGCGTGCCCGTCATCCGTCTCGCTGCGGGGGAGCCGGATTTCGACACCCCCTCCGTCATTGCAGAGGTCTCTGTACAATCTGTTCTTTGAAAAGGGAAATTTTTAGATTTGGTGACTTTGGTTGTTGATGGGTTTTGTTGGGTTGGGATCGGTTCAGGCGGGGATTAGTGCCATTCGAGATGGGTACACAAGATACACACCAAATGCGGGAACTTTGGAGCTGCGGAAGGCTATCTGCGCCAAGCTTCAAGGTTCTTATTCTTTCTCTGGGTTTTATTTTGTTCTTCTTCTTTTTTTTTATGTTGATTTTGTTTTTAGCTTTTGATTGCAGAGGAGAATGGATTGACATATACACCGGATCAGATTGTGGTGAGCAATGGAGCCAAGCAGTGCATCCTGCAGGCCGTGCTTGCGGTCTGTTCTCCAGGGGATGAGGTAAGTTGTGCTTGTGGCTTTGTATGGATTTGATGTGATTTGGTATTTGGGGTATGTAATTTTGGTGAGAATGTGTGTATTGGTTGTGAATTCCATATTTAGTCATTCATCAATTTTGTTTGATTGCGTGTTTCTACATTGATATAAACTAGAATCAAATCAATGCTTTCATATGGGGCATTAAAAGGTTTCAGAGTTTTGCCAGGGTGAGGGTGATAAAAATGACAATGAAATTTTAAACCATCAAAATAACAAAAACCTTACATAGTTGAAAAACATTTTTGGCTAGTAAGATATGTAGATTTACTTGAAAAAAATTCAAATAATGTGTGTGGTCAGCGGAAGACCAAGTATAACATTTTCCATAACTTTTCTGAAATATGTTCTTGGAGCTGCTGTTTACTTTGTTGGTCCATGGATATAGTGATTTGCCTTCTTCGTGTCATTAAAAACTGCTTTGCATGTTTTTTCCTGCTAAGTTTAACTTCATTATTCAGGTTATAATTCCAGCACCATATTGGGTTAGCTATCCAGAAATGGCTAGGTTGGCTGATGCAACACCAGTGATTCTTCCCACACTCATAACTGAAAATTTCCTTCTGAATCCAAAAGCTCTTGCTTCCAAACTTAATGAGAAGTCCAGGCTGCTGATCCTTTGCTCCCCATCCAATCCCACTGGTTCTGTGTATCCAAAGGAATTGCTAGAAGAGATCGCTGCTATAGTAGCAAAGCATCCAAGGCTTCTGGTAAGCATTCTTGAAATGTAAAATCACTGTTTCACTTATGGTGCAGTAGTAGTTATTTTAGGCTTTCCTTTTTTCTTTCTTTTGGCATTTAAATCTGGTAGTCTCTTGTGTTTTCCTACTCAGGTTTTGTCTGATGAGATCTATGAGCACATCATTTATTCTCCAGCAACTCACACAAGCTTCGCTTCTTTACCTGGAATGTGGGAAAGGACATTGACTGTAAATGGGTTCTCAAAGGTAATTTATTTGAGAATATTATTATACTAGGATTTGGTAACCACACATTATATTATGTGATTTTGTTGAAGTTTATCCAAAATAAGATGCACATTGTTTAAGAACTTGTAGATCAGATACTCCTGAGGAGACCTTTTATTTTCTCAAGTGTTAGATAAGAGAATGTGTAGCCTTTTTTATTTTGATCACAGTATCTATTTAATTATTTATGCAATGCATAGAAAAACTCATTTTATTTTTCACAATATGAGATATTATTATGAATTTATGAGTTGTTCTACCACCATGTAAGTCAATCAGTACATCCAGTATCTGATACATCTGTCAAAACATGCATCTAGGCTTTTGCAATGACTGGTTGGCGACTTGGATACCTTGCTGGTCCCAAGCACTTTGTGTCAGCTTGCGGGAAGATACAGAGCCAGGTAATTATCCTTGATCTCTTGTTTTATCCCTAAATTATACAGATGGGTGGGCTTTTTCTATCTGCATGTTTGTCATGGTATAAAGTAATTTGGATACTGATTATTGCACTGTGCAGTATAAATTGTGTGCCCTGTTGGACAATTACTATTATTTTCTGTTCTCATTTTTTTCTAGAATTTTAGCATACAATTGCACGATAATTCAGATCAACATTGTTAATGTATATCTCAGTTTTTATAAAGCAAATTAATGTTCCTTCTTGCTACCTGCACCAAAACCAATTCAAAAGACATCATCTAATAAAGGGGAAATATTCTGAGGTGAATCAACTCATCAGTTGATTAATTGTGCTTTATAATAAGGATATGAACGTGGGTGCATGGAAAAACTTGGAGTCGAAATTTTGGTTTATCTATGGGAGAAGATGCAAAATCATGTTCTCATGTTCCCGTCTGTTTGGGGTTTAGATTAAAATGTGCTCTTCCAGCCCTCTTCAACTGTAATGTAACCTTGGAATATAGTTAAAGTTATTGGTACATTGATGTATATTTTCATTGTATTATGTTCAATTTAAATGTGAGCTTGATATGCCCACAAGTTTAAATCAGATCCTCACCAGTTATTTGGTGGAGTCCAAGTTTAATATCAGACAAATACAATTTCAGTACTTTTACAAACAGTTGTGCCATTGCAGTCCACATCAGGTGCTAGCAGCATCTCACAGAAAGCAGGACTAGCAGCATTAGGCCTGGGCTATGCAGGAGGTGATGCTGTTGCCACAATGGTCAAAGCATTCCGGGAACGGCGTGACATTTTAGTTAAAGGCTTCAGAGAAATAGAAGGGGTCAAGATATCAGAGCCCCAGGTATGAATTTGCATTTTTTTTCCCATAATTATTGCACTACATTACAAACATAAACACCCAATGAAGAATATTTAAGGGTAAATGTCTGAACCTACTTGCAGGGGGCTTTTTATCTGTTTTTGGACTTCAGTGCTTATTACGGATCAGAGGCAGATGGATTTGGTGTGATCAAAGACTCTGAAAGTCTTTGCAGATTCCTATTGGAAAAGGCACAGGTAGAGGGGATGGATTCAGTAGGCATTGCTTGTTTTTTCCTCATTGAAGTGTCGGTTAGTTTAGCATCAAAATATCTTTATTCTTTCTCTCACCAAATTTTGGCAGGTTGCACTCGTCCCTGGAGATGCATTTGGGGATGATAATTGCATCCGAATCTCGTATGCAGCATCCCTTTCAACATTGCAAGCTGCCCTGGAGAAGATTAAGCAAGCCCTGGCCTCAATCAGGCCTGCTGTTTCAGTCTAATGATTAAGATAAGGAACCCCAGAACATGCAAAATAGGATAGATATTTATTCAAGTTGTATCTTATGTACTATTTATGGTTCAAGGTCATTAGATTGAGAATAATAATTCACATGGTTGTCAATAACAAGACAAATCATTTCAGTAAAAAGAAAGAGACAAATCATGAATGTAGGTGTTGTTTGGATTGACGCAAAAGATTCAGGGTTTATGACTATTCTAAGAATAGATAATTATAATAGTGGAATAAGTGATTTTTTTTATTGAGTTTTTAGTTATGTTTGTGATTTTTTGTTTGGTTGTGTTTTTAATTATTCTAATTGAGAAACGTAAAAGAAAATTTTTATTGGTTGGTAAATTATGAATAAAATGTGAATAATATGTAAATAAAGATTTATAAAAGATAAAAAAATGATTTGACTTGTAGGCCTATTGATTTATAAGAGGTAGTGATGATTAGCCAGCGATACTCATTTATACCAGTAGAATGGATTGGGTAGAATAACATAAATCCACATGAGACTTTTTCATGGAGACTTGAAAAACAAATATCATCTTTTTTTCATCTATTCTGGCATAGTTATACACATTCTTTCCAAATAAATAACGTTGTTTTAAATTATCCTCCCTAATTCCTTTCTATTCTCTCCTCATTCTCATGTGCAAGCAGCCCAATAGGGTTTCAATGTAAACATGTTCCTCTTAATTATTTTGGAAAATGTTAGACTCAATTTTTTTGGGGGGCCGATATATGTACCCCAATCTTCTAGAACACAAAAAAAAAAAAAAAAAAAAAAAAAAAAAAAAAAAAAAAAAAAAAAAAAAAAACAACAACAACAGCAGTTTGATTGCACTGTTGAAATAAGAATAAACCCACCCCTACCCTACCCCCCATTTCAAACTGAACCCACACTGGCGAATATGAGGAATTCAGGTCGTCGAATACTTTGGCAAATCCATAATAGTGGCCACATGAAACTTACTGGTTTAGTCGACGTAGTGTTTGGTGTGTCTCCACTTACATTTCGCCCAATGGACTGGCGAACCTGTGTATATGCGCTCGCCGGGAGCGCCGGTGAGTCCAAGTTAGTGGCCACATGGAACTAAGTTTTTTAGTCGACTATATGATTGGTGTGTACCACTTACAAGTCACCCACTAGTACGGCAAACCTGTAGAATTAAGGTCGCCGATTGCTCTGGCGAATTCCGGTCAGTGACCATTAGCAACTTATGGTGAAAGTGTGTGGCAAAAACTAGTTCTAAGGAGAACCTAGATCTTTGAATAATGTTGATCATATATTAAATAGATCATGAAAGCATCTCTTTTTGTTTAGAGAATTTTAGTGGATACAAATGATATATCTGATAAAAGCATAGGTTGGAAAAGTGTTACATCTCTGAAGTTTCTAAAAGTAATATCTCAAACCAAATCAGTAAGTTACCTCCTCATCTTTAAACAAACAGATGTAGAGTTGCAAGAATTAGAACCACAACTGTCAACATATTTCGCATTTAACACCTAGAAAGGGCACAAATGGCATCTTTTTTAACACATCAAAAAGAAATGATTACATAACTCAACTCTCATGTAACTACACAAGTCAAATACAAATAGCTAATATTTCACAACCAAAAGAGTTATGTCAGTTATCAAAATACATTGGTTACATGTCAAAATGTTTTCAGAACCATTAAGGTAAGTCAGTTATGTCCATCTTGTCGACGTCTTGTCCTTTGTTCCTTGTGAATTTCCGCCGCTATGTTAGGGAGGGTGTACCATCTTTTAGGAAGTCAATTGCATAACGGATGCCCTTCTGTGCCGGTCAATGAGTGATCTTCCTTTCAAAATCTTCAAGATATCGAACCATAGAGGTTATACGCCGTGAAAAATAAATCATGAGATCTCAAAATTAAATCCATATGATATGATAATATTATAGTGCTCCAATGAATAGGTCATTACCATATCCACGTCGAACGAGCTGACACCGTGGAAGAGTTTCTTGTTCCTTGGGTTTTGAACAATTCTATGACTTGTCTTCCCAAACCATTCGAGATATTCTGGGTGTGCATCCCATGGCATGCACACCCGATCCCCCCTTGTCCTTGGTGCTAGCAGGTAGTCTTCCCATTCTGGGTCTGCTTGCTTTCAATTTTTTCTCATATGGCAAAAGGGAAAAGTTTATTTTCCATGTTTAATGTGAAAGCTAAAACATCAAAAAATTTGACAAAGATTAAACTTTTACTGAACCTTTTTCTTTTCTTTGTTGTTTGAAAACAATTGACCAAATCAACCCAACTAAAAAAACCCAAAGAGCATAAACTTGAATACATATTGGAGGATCATTTATCATCCTGAAAAATACCCTCGGTCTCCTTTGCATTCTAAATTCCTAAATAAAAATCCAAAGAACATAAGTTTGAATAGTAATTATAGGATCATTTACTATCTGAAACAAAAATCTAGGCAAAAAAAATCTACATAACTCATCTTTTACAAACCTATTTAAAACTCCTACAAACAAATCTAGGTTTCAAAGAAGATGAACAAGAAGAAGAGAGGAGGAAGAATGATATGAAGAAGAAAATGCATTTACCTTCAATGAAGGGGCGGCGATCAGAGGCGGCCACGATATGATGGTCGCCGGTGGGGGAGGAGACGGTGATCGGGTTCGCGTGGGACCCAAAGGGCTGCCAAATGGGGATGGATGGAGAAGAGAGAGGGTCCACTGTTGTTTCAAATGGTTTGGGTGGGTTTACAATACTCATGCCCTAGTATTTAAATTGGGGTGACATTGTAATATTCATAGATTGGTCTGGGTGGATTTCTTACAGGGGTTGGTTTCTAGTAAATGGGGGTGCATATATCCCTCCCCTTATTTTTTACCGAAACTTAGACCACATGTTTTCATTTTAAAAAAAAAATAGTATCACCTAATGAGGTATATATTTTTATGAAAATTATATATCGATCCATTTCGAGTTGAATGAATCCATTTTTAATACATGTAAGAAAAAATTTAATAAAATATATACATCGGGTCCATACTTCACTGAATTTATAACAAAGTATATAGGATTGTAACTTAAACGGTGAAAAAAAAACAAGTGTAATAGCACCCAATTTTTTTTTTTGTTTTCCTTTCCGTGTGGATTGTGCATCATTATATTAATCTATAATGTGTTATGGTTACAGTGGTTATTGAATTATGTTACTGCAATAAAAAGACCAGAAAATAAAGGAAAACTAAATCAGAACTCAAAACACTACAGTTATCTTTTCATTTTTGTTCTATAGTAAAATTAACGCAACCTTTCAATAGATTTTGGATAATGTTAATGGCAGTTGTGTGTGTATCAATGCCTTTCAATAGATTTGGATAATGTTGATGGCAATTGTGTGTATCAATGCCCTTCCTACAAGTCCAAAATTTTCTGTGCAGCTACAAAGGGCCCCTTCATATATGGATCCGAATTTGGATGATACCCATTCAATTACACAAAATATTTTCATTAATAAAGACTGAAATGACTGAAATACTGATCAAGTCAATAAAGTGTGTTATGGAACACCCAAGGTTCAAGAATGAAGAGCTCGCGTCCATTCATTTTTACATTCATTTTTACAGTTCCTGAACTAAGATCCTCTGTGCGTTTCTGAGCCACTTCTGCCCTCTTAGCAGATGCATCCACTTCCTGAATGAAAAATATACCTTGATTATTGCTTAAAGAAAGGGAATCCTCATTGCCTAGCCATTAATAAGAAAAAATGCACAGAAATGAGTAAAGAAATTGGATTCAATTCAGAGTAGTCATTTGAAATTTCTATAAACAGATTGCGGAACATGGAATATCAGTATCTTAAAAAGTAAAAGGGTTTCATCAGGCAGCGTTTGAACTTGAATGTGTTTGTGGGTGGACTTAGCAAAACAACTTGAATGGGTGATGAAGTACAATTGTTAAATAAGTCTGTATTAACAAATGACCAATACAGTTACTGAGCATGGAAACACACACATACTATATACACACAGCTTGGAAAAAATTCATCAAGTTTAACATTTGGATTTAATTGACTAAACAAATGGATGCAGTTTGCTGCCCACTGGACTGACCTTTTAGGTGTTTGCATGAGTCGATTTTACAAAATGATCCCAAAAATGAGATGGTTCAAATTTAGATTAGATATTAACCAACCTCAACAAAATTAAATGCCTATAAAGAGGTTGTACTAGAGCTGTAATAGTCATTAACCAACCTCAATGCATGATAGAATAAATTCATCACTCAAAAAATTCAAGCAATTTAAGATTCTGCCAATATTGGTTACTACTAGCTAAAATATACTGGACTGACCTCTGGAGCTTGTTCAAGCAATTGAAGCATTGGTAGAATCTCACAGCATACCTCAAAACAACTTTGATATCACGCGGCATGAGGTCCAGAAGGCCACAGTAGCTGCCCTAATAATTGCTGGATTTTGGTATATGCTGTTGGAATACAGCCAAATAAGAAACATATAGATCAATAAACAAGCAATTCGATCAGGTGAGAAAGGAAAATTTAGTCTCTGAATAAAATTTGAAGTAAAGCTCCAATGATATATGATAATGCATTAGCAAAGAAGAGATGATGTTGCATTGAATTAAAAAAAAAAGGTTGAATACATAACTTGAATGTCTGAAACTTGCATCTCCCTTGCATATGCACTTTTCAGAAGTGCTTACAGATTCTTGGGTAGATCCGTAAGTTACAAGAACATGATTAGAAAAAAAAGCATTGATCAATGTAATTTGCAATCCCCTAACAGATCATAGTTTACATAAAAGTTAACCACTACCATGGTTAAGAAAAAGGAGGGGGATCTTTCTTACCCCAAAAAATAAAAAATCTCTGCACCTGTGTGCTAAATAGTTCAATTGGTATTCAGCAACTCCAACAAATGGAACAACCTGATTTACCGAATAATTGGAAAAAGCAGAAATTGGAAACAAGAAATCTTCTTTTCTAACAGTAACTTCACACCAGGACTAAAACAACATCATCGTTTTTTCCTCTCTTTTTTTTCTTCTCTTATACTTTTGTGGAAAACTGGGTCATCACAGCACATTCAGCAGGGAGAAATAGGACTTTGATTTTAGCAAAGTGCATCCTCCAATGTGATTTTTTTACGATAACATGTAATGATGTAATCAGTGGCGGCTCCAGGAATTTTCATAGATGGGGTCATTAAAAAAATAAATTTAACAAAAAATTTTAAAAATATATTCTTATCATATATCATATATTTATAAAAAAATATAGATTTTTCTTTGTAAAGTAAAACTACTTGCATTAAAAAAAAACCATCAAAGAAAGAACCATTTTGGATATATGATCTTCTTATTTTGTTACGATCATTAGGATGAAAAGTTGAAATTTATTTTCTTAAACTTGAATCCGAAAGAGATTGTTTATTTCAAGACGACTTTGCTTAACACCACAATTATTTTTTTCGTAGAAGAAAAATCTTGTTGTACAGTTGAATTTTTATCAATTAAACAAAAATTTCATAAACATAAATACATAAAAAAAATAAACAATTAATCAATTGGAGACTCACACCCATCTTCCCAAAACTCTCCAAATAGATCCCCCCCCCCCTCCGCACAAACATATATTAAATTATCTTTTGATACATAGACAGGTAAAGGGCTTTTGATGCACATATAAATGACTGAAAAATGGTGTAATGTTGAAGGTTCCATACTAGCGATCTTTTTTAAAATGTAGTTTTTAGTGTTTCACTATTTTTTCCTTTCCAATGTGGGTGTTGGGTTTTTAATGGGTCAAATATTGGCCGGTTTGTTTTAAAAAAGAAAAATATTAGACTCGGTTTTTTTACCAATCAAAACTCAAATCACACATGTTTTAATTTATTTTTTATTTGTAAACATCATGTAACGAAGTATATGTTTTGATAAAAAAAATATATATCTCTTTATTTCGAATTGAATGAATTTATATTTAATAAGTGTAAGAAAATTTTAACAAGATATATATATCGTTTAATGAGGTATATGCTTCACTGGATTTCTAACGAGGTATATAAGATTGTATTTTAAATTGAGTGTAACAACACTCTTTAAAAAAATTTAATGGGCTGGTTTGTTTTAAAAAAGTTTAATGGGGTCAAAGTATCAAAACTATGGGTCAAAATGAGAATAAAGTATGATGGGTAAGCTAGTTTGTTTTTGGTTTTTAAAATATTGATGGGGTCAATTGACCCCATTCTGTGAAGAGTGGAGCCGCCCCTGGATGTAATAGAAACATGACATGCTGCTAAAGTAGAACAAGAGGAGAAAGTGGATGGTTACTCAGATCAGCATGCATACAAGATTTAGTAGAGACTAAAAGCGAACTAGAGTACAACATATTAATAGCCCAGACACACAGTAAATTCAGAAAAGCCTGTGCAAATATTAGACCTACCCAATAGCTGTGGCGCCCCAAGATGCTACGTTATAAATGACTTTGCTACCATCCCATGCCTTCCGAAGCTTCCCTTTTTTCTTCTTCACAGAGAATGTTTTGCTAAGAGCTGATGTGTAAGCAATGTACAACACCGTGTCAGTACTGTCATTTTCTTTTGGATGGTGAGATTAAGTTAACAGTTCCCATGTATTATCTTTTTAAAGCATTCATTAAAAGAATATACAAGTGACATATTGGTTAAAGATGCAGAAAAAAAATTTAACCTAATGTTCAGGTATCTTCGTATATGAAATACACATATAATCATAAATTTACCATCAGCGAAATAATATCAAACTTACCTTCTTGAAGTTGAGTGGGGGTTAATTCCTGCAATCAAAAGTGCAACCAATTTGATATCAGATGACGATACATGTTATTGTAAAATATGAACAGAAAGAGGTAAGGATAAAGTATCTATGATAAAAAGCACCATCTTAGAGCTGCATCCACCAATCAATTTTGTACAGAATTACTTAGGTGCAGGAACTTCCCAAAACAATGGAACATCAGTAGTAAAGTAATTTAAAAAGATACACCTTTATAATTATTGGTTTCTATATAAAGTTTCTTTAAATCATATGAGAACTATTATTAACTTTATTAATTTAATTACGAGAAATGAGTTTTTCATCTATAAGAAACATAATTTCTTTACTACACAAAGAACATTTTTTAAAGGGTTCAAAAGAAAACTTTCCAGTTAAAGAAGAGGGCATTAATTTCATGTGCAGTTTCTACAAAAAGAGAACAACGGTAACGAGAAGTTTCCAGGTAATGCTAGGTAAACAGTAATATATTCATTCTCTTTTTTATCTCATTTTTTTTTATGAAAAGTGGTAGGCGGTGTTCCCCAAGTTCCATTAAACTGGTCAAACAGAGAACCAATGCATAACAGGGTAGTGAATGACTTTAGGTGCAATTATGACAGCACAATAGATTGAATAAATTTTAAACCTGGCGCTGGATGATGTGGTGTTCCATGGGGTGTTCCACAATGGAACACAAGGAGAGGGGCAACGAACTTGTTATATCTAAGGAAATGTTGGATAGGACGAAGACAGCCAGATATTTATACATTGCAAGGACAGCCAATCAAATCACCAAATGGCAAGAATATAGTAAGGTTTCCATTCACTACCATTTGTTGTTTATCATCGAAATAAAAATTCCATTAAATCTATTGTCTTCATAAAAATAATTTTGTAACAAACTATATGGAATTACTTATAAAATATATGGAATTTAATTGAGGGAATGAGAACCTTAAAAAGCAGATGAAAGACCCTGAATCAAGACAAGTGATGATAAGCATGCAGGAATATAGTTTTAAAGTTAAAAGAGTGTTCCTTTAAAGAGAGAACATATTGTCACTAAATATGATGTACTTCCAACCGCAGTTTCATTACATAATGACGCTTGATTGGGTCGACAATTTGGAGTGACTGAAGTCATAAAATTATCAAAACAATCATTCATATATTTCCAAATACAGGAGAAAAGAGAATATTTACTTTAGTCTGCTTCAGTGATAGTAGATATGCTGCCATGAAGCATGCAATTCCATCCACTATATCCTCTTGCTTAACGAGAACATAATCTTCCTGGTCAGAGCCATCTTCCCCATCATTATGTTCTTGCCATAAATCAGTATCACTAATCACATCCCATGAGGTACCTTCTTCTGCCAATATGACATACAGTTTCTGTCAGCAGCCACCACTACTTTAAATCTCTAGGAAAGAGTGAACAAATGACAGTCTGAGACATTCAAATGGTTATAAATGCAATTAATAGAAGTAACAAACATAAGTGTCTCATTCATAATTTCAATTAAACATAACTATGCATACCAGAAATGTTGTGAGAAACTGACATGTGCATGCTCCCAAGTTTTTCAAGGAAATTAGGCGATTCAACTCTAGATTTGAGAAGATCACAAAGCTGCATAAAAAGATATCCGAAATTTCAATCATTCCAGTAAATAAAAGTTCTATAAGAATTCATCAAGCAAATGCCAAGGTAATTGACGGTTTTGTCAAATGACCATTCCACCTAGCATTTTCTGGCACAACCGCACAAGCAAACTAAAATTAAATACTTCACTCTTCAGGTGCAGACTAACCATACGACCATAGTTCAAAACCATGTGCGGTGGGGTCCGCACATGGCATATGCGGCCGCATGTACCGAACATGCGATCGCACATAGGATAAGGTAACCGTTCGAACCCCGTTCGAACACAATTCGAACGGTCTCTTACCGTTCGAATTGCGTTCGAACGGATTTCGAACGGTAAGAGACCGTTCGAACGGTAAGAGACCGTTCGAATTGCGTTCGAACGGAGGTTCGAACTCAGAGGTAGGTTTTACCGTTCGAAGTCCGTTCGAACGGAATTCGAACGGTAAGAGACCGTTTGAATTCCGTTCGAACGGAATTCGAACGTGCGCCGCATATTGGGTATAATGTGTGCCCGGGGGCGCACATCACCATGTGCGGCCGCACGTACCGGTATGTGCGGTCGCATTTCAAACTATGCATACGACCAAATAATGAATGACAGTTGGCCTTATGTTCTTCAAGATATCTACTGTCTCCTATAGAGAGGGAAAGGGAATTTTTATGTAACTGGACAAGTAATTGCATGACAAAAGAAAGGACATCCAATGGGCATAACATTGGAGGTACTAAGCCCCCTCTACTTCAGGCCACCTTCTCCGTGTCTTATGGAACATCCTTGCAGATTGATTTCCTCTCAAGTCATTGTTAAATGTAAATGTAATAAGATACATGTTAGTTATTATTATAACTAAATTCCCTAAACCCATGCAAACAATGAAACTGAACAATGCAAAGTGACATAACATCTCCAAGCGTGCCACTTAGAATTACAAATCACCTTTTATAAAAGCAAAATTTACAAAGAATTTGGGGGTTCATAGGAAAGCAAAAGGAATGTGATATTTAACATTAACGGGTGTTAAGTGGTGGCAAGGGGATTTTTTTTTTTGGTGCAATAATTTGGGGATATCTCATTTCCACTGTATTTCCTTTTTTGTTAATTACCTCATCTCATTTGGTTCAAGGGGCGTCATTGATATGTAATGATAGTCCCAAGCCTCTTTTCAAAAACTAATAAACAAATAACAAAATCTGTAAAATTTATGAGAAGGTCCCTAAGAGTGTCATAATCATAATTCATTTCCTGCCCTCCTCCGCGGATGTAAGCAACCATGGATAGGGTTTTTCTATGAGAAAAAAGGGGTGATATTGAGGGTAGTGAGGCTGAGAGATTTTATAATCCGATACTTGATAATAGTGAATCATTTCCTGCTCTCCTCCGTTGATGTAGGCATATTTTTTCATACCACATAAATCCACGTATTCTCTTGTGTGATTTTGGTTTCTTTATTGTTCTGTAAGTATTGAGATCTAACCTTAAAGGCATCGCTGCATCAACATAAGTATTAATTTATGTTCAACCTAATAACAAAGGAAAACTCAGGACTCAAACTAGACTTATTTAGTTAACATTTCCCCTTCATCAGGCGTAGATGTTTATAAACAATAAGCACATTAACATCCCTTCTTTGTGGCTGCCACCATTTACCAACCCAGATTCAGTATTAATACATGATAGGAGTTATGTGGGCAAGGAAACGGCCAGAAACACCAAGACACTCATTACAGTCCTTGATGTAAATCTCCAATCCTGAATTATAATCTCAACAACCCAAATCCACAGTAGGCAACATATGCACCCTTCTCCAGACTCTAAATCAACATCGATATTACCTCTCTAGAATCATCATACCTTTTAAGGGGGGCTATTATCCATCTCTCTTTTTTTCTGTTTTTCTCTTGGTTCGCTGTCGAGATCTTTCGTCTCTAAATTTGTTCAAGGGGCTTCTTTTATAACTATGTGAAGTTCCTACCTTTCTCCCCCCAAAAAAAAAAAATCATGTGTTACATAATTTTTATTCAGATCCACATCTAAAACCTTGCTCCGTCAAAAATTATCAGTGTATTCCGCCATTAGCAGATGGCATGCCAACTTTGCACCACCCTATACTACACCCATAAAGCTCATCCCATCTATCTAGGGTCAGCTCTAAAAATACATGTGATCCAACATGAATTGTGATTAATTTATGGCTTAATCTCATCCTATGTATAACTTCATGCCAAAATTCTTGGGAGGCTAACATGTTACACCATTTTTATCTAAAAAAAAATAAAATAAAAAATAAAAATTGTTACACCATTTAAATCCACACGATGAAAGCGTTCCCTAAAATCAAAGCGGGCAAGGAGTTTAGATCGGAATTCCAAGTTTCACCCAATTATACTGTTTGGATTTCATATAAGGACTTCAAATCAGATGGTCCTTGATATTCTCAAATCAATGGAATCGGAATCCCAGTTTCAAAGAGAATAAAAAAATCCTGCAACTTGTCACCAGTTCTTCCATAACCATGTCCAGCACAAAGAATCAAGCAAAAGGATTTTTATCCTGAACGAAAATTAAAACCAACAAAACCCCACCTCTCAATCTCACCTCATCCGTATCGGAATCACATCCACTGCACTCGTCGCCACCGCCCGAGCCCTCCTCCTCCTCTTCATCGACGCCGCCAGCCTCACCCTTCCCAGACGAACCCGAACCGTCGGATCCCTCGTCGCCGCCGTCAATCGAATCGATCACATCGAGCGCCCTCCGGCAGTGCTCAAGCACGGCCTTCAAGGCCCTCTTCTTCACCCTCAGAATCTCCGGCGACGACGCCGCGATCCCCGCCTCAGGAGCCGATCGGAGCCCCGGCGGAGACGCAGAAGTCCCGGCGCCGACGTCCACCTCCATGTCCTTGTTTATGCCCCAATCGAAAAGGCCATAGAAAGTCTGATAACGTCACCTCCGATCACTGCTTCGTCCACGCCGCGTCTCTGCGTCTCTTTCTGATGAGAAAAAGAGGAGAAGAAATCGAGGAGGAGTCTTTTTTAGGGGGATATTTGTTGCGGATTCAGGTTTCTTGTTATTGGGTTACTTGGGAAAAAGCAAATCCGTTTTTGTAGACCTCTTGCGTTTACGTGTGATGCGTTGTTAAAATATTGTTTTTATGTACATATTGTATTATATGTTTGTTGGGTATGTTTGACTAAAAAAAGG